>CM077192.1:14607126-15152126 GCA_039654105.1 Coreius guichenoti | reverse complement strand
AAATCAGGCATGCAGTATAGTCATGAAGACTGCTTCTACAAACATTTGTGAAAGAATGGGTCACTCTCAGGAGCTCATTGAATTCAAGTGTGGTACCGTGATAGGTTGCCACCTGTGCAATAAGTCCATTCGTGAAATTTTCTCACTACTAAATATTCCACGGTCAACTGTTAGTGATATTATAACAAAGTGGAAGCAATTGGGAACAACAGCAACTCAGCCATGAAGTGGTAGGCCACGTAAAATCACAGAGCGGGGTCAGCGCATGCTGAGGCGCAGTGCGCAAAAGTCGCCAACTTTCTGCAGAGCCAATAGCTACAGACCTCCAAACATCGTGTGGCCTTCAGATTAGCTCAAGAACAATGTGTAGAGAGCTTCATGGAATGGGTTTCCATGGCTGAGCATCTGCATCCAAGCCTTACATCACCAAGTGCAATGCAAAGCGTCGGATGCAGTGGTGTAAAGCACGCCGCCACTGGACTCTAGAGCAGTGCAGTCGTGTTCTCTGGAGTGACGAATCACGCTTCTCTGTCTGGCAATCTGATGGATGAGTCTGGGTTTGGCGGTTGCCAGGAGAACGGTACTTGCCTGACTGCATTGTGCCAAGTGTAAAGTTTGGTGGAGGGGGGATAATGGTGTGGGGTTGTTTTTCAGGGGTTGGGCTTGGCCACTTAGTTCCAGTGAAAGGAACTCTTAATGCTTCAGCATACCAAGACATTTTGGACAATTTCATGCTCCCAATTTTGTGTGAACAATTTGGGGATGGCCCCTTCCTGTTCCAACATGACTGCGCACCAGTGCACAAAGCAAGGTCATAAAGAGTCCTGACCTCAACCCAATAGAACGCCTTTGGGATGAATTAGAGCGGAGACTGTGAGCCAGGCCTTCTCATCCAACATCAGTGCCTGACCTCACAAATGCGCTTCTAGAAGAATGGTCAAAAATAAGAATGGGATGTCATTAAAGTTCATGTGCATGTAAAGGCAGGTGTCCCAAAACTTTTGGCAATATAGTGTATGTAATGCTCGAAAGCATATTATGGGTCAGTATGTTGTAAATATATCTTTGCTATTTCAGAAATGCAAGCACTCATGGACCACCATCACAGCAATACACTTCTTCCTCTCCACCAGTGAGATCCCCTTCATCTCAAGTATGCACAAGCATCATCAGTGTATATTTTGGATATATTTAGGAACATCATTACATGTTTATTCTGGATTATGTGGTCATGATCTATGGGCCTTTTATCTCATGCAAAGAATGCCTTTTGTTGGCATCTTTAGCACACTCTACACCCCTGCTGCTTCAGTGGCTCTGTTATCTGACGGCAAGCAGCTCTGCTGCTAGTGATTAATGAACAGGAAAATCTGCCACCTGAGGCGAGATTTGATGAGCTCCAATGAAAGTCCCTTTGGGATTCTCTGCATTACATCATTCCTTCAAATGTTATCATAATATATTTATTTTTAGAGAAAGAATTGAAGGCATCCTTTAAATACATTTTAATACCTTTAAATGTGCTTGATGTTAAGATACTTTTCCCTATGCCAGTTTGATGTGCAGAGGCAACTATGAGTAAGCCAACCGAAGTAAGCCATTCGTAGGGAGACTTCCCAAAGTGTGTAAGCACCGTGGTCAACTTCTGTCTCAACCAATGCTGTGAGTTTGGAGCAGGACTATCTGTTTGAGCAACCAAAGAATGAAGTGGGATGTGGCGGAATGAGTGGTAGGACAGTTTGGTATAGTCTATTTAAGAGGTCTTCAATCCTCCTCCTGGAGACCCACTGTCTTACAGAGTTTTGCTCCAACCCTAATCAAACCAGCTAATTCATGTCTTCAGAATTGTTTGAAAATCACAAGTGTGTTGAATCAGGTTGGAAATATACTTCGCAAGAAGTGGGTCTCTAGGAGCAAGATTGAGGACTTCTGGGGGCCTCATTTATAAACATTGCGTACGCACAAAACAGGCCCTGGAAGAGGCGTACGCCACTTCCTACACATAAGTTGTGATTTATAAAAACAAACTTGACGGGAAAATTTGCGCACCTGTACGCAAACTCTGACCCATGCATATGGACGTTTTGGAGACCGAGCAGTTTGGCGACACCTAGGGCTGCAACAACTAGTCGATAAAATCGATAATAATCGATAATGAAAATCATCGATAACGATTCTCATTATCGATTAGTCAGGTCTGTCCTCTGTGCACGATAAGCTTCCACCAGTTGCACCAAATTACAGCACTGAATAACGCATTTCTATGGACAAAATGCGCATCTAGAAATAGTGGAGTGGAAACAGAGTGAGCTGATGCAGGAAAGGTACATGATCCAAGCGCCCAAACCATGAGAATTGTTTATTTTAAGCTTCAAGCGAATGCATTAGCGTTTAACATACCGTCATGCACTTTGACAGATGTGTGTGTGCGTCTGTGTCCTCAGCGCAAAACGTTCATTTTACAGGTTATATCCACTGATCTATATAGAGAACAGTAGTTATATCCTCATCTGTAAATGCTACTAATTCACGCGAGTATTTCCATTTTGCATGAAAGCGCGTCCTGACAGTCTGTGTTAAACTTCACTGAACGAGCGCCGGTGCAGACAGAACGCAGTAGAGAGGGAGACAATTAATATTCAGTGCAAAAACATTCATTTAGCTGAAATATCTGCTGTTGGACGCTAAATTTAGGTTTAAAAGTCAACATGTAATTCAAGTATTTTATGAGAGTAGTAACTGTAAAGGGATAACAGCGTGTAATTGAATATAAGTGTAAGACGTTTCTACAGGATAAAGAAATGACAGTAAAAGTTTACTGTGTCCATAGCGAATGTGTGTGTTCCTGCAGAACATTCCTCTTATCTGGTAACACTGAGTTTGTGTTTTTTTATTGTTTGTTTTTCTTTAATATCATTTTAATGTAGGGATTTTAACTCCTTTTGCTTAGTAACTTTTTTTGCACGTAATGTATAACACAAACATACCCTTACGAAAATTAACCATGGTTTTATTATAGTAAAACCATGTTTTTATTATAATAAAACCATGTTTTTGCCGTATTGATTGATTACCATTTGTATAACCACACAAATACCAAATTGTTAAACTATGGATTTGAAGCAAAACAATGGTTAATTTGTGGTTATCATTGAATAACTAAAATAACCCTGTTATTTATTTATTATTATTATTATTATTATTATTATTATTGTTTGTTTTGTTCATTGTAAAACCATGGTTAATTTATGTAATGGTAGATATATTCACTATGTATGTTTTCAAAGCACTCAGCTGACACGTTTGTTTGAAGGACAGCATTGGACAGGATGTGGAATAGTGTGTTTTGTCAATAAAATAAAAAAATGGGCTTTTTATCCGATTAATCGATTAATCGGGGGAAAAAATCACCCAACTAATCAATTATCAAAATAATCGTTAGTTGCAGCCCTAGCGACACCAATAGTGAGCTGACGGACTGATGGAAGATCTGAAGGAAAACCACTTTAAATCCTCATTTTGAGTCCTAATCATAAATACAGTGCATGTTCACAATAACAGTTTAAATTAAAGCTGCAAGCAGCATTTATCGGGGTTCAAGCAGTTTAAGGCCTTTATGTTCATATGCATTCAAAGATATTAAGCTTTATTTTGCAAGCATATAACCAAATCAACCAAGTCATAGAAGGAAAAGACCATTTACCGCCAATACAGGCAAATTGCCTTAGGAAATATATAGTTTTCAAAGCTTTTTAACAGCTATAGCGCCACCTATGGTCCAATCTCCATTAAAGTTTGCATGCTCGTTTAGAACCATATGTCGCATATGCTCACTTATTTTTGTGAAGTTCCACGTTTTCGTATAGAATTTATAGGCTTTTGCATGCACTTGACCACACCCATTCTATAAATTACCCCATTATAGCTATCCAAAGGGTAAAGATTAAAATTTTTTGGTAATTATTGATCTAGAGAGTCCATTGTGAACATTGCACTGCATTGGTTTTATTGAGTTTAAACGAAAAACCTAGGACTAGTTCGCAAAAGTAGGTTTTTAACATAATTGTGAATATTTAATGAACGATTTTATTGACAGCAGTGGTTCTTGAGGCAAAGTTGTTCAGTATGAGGAGATCTATCAAATGATATGAATATTGTGTGGATATGGGAAACACCACGTGATTACAGAGGCTTAAAACTCTTTGGTGCCAACTAGTGGCCGATTTCTTTCAAAAATCTCACAGACCTCTAGGGCCATGAGTCGAACGTGCCCACCGAGTTTCGTTAACCTTGTCTAATTGGTGCTCAAGCTTCATTGGCCGATGGCGGCCACCTGGAGGGCAAAACAAGGCTTTCCTCCATTGCCTGCCAGTCATTTTTACCAGGTTTGTAGTAAGTTCTAATGTAGTAAGACAGTGATGTAAAAAGACCAAATTCAATATACACCTTATTGATTATGCATACTTTGTACAGGCAAGGTGTAAATCAAAAAGGTGTAAACTGAATGTGATCTTTTAATATCACTGTTTTAGTACATTAAGGCACTTTAAGGGTGGGTTGCACTAATAAGGATTCTTTAGCCTGGTGTCGGCTCACCCTCCGCCTATGCTGCTCGATCAGCCCTTTAATTCTAACGGTCTTTCTACGTATTTATCTGTGTTTAAAATGAAGTGGTGCAACACAACTTTATTTAAAATAAAATCCTTGATTAGTGTTTAACTTTGCTCAATTTAATCCTTATTGGTGCAACCCACCCTAAGTGTTTTTCACGTTAAGCGTTTTAAAAACATCCCGCTGTTTTTAGTGATTGAAATACTGCAGCAGGTGCTGTATACAGATCACAAGTGCCCAAGTTTTGCCCTTCAGGGCTCCGTGACAGTCACGTGACTGAAAACTATGAATTGACCAGGTAGAGGAAATAAGACTTATATTATATTATATTAGGCAGTAGGCTGAAGTGGTCAAAATTAGAAAATATAGATAGATCTATAGATAGATATAAGAGGTTTGTCAGTTATTAAGAGATGTGCAAACTTTTTACCACAACACTGTATTTGTCAAATTGTGCAAACAATGGTTCTTATTTAGATCATTGCCCAGTGATGTGGTCGAGTGCATCAAGTAAAGACTTGGAGAAATTACAATTAGTCCAGAACAGAGCCGCACGACTCAATTTAAATATAATAAGATATACAAAAAAAAAGTTGGGACACTGTACAAATTGTGAATAAAAAAGGAATGCAATAATTTACAAATCTCATAAACATATTTTATTCACAAAAGAATATAGATAACATATCAAATGTTGAAAGTGAGACATTTTGAAATGTCATGGCAAATATTGGCTCATTCGGGATTTCATGAGAGCTACACATTCCAAAAAATTCCTGTCCTGTTGGGACAGGTAGCAATAAGAGGCCGGAAAAGTTAAATGTACATATAAGGAACAGCTGGAGGACCAATTTGCAACTTATTAGGTCAATTGGCAACATGATTGGGTATAAAAAGAGCCTCTCAGAGTGGCAGTGTCTCTCAGAAGTCAAGATGGGCAGAGGATCACCAATTCCCCCAATGCTGCGGCGAAAAATAGTGGAGCAATATCAGAAAGGAGTTTCTCAGAGAATAATTGCAAAGAGTTTGAAGTTATCATCATCTACAGTGCATAATATCATCCAAACATTCAGAGAATCTGGAACAATCTCTGTGCGTAAGGGTCAAGGCCAGAAAACCATACTGGATGCCCGTGATCTTCGGGCCCTTAGACGGCACTGCATCACATACAGGAATGCTACTGTAATGGAAATCACAACATGGGCTCAGGAATACTTCCAGAAAACATTGTCGGTGAACACAATCCACCGTGCCATTCGCCATTGCCGGCTAAAACTCTATAGGTCAAAAATGAAGCCATATCTAAACATGATCCAGAAGCACAGGTGTTTTCTCTGGGCCAAGGCTCATTTAAAATGGACTGTGGCAAAGTGGAAAAATTTAAAGTTCTTTTTGGAAAACTGGGACGCCATGTCATCCGGACTAAAGAGGACAAGGACAACCCAAGTTGTTATCAGCGCTCAGTTCAGAAGCCTGCATCTCTGATGGTATGGGGTTGCATGAGTGCGTGTGGCATGGGCAGCTTACACATCTGGAAAGGCACCATCAATGCTGAAAGGTATATCCAAGTTCTAGAACAACATATGCTCCCATCCAGACGTCGTCTCTTTCAGGGAAGACCTTGCATTTTCCAACATGACAATGTCAGACCACATACTGCATCAATTACAACATCATGGCTGCGTAGAAGAAGGATCCGGGTACTGAAATGGCCAGCCTGCAGTCCAGATCTTTCACCCATAGAAAACATTTGGTGCATCATAAAGAGGAAGATGCGACAAAGAAGACCTAAGACAGTTGAGCAACTAGAAGCCTGTATTAGACAAGAATGGGACAACATTCCTATTCCTAAACTTGAGCAACTTGTCTCCTCAGTCCCCAGACGTTTGCAGACTGTTATAAAAAGAAGAGGGGATGCCACACAGTGGTAAACATGGCCTTGTCCCAACTTTTTTGAGATGTGTTGAAATTTAAAATCAACTTATTTTTACCTTAAAATGATACATTTTCTCAGTTTAAACATTTGATATGTCATCTATGTTGTATTCTGAATAAAATATTGAAATTTGAAACTTCCACATCATTGCATTCTGTTTTTATTCACAATTTGTACAGTGTCCCAACTTTTTTGGAATCGGGTTTGTATATTAAGATATAAACATAATTAATATATAATAAGAATGCACAAAACTAGGTTGTCAATGGAGAAGGATTGTTTGTCTGCTTTGTTTTATAAGTATATAGTAGTACTAGTCATAATTTTAACACCAGGCATGCATTAAAGGGATGTTTTTTACTTTCTGTTTTGAAAATCACTGCAAAACAACTGACTGTAATGTATAGAGGAACGAAAATATGGAATGATTTACCATCTGATATATTTTTTTTAGTAAAATGAGCTTTACATTTTTTTTTTAAAGGAACATTTAATGGCACAATATATAGTAAATTGTTGATTTTGATATTTGGAATGAATTTTGGGTTTGTATGTTTCATTGACTTGACTTTTTATTGTTTTTGATTTAATGTAATTTTGTATTTTTTACTTGTTGGGACCCCAGGAAGAGTAGCCACTACTAATTACTTACAAAGCACTAAATGGTTTAGCTCCCCAGTACTTGAGCGAGCTCTTAACGCATTATACTCCATCACGTCTATTGCGGTCTCAAAATTCTGTCCAGTTGATAATACATAGAATATCAAAATCAACTGCAGGCGGTCGATCCTTTTCCTATTTAGCACCTAAACTCTGGAACAGTCTTCCTAGCATTGTTCGGGAAGCAGACACACTCTGTCAGTTTAAATCTAGACTAAAAACACATCTCTTTACTATGGCATACACATAGAACATTATCAATTTATATTATTCAAATCAGTTAAATGATTGTTTTTAGGCTGCGTTAACTAGGTCAGCCGGAACTGGGAACACTTCCCACAACACCAGATGTACTCGTTACATCATAAAAAGAATGGCATCTACGCTAATGTTAGTCTCTCTGTTTATCCCGAGGTTTGCTGCAGTCAGCCGGATCCGGGCCGTATCCAGATCAGATGGCGGACCTGCACCTAGACATGACCAACGCATCCCTGAAATGTCTGCAGAGACTGTGTCAATTAGACTCGCCCCTGTAAATGCCTCATCGATACGACATCCTCAATAAACCGTCTCCGGCGTGATGACTCCGATCTTTCGAATATTCCGATCTAATAAATACCTCATCAATACGACATCCTCATTAAACCCGTCTCCGGCGTGATGAATAATCTTACGAATATCTATTGATCTAATATGACTTCTGACCTGTAATGTTGCCAGAATCATAATCATACACTGTTTGTTCGTTGGCCAGAGGAGAACTGGCACCCCGACTGAGCCTGGTTTCTCCCAAGGTTTTTTTTCTCCATTCTGTCACCTGATGGAGTTTTGGTTCCTTGCCACCGTCGCCTCTGCCACTTTGACTTTTGGCTTGCTCAGTTGGGGACACTAAATATTCAACTATATTACTGATTTGCCCGCATTGACACTATATGATAATTGAAATGAGCTGGATGACATCACCGTTTTCTCCAGAGCGGCTGTACAGCCGAATCAAATTCTGTTGCATTATTTTCCTGTTAACACTGTGAAGCTGCTTTGAAACAATCGGCACTGTAAAAAGCGCTATATAAATAAAGGTGACTTGACTTGAGCCTAGGCCTAACGGTTTAGGAGTTATGAGCCATTTCGTACTTTTAACCGCTGTAGCGCCCCCGTCAGGCCGATCGGGGCGCGCCTCTGTGACGTTGTAGGCGGTGTGAGTACTACCAGCCCTCAAAGTTTCAAGTCTCCACGACTTACGGTTTGGTCTGCCCGATCAGTTTTAGATGGAGAATGCTGCATCATGGGAAAATTAACAACAACAATAGGGTTTCAGCACTTCGCGCTTGAACCCCTAATAAATAAAAGAATGATTTAAACTCTGTTTTACATCTGATATACACATTTAGATTAAATATGCCATTCTCATTAATGGAGTTAAGCACTTAAATTACATGAAATCATTATCCAGAAGTTACAACATTTTTTATATTCTGATAATAGAAATATTTGTAGTGGATGCAATGCTTTTGAACACTTAATGTTTTAACTACAGCGAGGATTGCTTGACATATGATAATAGCAGGACTCATGGTCTGAGAAAATTATCAATAATGCGCAATAAGGCCTATCTGTTTAAAAATACTATTTGGCCAGTGGAAAAGATTGAGAAGAACTTCTTGTATTTTATACCATTTTGATTTATTTATTCACAAACAAGGCAAGGACAGGCTACTGAATTATTTTTAGCAATGTAATGTGACGGCACATCCATATCTCATATTTTTCTAATGTCTTGTACCGTTAAACATTGTATTACGTGGATGAATATGCATATGCAGATGAGGATATGCATAGTAAAACTAGGCGTTGTAAGCTCCATATATGGTTATTTAGGGGAGGAGACTGGGTCGAGATGCATGTATGCACAATCTTCCGCTGACTGGGTTTTATAAAGGGTTTTATAAATTTTGCGCAGGTTCTGCCATATGCAGGGTTTTATAAATCTGAAAACTTCAAAACTCTAGCTTTTTGAAATCTACAGAAAGTTTCATAAATGAGGCCCCTGGTCTGTTTGAAACTGAATTAGATTGCTGATGAACTTAATTCAGTTCTGTCCATCTGACTGCTGTCTTCTACCCCATTTCCTGTAGAAGAGAATGTCTGTCACTGTCAGATATCTAATGTAAACTGACTGCTGCCCCTGGGGATTCTCCAATAATTTAAGAGCATGCAAGCCTTTTTACTAAGGTGGGCACAGGGTTGGTGCCTTCGCTGGCAGGCATTTAGATTTTTCATGTGGGGCAGCGGCAGAAATTGCGGTCGGGGGTGGGGGGTGATGGTTCTGGTTTAATGGAGCAGAGGTCAGGGGGCACAGTGGCCAGGCCAGGCCCCCCCAGGCCCCCTTATGGCGCAGACGCTGGGTGGGCATCAAATATCTTTGAAATAGAATCTCACAAAAAATATTTTCTTTTGAAGCACATGGCAAACGATTATCTATTTTCAAGAATAAGGAGGTTCCAGAAAGTCGCCTGCTCAATGGAAATAGTGCAGAGATAAGAAGTTTGTGACCAAATTGTTTGTGATGTCAAGACACGGGATGCAAACTAGAGTTGCCTGTGTAAACAAGCACCAGGTGTCGTGATTAGGAATCAAAGAAGACTGAATTACAGCCGTGGGAGGGACTGACAACTGATCAGATGAGAGGGAGACCAGATTGCAGAGAATACCCAGAATCCTCAGCCGTAGGGATAGTTGGCCTGAGCAGTTTCATCCTCTCAAACAGACGATAGGTACCGACTTTGATCTGGCAAGATCAAACAAACGGTGACACATAAGAAGGTCATCTGCAGGTGTTTCTGTGTGTATGTGTGTGTGTCTTAGTACCCACCTTCTCCTGGTACTGGCGCCGAGAAGAGTCCAACGACTGTATGAGGGCGGTGGCATGGCCAATGAACATGGCGTAGCAGGTGGCTCCCACGATCATACTCAGCATGGTCAACCAGATATCAGACATACTCTCTGGGGCCTGGCGTCCGTACCCGATGCACAGCATATGGCTCATGGCCTTGAACAGGGCAAAGGAGTACAGCTCACTCCAGGAGTCGTTCTGCAAATTGGAAGGCGAGAAAGTGATAAAGAGAAAAAGAAAGAGAGACTTTGATTACTTCATCAGCACTAGATGCACTCTCCTGAGCATGATCTCCTCTGGACACTAATCCTTGTGTCAAAATCTTGGCTCATGAGGGGTACACCTCTATTAAACCTTGATAAAAGGCAGATTGCTAAGTACTGTACATTGGATAGCTACGTGCGCCATGGACCTGTGATAGATTCATTATTTCACCACTCTGTCTGTTATTTAAAGGTGGTTAATGGGACCGCATTGTTTACTGTTCAGCTGGGCTCTTGTTATAATGTCTTTCCTCCCCTCGCAAGTATCTGCATAAGACCTCAGCTGCTACGCTAAGGTGCCTCATCTCTCTTCATAAGCTACTGATTTTTCAGAATTGACCTGATGGGTCCCCGTGAAATGTGCTTAACCTGATTTGCATTCACTTCGAGCAGGTTTAGACAAGGTTATGATGATCCTGAATCAAAGTCAAAGAGGCCACGGGTGACTTTGAATGACGGAGAGGGGAAAATGGAAAACGGGGGTGATGGGTAATCAGGGAAATTACTTTGTGGAGATGAGATGAGAAGTGGCTTACTAGGGCTGGGAAGGAAGAAGCCTCTGTTGAGGCCAGAACACACCTGACTGCTATCACCAACTAGCAGATAGATATATAAGAAATATAAATGTGTTACAGACTGTACAGTCCTAAAGCAGAAGCAAAGTGTTGCCGCAACCCCAACAATCCTATCAAATACAGATGCAAAGCCCGGGAAGACATTGTCTTGAGTCTAACCATTTATTTGAGTCACTGCAAGGCTTGGCAGTGTAGAAAGCATGCAGTATGGGCAGTGTGTCGGAGAGATTTGTTTGCTTAGTTCATGTCTGCTTTCCATCTTTACATGTCTGCCTTCCAAGACTTCCAGACATACCCTGAACAATATTTTTCTTCTGGGTTAACTGGAACATCTCAATGAGCGCACGTCAACAATTAAACACTGAATGAACACAATAAACTGCTAAAGTCCCTCCTGACATAGGCATGGGAACTGTAGCCTATGGGAAAAATGTATGTAATTCACACTTCATTTGTTTATGTTCATTCTTAGATGGCCCTGAGTCATGCCTTCCACTATGAGACTGATTTCTCAGGATTTGTACTGCTACATGAACACCAATAAGCTGTAATCACAAAGAGTCGCTTGGCAGTGGCACTTCTCAGTAAGGCGTGTGCAAATGAACACATTGAGCAATTGCATAGCCTCGAAACATCCGCCATTTAACACTCCAACACATGCTCTACATTCTGTGGATAAACAGGCATTCACAAATGATTTCCTGTTCCCTGCATTTATGGGAAAAGAAAGAGGAAATGTTTAATGCTGCTTAATCTGTTTTAGCAGACATAAATTGTAGTGCTGCTAGCATGATTTGGAATGAGCTAAATGAAAAATTAGCACACATTAGGGTAGATCCGGTTGAGCAATTGTACTTCGGTTGCGTTTGCTAAACTAATACCCTTAACGCACATTTAACGTAGTGTTACACTCCCCCACTGGCACTGAGATGAAGAGACTGCTAAGTTGATTTAGCCAAGTTCAACTAGTATAGTAATTTGTCTTTACTCTGGGGCGTTTTTCTTGGAGAAGTATGAACATAGGATTGTGTCTACATTCTGCTGAGGGAAAAAAATTACCCTAATATTTACTGTCTATTATGGCTTGCTGAGGTATTATAATGATGTTTATAATTTAATATATATAGAGAGCTAATTAGCTGCAATGCAAAGGGTTTCCTGTGGAGTTTAAAGTGATGTGAGATTTCAGTCTTTCCCCAGAGCTGTACTTACCCGCCTTCACAGTAAATAGCTTGATGGGCACATTACTAAGATGGTCGCCAGTGAACTGACCTGCGCTAAAAGGACTTTGGTAAGAGCCCTTCACTGTGAATGTGTAGATGAAGATAGGCCATGTTGAGTCTATACGTCTGGGGGAAGCTTATCTTAACTTTAAATGGCTCCTCAAGCTTGCAGAGCTCATTAGCAAAACTCTTGAAAAACGCACATGTGAGCATGTACTTGTGAATCGCACGTGCTTTATTTGGGATTCTAACCGTGCATAGACGGATTTAAAGATGCTAGGTCATGGATCACAGGGCACAGCTGGATCAAAAGGGATCAAAGGGTGTATTTCAGTGCATTGATCTATCAGAAGCGGGAAACACAGCGGCAGATGAATTGTGGCTAAATCACCTGTAACTCATTTATGCACATCAACATGGAATTTTAATTCAATTTGGATGTGATACTGATGAGTTTAGGCTTACATTAATGATCTCAGATGTTTTTTTTCCAACCACCGTTGAAGGCACATTTTTTTCAGAATCTGACCCTGGATATCTGCAAACAGGAATGAGGCAAGTACAAGTGGTATTGTTTTAGATTGGATTCTGAATGTCATCACTTTTTTTCAGTATCCTGAATAGTAATGCCTCTTTAAATTTTATTGTATTCTAACAGATGAAGGAAGGTTTGTAAATTGTCCAGTGTTTTATAGCACCTTTGCTGAAGCAACACTTCAAGCGAGTGTGACTCACAGGCTTCATTATCGCAAAAAGAAGGGCCTAATGAGAGACCAGGCAGACACTTGAAATAATGAGACGGATCGTTTAACGCTGCGTCTTTCATTTCAATCTGCCTTTCGAAAGCTGCTGACCTTGATTGCTAAGCACTGGCAACGACTAGAATGACTGCAACTATTGTGGTAACAAAAGCCAATGAGAAACCTGTCCCCATGTCACATGACAACATATAAAGAGTGTCAAAAAGAATAACCAGGCAGGGTTATCCTTAATAAAATCCTAAATAAAAGGCATTTATTAGATTCAACCCTGCGAGTTTGTCAACCTTTCCATTGGTAAATTCAGTTTGAAAAAAAAAGTGTTGCATTTTTCATACCAAACTGGTTGACAACTATTCACAAACTGTCGCCAATCGTTTACACTAAGGTTTAAAACAAGCCAGCCTTTGGTTGTCAGAGTGGTGCTATGCCCAAATGTGAATCCCTAGATAACCCAAGTATAAATCGTACACTCGCAGTTGAAGTTGCCTGATGCTGTACACACTTTACTGAGCAAGAGTTTACGATCACTTACTGTATACATCAGTGTAGCAAATGTCCAAACAGTGTCTTTTCTTCAAACTAGACTAAACAACAGGGAGAACAGATGGATGATGGTGAGCAGTGAGGGAGGGGTGACTCGAAGTGCCTGGCAGACTTGGGAAAGTGAGAGGAGCAGGTGATGGAGTCGGCTCCCCAATGTGCCCATGTGATTAACACTGTCAAACACTGATGATATCAAAAGAGGTGTTGGCTTTGCTATTTGCATATTGTGTGGAATTGTCCAGGAATTGTCCATTTCCTAGACTCAGCAAATGGCTCATTCTTATTTGTGTGTAACTGTAGAAAATTATGCTCAAACTTTGGGCTACACAAATCATTGAGAACTTACTATTTAGGAGAGCCGAGAAACCGAGGTAAGTTGGAAGGTAAGACTTACCACCATCTTGTTAAGGGACACCCAACAGTCCGAAGGGAAGTCCTGCAACATGGGCACCAGGAACTGCAGACAGCCATCCCAGTGGCACAGCAGCAGCATCATCCCAATCAGATTGATAATACGCATCACAGCACTGGCCAGGTCATAGGTCATGTGAAAGATCTGTCAGTCAAGATAAGAGCTCATTACAATTGAGTAGCAGAAGGGAAGGACTCTCTAGGACAAACCAGAAGGTATTAAATTATCAGGACGCTGAAACAAAGACAGACTCTGAAACAAAATCCCTCATTTTTGGAGGGATTGTCTAAACAAGCTACTGTTTCAAAGCCCTTTTGACTTGTAGATTATTTGTGACCTCTAGATGTGTGAACATATTGTATTGAGATAAGCTTTGTCAAAGCTTTATGTAATGAGTAACAGTACATCCTACAGACTTCATCCCGTCAGATTAGATTCAATATCGGTGACTGTCGGGTCAGAATGATACGAACATGTCTGTGAATGATGAAAGTAATGTGCCAAACTGATACCGAGTTCTTCCTGGCAAGACTATGGAAGAGTGGAGAATTTGTCTCTAGGAGACAGCCGTGTGTGCAGTTTGTTTGTGGTTACAAAGTGAAGAGGACAGCTTTTAGAAAGCGATCTGAAGCCGGCCCAGGATAATGCCTTGTGTGGTTGTGCGAGACAGTGTCAACACTCTCTTCCCATACCAGAAACAAGGCTTGTCACACCTGAGAAAAGCCAAGTGCCCCAAATAGCAACTGGGCCAAAGACAAGGCAGAGACACTAACCTGGCTCATGTTGTAAAGTTCTTAGTCGGCATGGGTTGTTTTTTCTAGGTTGAGAAGCAGCAGCATCTTAAAACCGAGACAATGCAAAACATAAAACTGACTGGATTGGCCGTTGTGTTCGTCACATTTTTAAAATTTCAGTATCGACTTGGTACCGAAGTCGGTACTTTTGACAACACTAGCTTAAACACACCAAAAGAACTACAGACAACTGGAATGCTCAGGTAAGATGACGTAAAATTATAACAGCCTTCTGTCTGTGCTATCTTCTTTGCTGGCTTTTATCACTTTCGCTTTTATTCTCATGCAGACTCATTCACTAAGCTGAACAGCCAATCAGAGGTCACCAATGACACCAATGGGTGCCAATTCAATATGCTCAATTGGCCAAAATAACCCACACCGCAAAAACTGGGCCGGCCGACGCTCAATGACGTCGCCCAACGTTGGCCAACAGTCGATCGTCGGCTTGGTGTGTCAGAGCCTTAAACATTTTGATTTCTTGGTGTTTTTACAGTAGTTAGCCTGCATTAGCAAGTTAACGGTTAGCCTGATAGCTTAGCATTTATAGTTTTTTACAAAATTATAAATGGTTAATATAAACTGATCAACTAAACATTTTGCTTTAACCCTTTCATGCATAGAGGTCACTACAGTGGACAGCTATTCAAAAAGCTGGCATAGGTGCACATCAACACATGGACCCTTGTGCATCATCCTATATATTGCCACCAAATGGCAAGTCATTGTATGTCGAATTTTTTTTTCCCCCTCCAAACCAAGATGGCCAATGGCCAGTAAGAAATGCCAAGTTGCTCCGGAATATCCATCCATTACTTATCCTAGCAACAAGCAATATCTAATGCGTCATATCACAGTTATTATTTATTGATTTTTAGATTGGGAGAAAATTCTGATTAATCATCTGTCCACTACAGTGGACATCATGCATCAATAGCTATATTTCAGCTACAATTCATACTATTACTGTTGTTTTTGAAAATACTTCATCTGCAGTAACTTTTTTGACTGTAAATACAAACCCGATTCCAAAAAAGTTGGGACACTGTACAAATTGTGAATTAAAAAAGGAATGCAATAAATTACAAATCTCATAAACTTACATTTTATTCACAATAGAATATAGATAACATATCAAATGTTGAAAGTGAGACATTTTGAAATGTTATGCCAAATATTGGCTCATTTTGGATTTTTATGAGAGCTACACATTCCAAAAAAGTTGGGACAGGTAGCAATAAGAGGCCGGAAAAGTTAAATGTACATATAAGGAACAGCTGGAGGACCAATTTGCAACTTATTAGGTCAATTGGCAACATGATTGGGTATAAAAAGAGCCTCTCAGAGTGGCAGTGTCTCTCAGAAGTCAAGATGGGCAGAGGATCACCAATTCCCCCAATGCTGCGGCGAAAAATAGTGGAGAAATATCAGAAAGGAGTTTCTCAGAGAAAAATTGCAAAGAGTTTGAAGTTATCATCATCTACAGTGCATAATATCATCCAAAGATTCAGAGAATCTGGAACAATCTCTGTGCGTAAGGGTCAAGGCCGGAAAACCATACTGGATGCCCGTGATCTTCGGGCCCTTAGACGGCACTGCATCACATACAGGAATGCTACTGTAATGGAAATCACAACATGGGCTCAGGAATACTTCCAGAAAACATTGTCGGTGAACACAATCCACCGTGCCATTCGCCATTGCCGGCTAAAACTCTATAGGTCAAAAATGAAGCCATATCTAAACATGATCCAGAAGCGCAGGCGTTTTCTCTGGGCCAAGGCTCATTTAAAATGGACTGTGGCAAAGTTGAAAAATTTAAAGTTCTTTTTGGAAAACTGGGACGCCATGTCATCCGGACTAAAGAGGACAAGGACAACCCAAGTTGTTATCAGCGCTCAGTTCAGAAGCCTGCATCTCTGATGGTATGGGGTTGCATGAGTGCGTGTGGCATGGGCAGCTTACACATCTGGAAAGGCACCATCAATGCTGAAAGGTATATCCAAGTTCTAGAACAACATATGCTCCCATCCAGACGTCGTCTCTTTCAGGGAAGACCTTGCATTTTCCAACATGACAATGCCAGACCACATACTGCATCAATTACAACATCATGGCTGCGTAGAAGAAGGATCCGGGTACTGAAATGGCCAGCCTGCAGTCCAGATCTTTCACCCATAGAAAACATTTGGTGCATCATAAAGAGGAAGGTGCGACAAAGAAGACCTAAGACAGTTGAGCAACTAGAAGCCTGTATTAGACAAGGATGGGACAACATTCCTATTCCTAAACTTGAGCAACTTGTCTCCTCAGTCCCCAGACGTTTGCAGACTGTTATAAAAAGAAGAGGGGATGCCACACAGTGGTAAACATGGCCTTGTTCCAACTTTTTTGAGATGTGTTGATGCCATGAAATTTAAAATCAACTTATTTTTCCCTTAAAATGATACATTTTCTCAGTTTAAACATTTGATATGTCATCTATGTTGTATTCTGAATAAAATATTGAAATTTGAAACTTCCACATCATTGCATTCTGTTTTTATTCACAATTTGTACAGTGTCCCAACTTTTTTGGAATCGGGTTTGTAAATATATTTGTGTTATTAGAATGTAATTTTGCATTAACATCAAAAAAGTAATGTGATTACGTAATGTATGTGCCTTGTAATGCATTACTTTACTCGTTTGATCAAAAAGTAATCTGATTACGTAATGCACGTTACTTGTAATGCATTACTTTTTAGATCAAAAAGTAATTGATTACATAATGCATGTTGCTTGTAAAGAAGGAGAGCTATGGTAGAAATGTGCTCATCTTGAACATAATCAGAAATATCAGCTAATAAGGGTAAAGCGACATACTCTGGTACACTGGAAGGAGCATCTGAGTTGGGTTTCCACAGTTGTACCTTGACAGGTTGTAAAGATCTCTGATGGAATCACAACCTCATGTATCAAAGATACGCAAAGTTCAACTTGTATGAAGTTCAACTGCGTTTGCAATATTTCACATCTATATTTTTTGTATATATTTTATAGTTTTCACATGATTTTATACAATTTTATTGATTGGTTTGTTAAATACACACAATATTTCCGTGTTATTACTGTATTATGTTTAATACAGTATCTCTTCAGTTTAAACCATAAATGCATGCTGTCCACTCTAGTGGACATCTGAAAATCTCTTTGAAAAACGTGTTGAAAAAATCTTGTTTTTCATGCCCTAAGAGCAATAAAATAATATAGGCAAAAAATCCTGACTGAGGTTATCATAATTCATGCATGAAAGGGTTAATTGTGTTTTTAGCAACATTACAACTGCCCTGTTAGCTTAGCATAGAGTTCATTATTAGCATGCTAACCTACCATATACAACGTGATCTTGTAAACTAAACATTTATGCTGCGTCCGAAATCGAATACTTCCCTAAAAAAACAGTACGCCAACGGAGTAGTATGTCCGAATTCATAGTATTCGAAAAACAGTAGGCGAAAAGTACCCGGATGACCTACTACTTCCGGCGAGATTCTGAAGTGTGCATATGATGGACACTTTACTATCCCATGAGGCCACAGGAGAAGATTTATGAATAGAGTTGAAGGGACGCAACTGACGCTGGTAGGTCACATGATAACGACAACATGGCAGTTGTAGTACGTCCGGATTACATTCAAACTACACTCATTCATACTATATAGAACATACTTTTTTAACGGTCGCAAAGTTCAAATTCAAATGTAGTACCTACTTACATAGTACGCAATTTCGGACGCAGCTTTAGCTTTCTTTGTTTTTAATTACCCTGCAGTTCGCAAGCTAACTATTAGCCTGGTAGCTTAGAATTGATGTTTTTTCACAAAATTATAAATGGACAAAAACCTTTTGCTTTGTGTTTTTTAGCAAGATAACAACTGGCCTTGATTAAAAAACTTAACATAATGTTCAACACTTGCTTACCTATACTCTGTTAGCAGAAGGCTGCCAGGAAAAGCCTTTTTATTAGCTAGCACATGACATGCTACTGTGGCTAATGAAATGCTTTTCTTGTTAGTTTTTCTTGTTATGGCCAAAAACACAACAGGCTTTTTGATCAGGCTTTACAAACAGTCCAAGGGGGGCAGGTGTTTACATGCAGTGCAAATTGCCCATTGATTGGGCAACAAGTGTGCAGTTGGGGGTTTTGCTAGCGGTTTATGACCTTTCCCTGATAAAAGAACACAGTTTTAAGGCATTTACATTACCTACACGTAATCCAGGTTAAGGAAAAGTGGTGTAAGACAAATGGGTTTGGTCATATCTTTTAGGATGTCTAACTCATGCCTGAGTAATCAGGAGTTATAAGGGGGCTAAACAGTGTGGAGTGGATGTGGCACTGCTGTGCAAGGTTGATTCAGTAATTGAGGGCCATGCCTGGCTCACATTACCACTATGTAATCAGGAGCATAATTGTACCATTTGGTGGTGAAAAGAACACATATAACTGAATCATCAGTCAGCTCAACCCCAGGCAAATCGTCACATTGCTGTCAGTCTGAACAGCTGGCTTTCTATGTAATCATCCGAAATGTTCGCAAAAGGTGGTGTTTTGAAATGTCGGCCATTGTTTTAATGTTAATGCACTGAACTGTTTTTACTATTGTGGTCAGTCGATTTCCATTATTAACATTTATGATGGTTAATTACTCCAGGCTACATTAATTAGGCTGTGCATCTAATTGGTCACCCACGACAAACACCTAGAAGGCAGCATTGGAAATCAGTGAAAAGCTCCATTGATTACATTCTGCCTCTCGCAATTACAAACAAGAGAATTAACGTCACCAGGTAAACAAACATTTGGCTATGTTTGGAATAGCATACCAACAAGCTAATCTTAATATAACGTATGCACAATTTCTTTTTGAACAGAACAGTTGGATGAGCAACAACGTTTGCCAAAAATCAGCAGTATATAAAGCTGTTTCCACCAAAATTACCCAGAACAATTTGTCCCAGGAACCTTTTTTTTGTCTGCGTTTCCATTGCGGTTTAAAGTACCGTGAAGATTAGTCTGGTGACATAGGACTGCGCGACTTTCCATTTCCCGCTGGATTTCGTCCTACGCATATAAGCTGAAGTCGGTCCATCGGTCGTATTTTTTTAAACATCACTGTTGATTCGAATAGCAACAACTCTTACTGCACCGCAACAGACTTTTAAAAATGGTGGTTGAAATAAAATGCTGCATGGAGTCAGCCAATCAAAATGCTGCGTGAACTCAACCAATCAGCATGTTCAGCGCCCAAGTCCCACCCCCCAAAGTTCCTGGACTTTGAAAAAGTACTACCTCGCGAGCAGGGCCGTTTTGAGAGGGAAATATTTACCCAGAACTTCATTTAGTCCCTAGTTCCTGCGGTGAAAACACGGCTTAAGTTTACCATGTGAAAGTCTTCTATCTTCAGTGTGACAAATGCTTTTAACCGCTTTTATCCAAAGTGACCTACATTTCAGTCAAGATACGCATTTTATGAGTTTATGCATTCATTCAAGTCAACGACTTTAGCCTTTTAGCATTTAGCTAGCACTGTGCTTTACTGTTTAAGGTACAAGAACGCTCAACAGAATATCAGTCATTATTTCAACATGTTTCTTGACTTTTTTTGTCAGACTGCCAAATGCCAGAGGCTGCATCCAAATATGCATACTTCCCTACTATAGTAGACGAAAAAACGTATGTGAAAAGAATAGTATGTCTGAATTCACAGTAGGCCAAAAGTACCTGGATGACCTCGGGTCGATCTGCGTCAAAACTTTCTGCCATGTGCCTAACCCCTACACTATTACTACTGTAAATAATTTGGTGTCTTCCGTAATTTTGTCTGGCCCAACCAGACGTTTAGTAAACAAGGCAGGCTATTTGCACTTAATGGAAATGTCATCTACTCCAGTAAAATTTTTCTGGGGGAGGACCCACCCACATGTTTTTTGCTTCCGACGCCCATGCCTACTATTACTAGCAAGATTCAGAAGTGTAGTCTATGTTCGTCATTCAAAAAGGGAAGCCGAAACTAGGACTGCAGATATACAAACCATAAACAAAACAACGCTTGCTTACCATTTTGAATATCAATCATGATTGGTGTTTTTACAGTAGTTAGCCTGCATTTAGCAAGTTAACGGTTAGCCTGATAGCTTAATCATTTATAGTTTTTTTTAACAAAATATAAATGGTTAATATAAAATTATCAACTAAACATTTTGCTTTATACAGTGGGGAGAACAAGTATTTGATACACTGCCGATTTTGCAGGTTTGCCCACTTACACAGCATGTAGAAGTCGCAGAAGTAATTTTTATCATAGGTACACTTCAACTGTGAGTGACGGAATCTAAAACAAAAATCCAGAATTAATTAATTTGCATTTTATTGCATGACATAAGTATTTGATACATCAGAAAAGCAGAACTTAATATTTGGTACAGAAACCTTTGTTTGCAATTACAGAGATCATACGTTTCCTGTAGTTCTTGACCAGGTTTGCACACACTGCAGCAGGGATTTCGGCCCACTCCTCCATACAGACCTTCTCCAGATCCTTCAGGTTTCGGGGCTGTCGCTGGGCAATACGGACTTTCAGCTCCCTCCAAAGATTTTCTATTGGGTTCAGGTCTGGAGACTGGCTAGGCCACTCCAGGACCTTGAGATGCTTCTTACGGAGCCACTCCTTAGTTGCCCTGGCTGTGTGTTTTGGGTCGTTGTCATGCTGGAAGACCCAGCCACGACCCATCTTCAATACTCTTACTGAGGGAAGGAGGTTGTTGGCCAAGATCTCGCGATACATGGCCCCATCCATCCTCCCCTCAATACGGTGCAGTCGTCCTGTCCCCTTTGCAGAAAAGCATCCCCAAAGAATGATGTTTCCACCTCCATGCTTCACAGTTGGGATGGTGTTCTTGGGGTTGTACTCATCCTTCTTCTTCCTCCAAACACGGCGAGTGGAGTTTAGACCAAAAAGCTCTATTTTTGTCTCATCAGACCACATGACCTTCTCCCATTCCTCCTCTGGATCATCCAGATGGTCATTGGCAAACTTCAGACGGGCCTGGACATGCGCTGGCTTGAGCAGGGGGACCTTGCGTGCGCTGCAGGATTTTAATCCATGACGGCGTAGTGTTTACTAATGGTTTTCTTTGAGACTGTGGTCCCAGCTCTCTTCAGGTCATTGACCAGGTCCTGCCGTGTAGTTCTGGGCTGATCCCTCACCTTCCTCATGATCATTGATGCCCCACGAGGTGAGATCTTGCATGGTGCCCCAGACCGAGGGAGATTGAGCGTCATCTTGAACTTCTTCCATTTTCTAATAATTGAGCCAACAGTTGTTGCCTTCTCACCAAACTGCTTGCCTATTGTCCTGTAGCCCATCCCAGCCTTGTGCAGGTCTACAATTTTATCCCTGATGTCCTTACACAGCTCTCTGGTCTTGGCCATTGTGGAGAGGTTGGAGTCTGTTTGATTGAGTGTGTGGACAGGTGTCTTTTATACAGGTAACGAGTTCAAACAGGTGCAGTTAATACAGGTAATGAGTGGAGAAAAGGAGGGCTTCTTAAAGAAAAACTAACAGTTCTGTGAGAGCCGGAATTCTTACTGGTTGGTAGGTGATCAAATACTTATATCATGCAATAAAATGCAAATTAATTATTTAAAAATCATACAATGTGATTTTCTGGATTTTTGTTTTAGATTCCGTCTCTCACAGTTGAAGTGTACCTATGATAAAAATTACAGACCTCTACATGCTTTGTAAGTAGGAAAACCTGCAAAATTGGCAGTGTATCAAATACTTGTTCTCCCCACTGTATGTGTTTTTAGTTTCTTTGTGTTTTTAGCAACATTACAACTGGCCTGATATCTTATCGTTATTAGCATGCTAACCTAATGCCAGAGGCTGCTTCCAAATATCATTATTAGCATGCTAACCTAATGCCAGAGGCTGCTTCCAAATATGTGTACTTCCCTACTATATAGTAGACGAAAAACCGTATGTGAAAAGAGTAGTATGTCTGAATTCACAGTATTCATAAAACAGTAGGCCAAAAGTACCCGGATGACCTACTATTACTAGCGCGAATCAGAAGTGTAGTCTATATTCGTCATTCAAAAAGGGAAGCCGAAACTAGGACTGCAGATATACAAACCATAAACAAAGCAACGCTTGCTTACCATTTTGAATATCAATCATGATTGGTGTTTTTACAGAAGTTAGCCTGCAATTAGCAAGCTAACGGTTAGCCTGATAGCTTATCATTTATAGTTTTTTTTTTTTTTTTTTACAAATTGGTTAATATAAAATGATCAACTAAACATTTAGCTTTATATGTGTTTTTAGTTTCTTTGTGTTTTTAGCAACATTACAACTGGCCTGATAGCTTATTATCATTATTAGAATGCTAACCTAATGCCAGAGGCTGCATCCAAATATGTGTACTTCCCTACTATATAGTAGACGAAAAACCGTATGTGAAAAGAGTAGTATGTCTGAATTCACAGTATTCATAAAACAGTTGGCCAAAAGTACTCGGATGACCTACTATTATAGCAAGATTCAGAAGTGCACATCTTATGGACACTATGCTATCCCATGAGGCCGCAGGAGGGGAGTCGCTCAAACTGATGCTGTTAGGTCACGACAATGACGAATGTAGTACGTCCGGATTGCATACGTAGTATATAGTTTTTTAATAGTCGTAAGGTAATTTCTTATTCAAAAGAAGAGAGTATGCGCTTTCGGAGCAAAAGTCGGAGTTACCAACGTAATTCAGTTAGCCATGATTCATTTATTTTTTGATCTCAAATGGCAGAAACCATGAGGTAACCTGTTCAATGTAGAATAAAACCAATTTCTTGATGCTCATCAAAGTGAATGTTTCCATCTTAGACAGCAACATAGTGTCAGCCCAGATCCGGCCCACATCTGATACACATGGAATCCACATGTACCAGATGTAGCCTGGATCTGGGCCGACACTATGTTGCTGTCTGGGATTTCTTCACAATTCGAAAGATTGTGTTTGACTTCAACATTGAAGCCCGTCTTACCTCTTCCCATTGATGGATGTAACGAATCAGTCTGGACAGTCTAAGTAGTCGCAGTAAACTGAGAATCTTGGTGAAACGCACAATCCGCAATGCCCTGGCAGTCTTGTAAACCTCAGAGTCAATGCCTTTCTCTACGATGAGAAAGATATAATCCACCGGGATGGATGAAACAAAGTCCACGACAAACCACGTCTTCAGGTACTTCATCTTGATCTTTTCAGGGTCCAGTATTATCTCTGTGTTGTCTTCGTAGACAATGCCTGTACGGAAGTTCAGTACCAGGTCCATGAGGAAGAACGTGTCGGACACTACGTTGAAGATAATCCAAGGGGTGGTGGTCTCTTCCTTGAAGAAGGTGATGCCCACAGGAATGATAATCAAGTTGCCCACCATAAACATTAGCATTGTGAAATCCCAGTAGAACCTATGTGGAGAATGAAGGAACAGGTACATGAATTAAATTACCTGAAATAATTTACAGGGCACATTCTTAAATTCATGCACTTTATTTTATTTATAGATTACGCATATATGGCGATAAAAATAGGCATTTCAATGTCTCCAGCAAAATGTCTGAGAGCATTTGTAAATTAGTCCTCAAGGTATAGTTGTACGCATGAATTCATTATTTCGCTTGGTGCTTGGGCACCTGAGGATATGGGGATATATTTAATTTTTTTTGTTGCCATATGTCGCATTTTCCATGTATTTGGTATAAGAGGCACACCCTTATAATAAAGAAATGAAATTCAGTCCTCATGCTTTCGGTGAGACAGGGATACACCCTATAAATAACCCCAGCCTTGCATGCACACGAGAGGAGAGAGGCGATGTAGGTGTAATAAAACAGCTTTCGTGTGATATAGTGCCTGTTGGATGAAATCAATATTGTGAGATATTGTACCAATAAATAATAGTCAACCTATGCAAGGTCATCACAAGGACGCTGAGAAAGAGATACAGACGGGACAAAACAGGATGATTTGGCTTACAGATTTTTGAGATTTATGTGGGAAATTAAGATCTAAGTAGCTTCTCTTAAGGTGTATCAATGATTTATTGATTATTTATGGCAATATGACTGCAGAGCTGTCTGTGGTACTGAAACCAAAACTTCGGAAGCGATCGTAACTGAGCTTTCTCACGCAAACTATGCAGCTGTAGCTGTTGTGTTCTAATAATATGTGCTCCATCACATAAAGCTCATTTAAATGCAGTGCTTCGTTTGTCTTCTCTGTGCAAATAATAATAGATCACTGGCCTGCACTGCAACGTGTGATTATGAATAAATACGAAGACTGTCTTGAACAAATCCATTATATATTTTCTGGACAGAAAAAAAAAAATGTGCATGAACGGTCATTGGCAAAATGACCAGAAAACGTAAAAGAATGCGTAATGATGCTGATGTTGGGGAAAAAAAGAAGGGTTTTCTTCCTGAGTTCTCTTTTTCTATATGAGATAGAGTACTTCTTAGCCTTTATTATTTATCTAAAATATTCCATTAAAATATTGTACTGGCTGGATATATGAAAAAAAAAATATTATGATTTATTTTATTAATTCTTTATATATATATATACATATATATACATATATACATATATATATACACTCACCTAAAGGATTATTAGGAACACCATACTAATACTGTGTTTGACCCCCTTTCGCCTTCAGAACTGCCTTAATTCTACGTGGCATTGATTCAACAAGGTGCTGAAAGCATTCTTTAGAAATGTTGGCCCATATTGATAGGATAGCATCTTGCAGTTGATGGAGATTTGTGGGATGCACATCCAGGGCACGAAGCTCCCGTTCCACCACATCCCAAAGATGCTCTATTGGGTTGAGATCTGGTGACTGTGGGGGCCATTTTAGTACAGTGAACTCATTGTCATGTTCAAGAAACCAATTTGAAATGATTCGAGCTTTGTGACATGGTGCATTATCCTGCTGGAAGTAGCCATCAGAGGATGGGTACATGGTGGTCATAAAGGGATGGACATGGTCAGAAACAATGCTCAGGTAGGCCGTGGCATTTAAACGATGCCCAATTGGCACTAAGGGGCCTAAAGTGTGCCAAGAAAACATCCCCCACACCATTACACCACCACCACCACCACCACCACCACCAGCCTGCACAGTGGTAACAAGGCATGATGGATCCATGTTCTCATTCTGTTTACGCCAAATTCTGACTCTACCATCTGAATGTCTCAACAGAAATCGAGACTCATCAGACCAGGCAGCATTTTTCCAGTCTTCAACTGTCCAATTTTGGTGAGCTCGTGCAAATTGTAGTCTCTTTTTCCTATTTGTAGTGGAGATGAGTGGTACCCGGTGGGGTCTTCTGCTGTTGTAGCCCATCCGCCTCAAGGTTGTGCGTGTTGTGGCTTCACAAATGCTTTGCTGCATACCTCGGTTGTAACGAGTGTTTATTTCAGTCAAAGTTGCTCTTCTATCAGCTTGAATCAGTCGGCCCATTCTCCTCTGACCTCTAGCATCAACCAGGCATTTTCGCCCACAGGACTGCCGCATACTGGATGTTTTTCCCTTTTCACACCATTCTTTGTAAACTCTAGAAATGGTTGTGCGTGAAAATCCCAGTAACTGAGCAGATTGTGAAATACTCAGACCGGCCCGTCTGGCACCAACAACCATGCCACGCTCAAAATTGCTTAAATCACCTTTCTTTCCCATTCTGACATTCAGTTTGGAGTTCAGGAGATTGTCTTGACCAGGACCACACCCCTAAATGCATTGAAGCAACTGCCATGTGATTGGTTGATTAGATAATTGCATTAATGAGAAATTGAACAGGTGTTCCTAATAATCCTTTAGGTGAGTGTATATATATACACAAACCCAATTCCAAAAAAGTTGGGACACTACAAATTGTGAATAAAAAAGGAATGCAATAATTTACAAATCTCATAAACTTATATTTTATTCACAATAGAACATGTGAGACATTTTGAAATGTCATGCCAAATATTGGCTCATTTTGGATTTCATGAGAGCTACACATTCCAAAAAAGTTGGGACAGGTAGCAATAAGAGGCCGGAAAAGTTAAATGTACATATAAGGAACAGCTGGAGGACCAATTTGCAACTTATTAGGTCAATTGGCAACATGATTGGGTATAAAAAGAGCCTCTCAGAGTGGCAGTGTCTCTCAGAAGTCAAGATGGGCAGAGGATCACCAATTCCCCCAATGCTGCGGCGAAAAATAGTGGAGCAATATCAGAAAGGAGTTTCTCAGAGAAAAATCCAATCCACCATGCCATTCGCCGTTGCCGGCTAAAACTCTATAGGTCAAAAAAGAAGCCATATCTAAACATGATCCAGAAGCGCAGGCGTTTTCTCTGGGCCAAGGCTCATTTAAAATGGACTGTGGCAAAGTGGAAAACTGTTCTGTGGTCAGACGAATCAAAATTTAAAGTTCTTTTTGGAAAACTGGGACGCCATGTCATCCGCACTAAAGAGGACAAAGACAACCCAAGTTGTTATCAGCGCTCAGTTCAGAAGCCTGCATCTCTGATGGTATGGGGTTGCATGAGTGCGTGTGGCATGGGCAGCTTACACATCTGGAAAGGCACCATCAATCCTGAAAGGTATATCCCAAGTTCTAGAACGACATATGCTCCCATCCAGACGTCGTCTCTTTCAGGGAAGACCTTGCATTTTCCAACATGACAATGCCAGACCACATACTGCATCAATTACAACATCATGGCTGCGTAGAAGAAGGATCCGGGTACTGAAATGGCCAGCCTACAGTCCAGATCTTTCACCCATAGAAAACATTTGGCGCATCATAAAGAGGAAGATGCGACAAAGAAGACCTAAGACAGTTGAGCAACTAGAAGCCTGTATTAGACAAGAATGGGACAACATTCCTATTCCTAAACTTGAGCAACTTGTCTCCTCAGTCCCCAGACGTTTGCAGACTGTTATAAAAGAAGAGGGGATGCCACACAGTGGTAAACATGGCCTTGTCCCAACTTTTTTGAGATGTGTTGATGCCATGAAATTTAAAATCAACTTATTTTTCCATTAAAATTATACATTTTCTCAGTTTAAACATTTGATATGTCATCTATGTTGTATTCTGAATAAAATATTGAAATTTGAAACTTCCACATCATTGCATTCTGTTTTTATTCACAATTTGTACAGTGTCCCAACTTTTTTGGAATCGGGTTTGTATATATATATATATATATATATATATATATATATATATATATACATATGTACACAGTGGGGAGAACAAGTATTTGATACACTGCCGATTTTGCAGGTTTGCCCACTTACAAAGCATGTAGAGGCCTGTAATTTTTATCATAGGTACACTTCAACTGTGAGAGACGGAATCTAAAACAAAAATCCAGAAAATCACATTGTATGATTTTTAAATAATTAATTTGCATTTTATTGCATGACATAAGTATTTGATCACCTACCAACCAGTAAGAATTCTGGCTCTCACAGCCCTGTTAGTTTTTCTTTAAGAAGCCCTCCTGTTCTCCACTCATTACCTGTATTAACTGCACCTGTTTGAACTTGTTACCTGTATAAAAGACACCTGTCCACACACTCAATCAAACAGACTCCAACCTCTCCACAATGGCCAAGACCAGAGAGCTGTGAAAGGACATCAGGGATAAAATTGTAGACCTGCACAAGGCTGGGATGGGCTACAGCACAATAGGCAAGCAGCTTGGTGAGAAGGCAACAACTGTTGGCGCAATTATTAGAAAATGGAAGAAGTTCAAGATGACGGTCAATCTCCCTCGGTCTGGGGCACCATGCAAGATCTCACCTCGTGGGGCATTAATGATCATGAGGAAGGTGAGGGATCAGCCCAGAACTACACGGCAGGACCTGGTCAATGACCTGAAGAGAGCTGGGACCACAGTCTCAAAGAAAACCATTAGTAACACACTACGCCATCATGGATTAAAATCCTGCAGCGCACGCAAGGTCCCCCTGCTCAAGCCAGCGCATGTCCAGGCCCGTCTGAAGTTTGCCAATGACCATCTGGATGATCCAGAAGAGGAATGGGAGAAGGTCATGTGGTCTGATGAGACAAAAATAGAGCTTTTTGGTGTAAACTCCACTCGCCGTGTTTGGAGGAAGAAGAAGGATGAGTACAACCCCAAGAACACCATCCCAACTGTGAAGCATGGAGGTGGAAACATCATTCTTTGGGGATGCTTTTCTGCAATGGGGACAGGACGACTGCACCGTTTTGAGGGGAGGATGGATGGGGCCATGTATCGTGAGATCTTGGCCAACAACCTCCTTCCCTCAGTAAGAGCATTAAAGATGGGTCGTGGCTGGGTCTTCCAGCATGACAACGACCCGAAACACACAGCCAGGGCAACTAAGGAGTGGCTCCGTAAAAAGCATCTCAAGGTCCTGGAGTGGCCTAGCCAGTCTCCAGACCTGAACCCAATAGAAAATCTTTGGAGGGAGCTGAAAGTCCGTATTGCCCAGCGACAGCCCCGAAACCTGAAGGATCTGGAGAAGGTCTGTATGGAGGAGTGGGCCAAAATCCCTGCTGCAGTGTGTGCAAACCTGGTCAAGAACTACAGGAAACGTATGATCTCTGTAATTGCAAACAAAGGTTTCTGTACCAAATATTAAGTTCTGCTTTTCTGATGTATCAAATACTTATGTCATGCAATAAAATGCAAATTAATTATTTAAAAATCATACAATGTGATTTTCTGGATTTTTGTTTTAGATTCCGTCACTCACAGTTGAAGTGTACCTATGATAAAAATTACAGACTTTTACATGCTTTGTAAGTGGGCAAACCTGCAAAATCGGCAGTGTATCAAATACTTGTTCTCCCCACTGTGTATATATATATATATATATATATATATATGTATGATTTTTTTTTTATGAATGTTTAGTTTTATTATTTTATATCTAAAATATTCCATTAAAACATTGAACTGGGTATCTGAAAAGTGAGAATTAGTTATTGTGTTTTATTATTATTTTATTTTTTTTTATTATTTTTTGTATTTTTTTTATGACTGATATTTTACTTTTTATGACTGATATTTTTTAATTTTATATATATATATACATCATTAAAAAATGACTTGTGTGTGTATATATATATATATATATATATATATATATATATATATAAAAAATGTTGCATTGATACATTGGACGGGGTATCTGAAAATAGATTTATTTTATTAATAGTATTAGTTATTATTATTATTTTGTATTTGTTCTAATGATTCTTTAATTATTTTTATGGCTGATACTTTTATGAAGGATTTATATATATATATATTGAAATGGATATTTAAAATTATATATATATATAACAAATTAAATATTGAAATGGATATTTAAAATTAGACAATGATATATTTATTATTATTTTATTGTTTTTATATTATTTGTTTTATGTTTTATTGTTTTTATGACTACGAGTCTGATAACCAATACTTTTTTTCTTTTTTTTTTTTAAATTAGTGCTTGTTTTATTTCTGCTGTGTTTCTCACCTCATAATGAATGGCTATAACATAAAATGTTATTGTTTACACAAAATGAGTTGTTTCCCGTTGAATGCACAGTGGTGTACTAACATTGTCTTTGGAGACCCAGCAAATGACGATACGAAAAATATTGGCCAAACAGATTATGGCTCTATCTCAATCAAAATTTCATTAAGCTACTGCCTAAACTGAGGTAGCGATCCTGTATAACAGCCTTTATTGGAGGTTGCTTGATATAAAATCAACCTGTTTGTCACTGTATTTGAGCCTCCGTGTCCTGGGAGACAATTAAGCGAAGACACAGAGGAGACTAAATCATTCAAAGTGCTTCCTGGTAGAACAACAAACAAACCATTGAGCTATAGTAATAAACAAGATCAGTTCTGATCTGGTCCAGGGTCAGTTTTGAGCAATTATCTCAGGGCAAGCATAATTTTGCAAATTCATTTTTAAATACATATGCTAAAGTTTGCATTTTGTGTGGCATAAATTGCACTCTGCTTTTTAACCACAGCTAAAAATCAGTGGTAAGGCTCTACAAGAAAGTTTTTTTCCCCAGTGCATTTCATTACAAACTTTATCCTGGGAGGCTGAGGGGATCATTTCAGAACTTTGAAGTAAGTGTCCTGACTAAATTTCCTTTTGCAGTTTATCCGGCTTTTACGCAACAGGATTTCCATAAATGTTCTGGTAAATTACACCTGATGACATGAAACATAACAGCTTTAGTGCAGATGGTGCAAGTGGGCCATCAATAATTAATCTCAGTTTACTAAAAATCAAGTGAATGTGAGCTCCCGATCCTTATTACTAATTATAATTGTGCATGTTTGATATTCAAGCCTATGGGTTGTTCCATGAAAAGGGTGCCTTTTGTGTCCCTCAAAGCTGATACAGCAGGAATGATGGTAACAGAGCTGACATAGAATTAAATTATTAAATTAGTTTAATAAAATAAAATATTTATTAAAATGAATTTTTAGAAACTGTCACAATGACATCACAATAACTTGCCACCTTGTTTGTTAATAACGTCATCTTAAAATGTGGACGATCTTAGTCCTAGTCTGATAGTCAACCCTGTTACTGTGACTTTGTACAGTGAACATGTGTTGTGATACTGAACACTAAATATTTGTGAATGAATAAATATCAGCACACCTTGTAGTGTTATGACCTAGAGCACAATGGCTAAACGAACGGTCAAATGTCAACTCTACTTTAAGAAAAAGTAACAGAGTTGACATTTAGCCATTATGGTCTAGGTCATAACACTACAAGGTATTTGAAGGAGAACTGAATGCTGGTATTTACTCATTCATTCACATATATTTAGTATTCAGAATCACATCAGCTGTTCACTGTACAATGTCACAGTAAAAGGGTTGACTATTTAATGTCGTCCTCTAACAAATTTAACAATTTAAGATGACGTTATTAAACAAGGTGGCACTTATGTGTATACTTTCGGAAAAAAGTATACACATAAATGCCACCTTGTTTAATCACTGCATCTTAAAGTGTTACATTTGTCAGAAGACCTTAAATAGTCAACCCTGTTACCATGATTTTGTGCAGTGTACAGCTCTTTACTGAACGTGGGATATTTGAAAATGTTCCTAATTTTCATGTTTACCTTGAGGTTGTACAATGGTACAATTTTCTTTTTTCTTTTTTTTTGGTCTAACAAAATGTAATATTTTACAGAAGCGCACCTTTTTATACCAGAAAAGTCAGCCATTTAATAGAATTCATGTGCATTTGCAACCAGGTATTGAGTTTCCATTGGTCCATCATCCCTACCTGAAATCACTGTATGGATGAATAATCCAGTTGCCAGCGGATTTGACTCGTTCCTGCTCCTTCTCCACTGCCTTTTGGCTCCCAAACATACGCAGCGAGAATTTGTTGACCCCGGGCTGTAGCATGGCGCTAAACTGCCTCTGCATGTAAGTTTGATTGTCCCTGGTTTCCCCATCATCTGCCGTGATCTGGCCATCCTCAGACTTGGGAAAGCCCACTGAATTGGCCGGCTGGTTCGGGGTCGGTCCGTGGGCGGGGGGGGCGTTGGAGAAGGAAACTCTGGAGTCCTTCTTGTCAGCGGGTCCAGCGGCAGTCGGGGCAGGAGTGACCGAGCCGTCCATGCTGGAGGTGCTGGAGTGACATGCAGATGCTGGGAAGCCTCCACCTGTCTGCTTCTCCTGCTTGGAGAAAATTGAGGACAAGCTCTCGTCTCTTCGGCAGTCTCCGTTGATAACGCATCTCATTCCGGTGCCATCCTCGCCGTCAAACCTGCTCCTGGAAACATCTCCGTGACAGAGGAGCGCGGCGGATTCCGTGCTGCGTCCACATGAGACCGACGCGAAGTCCTTGTTGTTGGAGAGCCTGCTCGTTGCTCCCCCTCCTGGTGTTACAGTCTTCATCTTGGAGGAAGAGTCAAGGATTTCCTTGTGGTCTTCATCGCCGTCCTCCCCTTCGTCCATGACGGCGTTGCTTTGAGATGAATCCTGACGCAACCAGATTGCGAAAGCGCAGACGTGGGCAGTTAGTAGCTTTACTCCGCGTCCCAATGTCACCAGACACAACTACACCAGTAGCGTTGCTATGGCTGCACTCGTTCACTTCCTTACCTGGTAACGCATCGCAAGCTGTGTGTTCCCCGTTTCACATAATGAATGGAGTCATGAATTAAACTATGTCAAGGAGAAATTAATGGGAAATGGACCGAGATGCGCGTAATTGTGCGGTTCTCGATGTTAAATAGCTATACAAATGTAGGTTAGTAGCATAGTAGTATGTTTGATGATGCATAATTCATCTGCATATTTTTAAAAAGATATATAAAAATGAGGATGCCTTGATTAAAATGTCAGGTTTGTGACCAAATAAATTATTTTTAATCAATATCAGGTGTTCTTACAGATTATTCCATTTGACCTGAACAAAAAGTGTCATTTTTGTTGTCCTTTTTAATTTAATGACCGTATATACATTCATAAAGGGTCTAAAGTCTTTTCCCCCCAGTATTTCAATTTTTTTCCCTCAAAATAGCCCCACTGCTTTTAAAAAAAAATAGTAAGACAAACTACTTTTTTTTTTTTTTTTTTTTTTTACAAGGATTACAGTCTTTTAATGGAGCCGCTTTCGTTATAGTTATACCACATAGACATTTGACACTAAGCCACACACAAAAAGACACCTTTAATTCATAATTTGACAAATATGTTCTTCATAGAGATGTATTCAAACCCTTAGATCTGGACGACCAAAATATTGCTCTCGCGATAGTTTGCGAATATTCATATGGACTTAATTATGAAAAGTAGTATGAGTGACTATTGTTAAACCACATGAAAGGTTTAAACTCTTGATTTATATTCTGTAGTGGCTTCTCGTTTCCAGTATAACAATGCTGTGAGCTTTGTCACGTAGAGCCGCTCCCTACAGCTGAACCGAATAAATAAGTAAACGACGCCCCCTTCTGGTGGCTCAACGAACACGCCGATATTGGCGACTACGTGTTTCTTCAATACAAAATAAGGGTTTAAAGTAAATCACTTCACGAACAAAAAGCAATATTCAACAGATAAGGTTAAAATCAAATACCTTTATTCAGATTGTGCAAGTCAGTACAGTTGACAGTGTATTAGATTTCCTATGAAGCTAAGGCAAAATAATTTATACACTTCCATCAAGGTCTTACATTTTACGCATCTCTTGACTTGGAAATGGCACACATCCAGACACTATACTTCACAATGTATTACAATGCAAGTATGGCGGTCTATAGGAAAGTATAATTTAAGCAACAACACAAGCCTTGACTAAAATCCCAACTTCACCTAAATATATATATATATATATATATAACAATGTCATTGTCCTCCATGTTAGAATTTGGGAAACAAATTATAACGGATTATCCGAGGAGCATATGACACACTGCACTAGCACTTGGTCCTTAAAGGTTAGAATGGCAGGAGGAATCCTAAAATTCAACTTTGGAAACCATCTAAGAAACTTGAAAATAAGGGAAAATTGTTAGCCAGACAAAATAAAAGTGGCATTTGACCATCCACATGGAATATGCAACAAGAGTGCTGCACATAAAAGTTGTTAATTTATATTATTTCAATGATTAGAAACAGCATGTACAATAAAGCAGTTGAACATTAAGGCTTACAGGAAGGAAAATGACTGCCAAAAAAGAAATTGAGTCCTTTGACTGCTGCCAAAGAAAATGGTTTCAGCAATCTGTATACACTGAACATAATCAAACTATCATGCTGCTGAACAGTGATTTGATCACACACACTTGACAGAGATCCCGGAAAGTTGCGGTGCGTACACTCGTGAAGAGCAGTGAAAGCCAGGAGGATGGGGGAAAAAGGAAAAAAGGGAAAAAAGAAAAAAAAAGAAGTTTCCCACATTAAGAGATTTTCACTAACACACACTTCTACAGCAAGAATACAATCATGCAATTTCCCCCCAAAACATCTGCTGGCAGCACATTACAGATACAAATAAAAGTAAAAGGAGACCAATTATCATCATCTCAAGACATTTACACTCAAGCAGAAGGTTAAGAACTCGCAGGGTGCACTATAATGTGCTACTCAAACTCAATACTCCGCATGTCTTCAGCAGTAGTCATCAAGACACCTGAAACAAACAAAAGAAAACTCAGCAACAAAACCTTATTATAGTTTATATTACATAAAAAAAAAACTAACATGTATATAAAAACAGATGTATATTAAATTATAAATATATAATGTATAAACAATAAAAATATGTATTATATTTATAATGCATTTTAATGTGTATCTTTTATATCTCATTACAGATGTATTTTCATAAATTTAATAATAAAAACCATAAAATTCTTTATTTAAAAAAAAAATATGTAGACTAACAAAAAATAAATGTTAAATTATAGTTTCTATAAATCAAAATGTTTGAAATACATAAAATGTAATTAATAAATGAAAAAATGTTAGTTTATTACATTTATAAATAGTCAATAGATAAACAAAATTATTAAATTAAAATTTATTAAAATTAATATAATGAACTAATTTTTATTGTTTTGATTTAAATATGTATTAACTAATACTTATAGAAAATTAAATAAAATATTAATTGTATTAATTAATTTAATACAGAAAATAAGTGAATAAAATGTATTACAGTTTATATTATATATTGAATTCACGAACCAAGTCTATAACAGAATAAAAAAAAAATAAAATAAAATAAAATAAAAAAAAAAAAAAAACATTAAACATTATAAATAAGTCATAAATAATATTTTTATTATATAGTTTACATTCATTGAATTTATAGAAGAAACACTTCAAGAAAAATACCATTTCTCCTCCTTTCAGTTAGAGTTTCTTTGCCGGACGTTTTTGTCTTTGTGGTTGGTAGCGGCGTTGCTCTTCCTGTAAAACATGGCGGCACGTCAGATCCCTCTTTGATGTGCATATGAATGTCCTGAGCTAGAAGCACATCGAGCAGCTATTGTCTAGACTTCAACTTGGCCTTGAAGTTCCTTCGAGAAAAACTGCACAGATATCCGCACTTCTTCAATACCACAAATATTACAAAACACTTACAGTGGTGCAGCTCCTGAGTCATCATCTACAGGAAGCAGGAATATATGGGGAAAAAAAGAAAAAGAGTTAAACACTGATGATGCATGTAAAAGACTAGAGTCTACTTGTACACTTACAGTAGCTTGTCTAAGCTCTAGTTTGACAGCCTCAAAACGGTGCGAACCTTAATTTTAAAAGCAGAGCGCCTAATGAGTAATGTGATTCAGGGACTGGAACCCTTGTTTATATTCTTAATTTGGTTATTTCTACTGCTAAATCTGTACACGTCAACTAAACACAGCTACAGATCTTTTTAGAGCACTACTAATAAAGATTCATGCACAATAATGCATTTACATTTACCATGCAGCCTGATGTTGGATAGAAAAGATACGTTTAGTGGTTTTCAACCCAAGAACAAACGTTTCCAATCAAGTATCATTTGTTTGTAGCACAACCTCACCTACATGTGATGTTGAGAAAAACATGGCTCCTTTTCTGCATTAATCCTGGTGAAGGCTGTCAAACAGCATTATATAACATTTGTAAACTCAGTATATCTCCCAGAAACCTTACTATTGAAAAACAACCACTGAAAAATGTTCCGTATCTGGACATGACCATGGCTGTATGGAAATGAAAAGAATTATAATTTGTGCGATACTTAACACCTAACAGACACTTTATATACCGCAAAAATATTAATTTAACAAATGACATTGGAAAAATTCCTACAATAAATAAAAATACTAAAAAAATGTTATATTAAAATGTACATTATATCATGTATAACAAATGCATTATCCAATTAAAAAAATATTTGCATGTATATACACTGTATATATATATATATATATATATATATATATATATATATATATATATATATATATATATATAACAAATTTTTCTTAAATATATATATATATATATATATATATATATATATATATATATATATATATATATATATATATATATATATATATATATGCATGTGTGAGTATTTATATATACATAATTATACACAGTACACAACTTATTTTGGATGCGATTAATCGATTTGACAGCACATACTATATACTATTTACTTTATTACATTTTAACTTTTTAAACAGACATTTGTAACTTCTAACGGCCATTTAACTGCATGTATTAAATCACTATAAATGTTTTATAAAGATAAAATTTATATAGTAAATAGTATATACACGTAAATGTTTTTTTTTTTGTTTTTAATAAACATTTTAAGGGGGTTTAAAGTCACAAAAAATGCTGTATAAAAACAAAATACAAAGTATAGTGTATATTATTTATAATATGTAAAATATAATATATGCAGTTTGTGGGTATTTAAATACACTATAAACACGTGTTTTAAAAGATAATATATTAATAAAATAAATGGTATGTATATTAAATGTGACCCTGGACCACAAAACCAGTCATGAGGGTCAATTTTTTTTTTTTTTAAATTGAGATGCATATATGGTATGGTTTGTTAGCATAGCACAATATTTGGCTGAGATACAACTATTTGAAAATCTGGAATCTGAGGGTACAAAAAAAAAAAAAACAAACAAAAAAAAAAATATATATATATTCTAAATATTGAGAAAATCGCCTTTAAAAGTTGTCCAAATGAAGTCCTTAGCAATGCATATTACTAATAATAACACATTTTGATATAATTACAGTAGGACATTTATAAAATATCTTCATGGAACATGATCTTTACTTAATATCCTAATGATTTTTGGCATAAAAGAAAAATCGATAATTTTGACCCATACAATGTATGGCTGGCTATTGCCACAAATATACCCGTGCGACTTATGACTGGTTTTGTGGTCCAGGGTCACAAATATACATTTATCCCATTTATTATATATTAAAAAAAATAAAAAAAATAATAATAAATTTAAAAAAAAAAGTCACTGTGACCATTTTGTAAAATATTACTAAAATATAACTAAAATATTACAGCTACTGGCAAGGTTGTGCTTCAGACAGTTAGACACAATCAGAAAGCAACTTTAAATAAGATGCGAGCTGACACCCAACAAACATTCTTTTAAAACGTTGAATCAGAGTGTAAAAAGGAGGTATTTGCCCAGGTTTTCATGCAGAAAAAAAACACTCAGAATGACAAAAACTGTCAAAGTAATAAAGTTGGGATTATCCATTTTGCCACCCTTGTTGCCATATGGGTGCTGCCTCTCAGAAACGATTGAGACAGTAAGTCGCTGCTAGAATGTAGGGCTGAAGAATATCATGCGATGAGAAGATGATGCAGAGAGCATGCAAGGCAAAATAACGTGATCCGTCTGAAATGTCATCTTAGTTATGCATAATACCTTGACATTTAAAACCCATTCTGAACTGCAATATGTCAGACTCAGCTAAACACTTTCACTGGCTATGGGAGAACCAATAAAGTTGCTTTTCTTTAAACTATGTCTGAGGAATCTTAATTTAAGACAAACTGCCAGTGAAAGAGTTGCACTTTTCAGGCTATCAGGGAGAGCATTCAAACTCCCAAAACCACTCGTTTAAGCAAATCCACTTCAGTCTGACATGCAGTTGAGCACTTACCACAACGTAAAAGCAGCAGCGAACAGAGAAATAAACAACGTAAATCATAAAAATAGACTCAGCTAAGGCACAGCCACACACTACAGCCAAATACAATAAACATACAAAATCAAACTGAAACAGGATCTTGCACCATTACGAATTCATAAACAAAAGTAAAATTACATCCACTGATCATTTGTACATTCACAAAAATGGAAAGTGAAATGACGTAAACTGTTCCGTCACATACCGTCAGTGATCTCGTCGGGCTTTCTCTTCTTCTCATAGATGAAGATGATGGTGACGAGGATGATGACCTCAGCGACAATGCCGAGGAATGGCCACAAGGCGGCCAGCTGGCTGCGCACACGCAGCTGAATCTGATCCTGGGCTGATCCCATTTCACTCGTGCCACGGCACTGATAGATGCCCATGTCATTTTCGATGTTCAGATTTTTTATGTACAGCATGGTCTTGTTGGGGGTGTTCTTGATCTCATACTTGTCGTCAGTGCCATTGACAATGGGACCGGCACCCTGTGTGTTGAAGACACAAAACGGTCACGTTATTAAGGCTGCAGGATTTGGTTCAAAAATCATAGTGATTTTCTTGATAAATGCGGTGATTTGAAGAGCAACACAACATAGTAGTAATTTCAGGGTTCCCACTCTTTTTCAGCGATCATTTTCCAGGACATTTTAAATTTTACTACGACGTGAAAAGACAAGGATCATGCCAAATATTGCTCTCTAAGGCCCTGTACACACAGAGACGCGTTTAGTTGTATACGTAAACATTTTGTATCGTATCTGCGTTTCATCCAGACGGATCCGGCGTTTTGGGAGCCTGAAACCGGTATTTTTTCAAACCGGGTGGATAAATCTGAAAACGACACCATTGCGTTTTCGTGTGTACAGCCAATCCGTATATTTTGTGAAACGATGATGTCATCACCCCACGTCTCGACCCCATGCGCATGCTCCAAGACTTCTCCGTTTTTAGTGCATCTCTGTGGCAGAATTACAGCGCCACATACTGGTCTGGCATGTATACTACATTTTGAGTTGGTTTCAGTGGTTTCGTGTATACGCAGATATTTCTTGAGACGAGGGAAAAAAGATTGGATAGGGAAAGCTCTGGCTTTGTGTGGATGTAGCCTAAGTCTTTAAAAGGCGTACAGTTTATTGCCATGACAACTATAAAAACAGTTTTTAATATGAGCTCTTAATGACTATGGAAGCTTGTTTCCACCACAGAATAAAAAGAAAAGAAAAAGGTAATTTATCTCGCTATTCTGTCTCGCAACTGCGAGTTTACATAATTGTGTTCCCGCGATTGCGTGTTATAAATTCATAATTTGGCTGGTATATTAGGCTGCTGTCTTTTTAAGACCTGACGCACAGATCCATTATACTGTTACACGTTTTCTTTTTCAACTATGTTCACTTAAAACATAACTGACTGTGTTTACGTGAATACTCGCCAAGAACGGCATTTTGACATTATTTTGTGTGTATTTGACTGTTTAAGTGCAATAAGCAGTGAAAACTAACTCAATTTAGTATTGAGAACGTACTTTAGTACTTTGAGTGTGAGCACAAAATCAGCGAGAACGAGTAAAAGTATGCGCAATACGCACAATCTCATGCCAAAATTCAAGCCCTGTAACACCAACAATATTCATCCGGAACAAATTAAACGAGTGAGTGAGGGGAGGCGGGTTTGTGTGTTAACTCGCTGTTGGAGAGAAGAGAAAGTGAGAAAGCGCAGCTGGTATCATGTATCTATTCTGCAGAAAATTAGTTGCCTATTGGAAGCATTTCAGTTATGTCAGTAGCGCTATGTATTGAGAAGGAAGAAAGAAGAGGAAAAAAAAAAAAAAAAAAATTTCAACCCGCCAAATGGCTAGTAGGAGTGACTACGTTACACGCCACTGCTGAAATACACCTGCATTTGATGAGTGTTAATCAGTCAAGCCCCGATTATTATTATTATTATTATTAAAAACAATAAGTTGAATATTATTTCTTTAATTACATATCTACTATATTACAATTTTATATATAGTTAGTATAACTACCAATATTATAATAAAAAAAACAATTGGTTGAACAATGTTGCAATAACTAATATCCTCAACAACTAGTATTTTACTATTATGATTATCATCAATAAATTGGATATAATATTATAATTCTATTCATATAACTTCTAGTAACATTATCATAAATAGGATAATGTAACAATTCTATTACTATAAATATTATTAATATTAATTCTATTCCTATAAATACTAGTATATTTATTATTATTATTATTATTATTATTATTATAGCATTGTAATATTAAATTTAGTATCACAATAACAATAGTAAATGTCATAATATCTAACATCTGTGGAAAAGTGTGCAAGCTTCAAGTTGATCTTTTAGTTGAGTTAACTATGCAAGTCTTGTCATGCAATAAACAGATAGACATTACAGCTAGGTTAATCAATAGCATGTTCGTAATGCCAAGTAACAACTTTGCAACCTTAACCAACCTTCAAACTGCATGGCCAGGTACCAATCTCGTGTTATCACAACGGTTTAGTAAAGCCTTCCTTTACCTTCACACTGTCATCTTCAGAGAGCTTGTTCCAAGTCCAGTCAGTAGGCAGGGGGTATCCATGGCTCACACATATTAGGACAGCCTTGTCTTTCTCGTTAGCATTTTCAGAGTGTTTGTAGGCCACTACATGTGGGGGAGCTAACAGGAAGAGCATAATTATGGGTGATGAACAAGTATTTATACAGTAAATACAGCTGCAGCAATATCAAATGCACTTACCTTTAACTTCAATGGTCGCATTAACCTGAGGCTCTGACCGGAAGACACATTCATATATTCCAGCATAGTGGTAATCAATCTTTTCAATGCTACAAAAGAGAGAAAAACGAGCAATGAGACACAAATCAAAACAAGAAACGAAGTAACCACCCCACACTGTTTTATACGCCAACGGGGAGCCCTCAATATAACAACAGCACCATAGCAATAAAGGTGGAGGGGAGGACAGTACAATAAAGCAAATATAAACTATAAAAGTAAACAGCTCTTTCAGTATACCACTTAGGCATCCCCATGGATATTTTTCCGACCCAGCAGCTCTAATGGGAATTAAGGTCAGGGAGTATGGAGTGCCGGAGGCTCTTAACAGAACAGAGAAGACAGAGGCAAACAGAGAAGCTGCACTATATTTAAATGGACCTGGATGGATGGTTAAACACTAAATGTGCAAAGCTGATTACTACCAAAAGGGCAAAGTGCTACATTTTGCTCTTCTTTAGGTCACAATTATGAGGAACATACCGGTATTCAGTGTAAGGGCTGTCACTGGTTGATTCTGATTTATCAATGGTCTTGCCATTCCTGGTCCAATAGTGGCCTTTGATGGAAGAAGAAGGGTTGGTAAGGTTGCAGCTGAGAGTTGCAGAAGTCAGGTTGCTGACCACCGTTGGTTCGGTCATGATGGTTGGATCTGCCAAGGCATAAAAGCAAAAGTTACACAAAACTATACTTTCCGCCAGCTTTCATACTTTGTTTCCGCCAGGAAACAAAGTATGCACTGCTGAGTATCCTTTAAAATGAGTATACCAACCTCTGGATTCACTGTGGCAATGTAAAAATTACATTTTTGGACATGAAGCAACAAATCGTAACATTGCTGTCAAGATGTTCACCACAATGTGCACCGAAAGGCACATTGGACTCTACCAAAGGAGAAGTGAGGGTACATTTGAGCTGTGAACTACTAGGAAACATCGAGTAAGCGGTTTGCAGCAAAAACAGATAGGAAGAGGGAACAAATCAACCAACCAGCAACTGGTTTGGAGACCATGAGCTTATGAAAACCTGTTGAGGAAAAGCACTAAGCATGCAATGCAGTGTGCTAAAGTGCTCTAAAACCACCATAAGAGTTAAGCCACACATCTAAAGAGCCTTTTAGTAGTTTACTGAAAGCAAGCCACATTAGAGACATAATGAGAGCACTTTTTCAGAAACGCATGCCAATTAGTGCTAAAGTTAACTGATCAATGGCATTTCTTTAAAAGTTTCAACTTCATCTCACAAGCTCTAGGCAGCGATATGCTCAGAAGGCATCAGATTACTATTTAAAAAAAACAAAACAAACAGACGTGCTAATGTAGAAGCCATGTGACATGGTATGGGAGGGCAGCAAGGGAGGGTAAGGTAAGGGAGAGTCTGACTCTACGGGACTTCCTCCTCTACACTAGTGGAGACGCTTCGCTTCCACGACATAACTCACGTTCAAATACTATAACATTCGCTTGTGAGCGAATCCACTTGACTTTGGGCGGGGTCCTGAGGTCATTGCGGTCAGGGTCGTTTGAGGCGCGGCACTCGTAAACGCCTGTGTCATTGAGCATTAGGCTGGTGAGGACGAGCGTGCTGGTGGCATGGTGAATATAGGTGGCATTGATGCGTACGCGATCCTCTCTTGCGCCGTCAAACAGCTGAGTGACGGTTTCATCTGGCTCCTCGCCCTCAATGAACCACCACTGAACTTCAGGGATGGGGTTCCCTATGACCTCGCAATCCAGCTCGGCACTGTCTTCTATGAGCTTCATCTGAGACATGGGTGATTTTATGAAGCCCGCTGGACATTTGATGAGTGAATGGGTGATTTGGGTTTAGAGCGGACAGTTCATTGAGATATGAATAATGATTAGCAGACAGGCAGGCAAAAAAGAAAAGAAACAGCAGAAGAGAAAAGAGAAAATGTTAGATTGGAAGACATAGAATGCATACATAAGAAACAAATAGGATTTTGAGCATCATGATGCAAGACTTCATGATAGCAAAACCCAACTGAAGAACATTAGAAGCATTTAAAAAATAAGACAATGAGTTGAAGCATGTATTAAAACCAAAACTTAGCATATCAAGAAATGCAGTGAAAAATAAAATTTATGAAGTAATGGTGATGGACTGAAGGGGGGGGGAACTGATGATCAACAATGAAAATTCTATCACCATTTACCCACCATTATGCCATTCCAAACCTGTATGACCAAGGTTGCAATGGTTTTTGATCAAAACAAACCAATCTGTCAATCATTGGACCAATCTGAATTTTAATTATGGATGCGCCGATCCGATACTCAGTATCGGCTCCGATACCGCAATTATTTGCCGGATCGGGTATCGGTCAGACAGGACCGATCCAAATCCGATACTGTGCGTATAATATTCTGTGTTATTGTTAAGCCCCAGTGCCCCACAAAAGGCACAAAAACATTATAAAGCATTATCAACGCTTCGTGCACTATATTAAGTGTTCTGAAGCCATTCCATAGTTTAATGTGAGGTACAGATGAATATTTAAGTCATTAAATTCAAGTTCACGTAAATGCTTCCATCTGCTGCGTCTGTCAGTCCTTCTCCATTTCAGCTTTCAAACTGCGTATCGTGTTTGGTTACGACAGTCAACACGATGAAACTCTCTCCAAGATGATTCAATGTTCCTGTTTTTATGCTTGATCTGTAGATAACGCTCTATGGTTTCGCATAAAATGACTATCTGGCTGGAGTTTATTGCGGTTTCTAAATCGTGTTACTTTCTACCAGGTGTCTGTTAGATCACAACACTGGACTAGAGATTGTATTGTTCTTCACACGCACGGTAACCGAATTTTTAAACTGTTAAAAGAAAAGGTTCAATAAAATATTGCGTAGTGTATCTGTCTGTGCATCTATATATCTTCCCTTTGTGTTTTGAACTTTTCAATGCGGAGAGCTGCGCGCTGTGACTCCATATTGCTTCAGGCGCATCATCCTGCGCACGGGATGCGCATAAGCGTTTTGTGCCGCTCTGTATTGGAGCCTTTCGTATTATAATACTTTTGCGCAATGAAAGATTATTAATAGCCTTTCTTGTTCTGCCCTATCTATAATATGTTGCTGCCTCATTAAAAAAAGCTGCGCTATACATTTAAAATAAATGTCGTTTAATTTCTTAGTGTATATAGGCCCTATTTCTATAAATATATTTATGCGTTTATATTTATGTTTTTCCTGAATGTATTTTACAACGCGTAACATTTTACCAGATTTAGTGCTACACTTATTCACTTTTATTTTCACTAAATGTTTAGATTTTATACAATTACTGTGCACTCATGATTTTCTAGAGTAACTTTTGCTGTTGAATTATACATTAATCTAGTTTATCCACCATCTAGTTTATAGTAGTATTTGTCATAGATTGTGATTTATATATTTTTTTAATTTGTTGTTTTTCCCTTTATAATGAAGTTGATTGTGTAACACACAAAAGAGTGATTATCAGTTCAACACATTGAGGTAAAGAAATTCTACATAATTTTTAAACAAAACTGCACTGGTATCGGATTGGTATCGGCCAATACTCAGAATTTTTGGTATCGGATCGGTTCTGAAAAAAATGGTATCGGTGCATCCCTAATTTTAATGTATGGAGAAGGAAAAAAAACAAAAACCCTAAAACCCATTTTTCAAAATATCTTTTGTTTCACAGAAGAAAGTCACACAGGTTTGGAATGACATGAGGGTGATTTTAATTTGAGCCAAGTAATCCTTTAAAGGGTTAGTTCATCCAAAATGAAAATTCTGTCATTAATTACTCACCCTTATGTCGTTCCAAACCCATAAGACCTTCGTTCATTTTCGAGACAAATTAAGATATTTTTGATGAAATCTGAGAGGTTTCTGAACCATCCATTGGCAGCAGCGTCATTGCAAGTTTCAAGGCCCAAAAAGGTAGTAAAGACATCGTTAAATTAGTCCATGTGACTACAGTGGTTCAACCTTAAATGTTATAAAGCAACGAGAATACTTTTTGGGCGCAAAAACAAAACAAAAACGACTTTATTCAACAATTTCTTCTTGTCTGTGTCAGTCTCTTACAATGTTGACATAGTAAACAGAGTAAAGTGCTTCCGGTTCTACGGCAATTACGTTGCTGCCTATGGATGGTTCAGAAACCTCTCAGATTTCATCAAAAATATCTTCATTTATGTTCCGAAGATGAACAAAGGTCTTGCGAGTTTGGAATGACATGAGGGTGAGTAATTAATGACAATTTTCATTTTTGGGTGAACTAACCCTTTAAGACTTGTCATATGATTAGTGGTCGACCGATATATTGCTACAGCTGATATATTGGCTGATATTTTTTCTTGTTGGCCAATGCATTGGAAGGGGGTTGTTTATTTTGACAGCACGTGTGAGCCTGAGCGCCAGAGCTCACATTCTCCCTCATCCTTAGTTCACTATTAAACAAAGAAAGTAAATATTATAACATTTGCTTCTCTATTATTAGTAGGTGACCATTACATATGATTATGAATAAATACAATTGACATGAACAGTGTGAATGAACCCTAAAAACAACTTTTTTCTTTTGAACCATGAACCATTCTGCAGTTCATGTAGACTCGAAACATGTACTCCAGAGAGAAACAAGGTTGTACTGTGCTAATCCCCCATGGAGAATTTCAACGGAATTCTTCTGATCACCTTGGAACAATACACACCCTGAACGACATGGAAGTACGTGCGTAGAAGCTTGAACAACAACCCTCCACATCAATGAAAAGAACACTTTGAGATCAGCCTCAGACCTGTTGTTGCTTCCTGCAGTGTAGCACGTTTTCAGTGTATTTGGTTTTGAAACAAGAGTAAGTTACTGCTCCCTTTTTGTCCATTGCTGAGGGAGGAATGTTTTGGTGAGTTAGCCAGGGAGGGGTAAAAAGGGTAGATGTCCACAATCCACATTACATTCAGAGCAGTGGGACTCCACACATGCCTTGGGCCTGAAATAACATGTGCCCTTTGAAAGGAGAACAGGCTTCATTCATTTGACCATCATGAAAGGTCACCTCCAACATTAACTAAGTGGACCAGAGTAGCCTCAAATTCAAAACTACTCATATAAACAAGCTAAAAAGCTCTAAAAGGAATTTAAGCATATATTTGTATAAGTGCTTAGATTTAATGTTACCATAAGACAGACATATCGACCAAATATTTCAAGCCTAAATTGTAAACAACGCCAAACAGGGAGAACAGTAAAGTACAAAAGTATCACTTGGTACAAAGTCTGCCACTACTAGATAATTAACTTAACCTGTTCTAGTAAACAAGTCAATACGTACACCTTCTCACAAGCTGACATGTGCATTAATTGTTAGAAGAAATGCTGACCTAAGGTCAGTTGTTTCATCATCATAGTTTCTTGGCTCAAGCCCATGATTGAATGCTGATAAATGTGGGATATCCTTGCCTATAAAAGGTATTAAAATACACAGCATGTCATAACTGTTTAATCACAAGGCTTTTAAGATTGCTAAAATGTACAAGGGACATTAAGCTCAAAAAATAAAAATTTGCCATCAACTCAACTCATTCTGATGGCCTCTAGGAGATTATCATAGAAGCTAACATAATAGATATATTTCCTGTATTACCATGAGAAGACACAACTGAACTAAAACATGCATTACAAAGAAGCATAAACTATTGAGGCTATTGCGGCACGTTCTGCTTTGTAACTATGCGCAACATTAATAAACCACTGTTTAAATAAAAAAAAAAAATTTCTGCACAACTATATTTAGAGTAGGGGTGGAAAAAAATTTCTACAGGACAATAAATACGATAAATACGATATTTTAATTAATAAAATAAAGGCACTAAATAGATTTCCCTGCTCCCAGCGTCGCTACTTCATGGCTCCTCAAGGTGGCGCTCAACACATGACTGAGAGAAACGTGAGCATAAGTTAACTAGCCTAAGAAAAAGAGTTTTTTAATGGGATGGCGGACAGCAGTGGGAGTAAAATAATAGCTGTCCCAGCCACGTTTAAATCCAAAGTCTGGACGCACTTCGGCTTTTGTACCATTGATAGGACAAACAAAATCGACAAAGAGTACACGATATGCAAGAACTGCCTGGTTAAGGTAAAGAACACGGGTCACGGCCACTTGCAACGCAATCACCCTGATCTTGAATAAAGAGAGAAAACCTGCACTTAACCTTTTCACAGGCATTTTGTTTTCATAGTTAGACAGATATCGTGACGTATCATTATTGGATTGTCTAGCAATATATTATCACAGAATTGCTGTATCGTGATATTATCAGTATCGTGAGCCATGTATGGTGAGGAACCCCCACACAACATGATGCGGATATCTCGTGAAAATACTCACAGAGTGATATGACATGCTGCTTTGGCTAAAGCTATAGAACTTCCGGGATTCGATCGCGATCATGGCGCAGTGTTTTCCAACTTCATTTGAAAGTTCAACCAATGGAAATATGGATCTCAGGTAAGGTGGGTAGGGATGATGTGTAGAGACCAGTCAGACACTGTTTTACAGCTTGAGAGCGCTTGGATTGGATCGATCGCTCAGATTGACAGGTCTTGATTTACAGTAAGCCATAGAATAGGAGCACACAGCTAAAACAACACTGGAAGATCATCACTCATCAACCAGGATCTTATTGCTTGTTACTTATTCTATGTAGGCCTAATTATAAATATTAGGGCTGGGACGATACACCTATCTCCCGATTCGATACTATCACGATACTTGGGTGCAATACGATATGTATTGCGATTTTTTTTAAGAATTGCGATTCAGTGTTTTTTTTAACACTAGACCATGGGGAAGAGTTAAATCATACACTTATACTGACTGTACATGTATAAGAGCAGTCATATTTACAAAAACAATTCATCACATCTTTCTGAGTTTTATTTTAGAAGCTTCATACAGTACTACATTCTCTTGAATAAGTGATTCAATAAATAAAATTTAACATGTAATAGATAGTTATTTGAAACACCGTTTTCAAAAGGTGATAACTATTTTGATCGCTACCGTAGAAATCAGTGTTTTATATTTGAACTATAAACTTTTATCCCAGTACTTCTATGATAATTTGAACTATTGTATCACAGAAATAATGATACTATCAGGTAAAAAAGACTGTTTGTGAAGCCGTTTCATACATAACTCTCTGGATCAGCGGCAGCGCCAACACAGATTTGAATGTTGCGATATGATTTTGTCAAAGGTTTAATAGACAGACGAATTGGAATACTTGAAAGGGATATTACGCCACTTAACACTCATAATGACACATTTTACCCTCTGTTGGGCGAAAAGCGGGTAACTTCTGTCTACAAGCAAGGGCTAAAATAAAGCAATTGAATTTGAATTAATATCGAATTTGAATTAATAGCTGCAAAAATTCTGATCAGAGCATCCCTAATTCTCGATTCAATATAACAAGGTATGACAGAAAAGTGCTTAAAAATAAGCAAAGTATAATTTCTCTTTAGAAAACAGAAAAAATTATCTCCTTGGTTTGTCTTTTTAGTTCACATTTTTATTTGCAACGAAATGGAAGTAGCACCATACTGTGACGTTAATCTGTTACACTCGGATAGACGTAAAAGTAAAAAAAAAAAAACGCGTTGTTGCGTTGACTTGGTTCTATTCATCAATTGTTGATTGGATTGAGATGTGCACACCTAAATACATTCAAAAATCAATGAAAACTTGAAGTCGATTGTAGAAGGGCAGGGTACACACAGACTAAATGATTGGACATGTCCGGCATACTTCTGTTTTCACTGAATATCAAGTTATGACATTTTCGATTTAACATTATGAGGTCAAAAAAAATTAATGAAACATACATGGATAAGTTCTTTAACATGAATTTACATTTCATGCTGACTTTAAGACTAGTTAACTAGTGGTTCAGGCAACCCAGTGACTAGTTTTGAAAGTATATATTTCTGCAGATCCTCACAGAATAGTGAGAGTAATTAAAAAGTTGAAGAACAGGACTATCCTCACCCACCATGCTGAAAAACACCTTCTCTAGGCATTTTCCAAAGTTCAAAATGGCTGCCAATAGCACACAAAGCACAAAACAATCATAAACAAAACATAAAATACCTGCCCTTTCGCTTTAACCCAATTCATTGAGCAGAGCTGAAGATCGAGTACTCGGGGGGGTAAAAATCTAATAATTCTGAGACGTTATGAATTGCACCATCCAGCTACATGGCCTGATGTTCTGTCACGACACATGTACTATGAGACAATACAGCATGAGCAAACCTGCTGCTCTGGCACAAATGGTGTCATTTTGAAGAAGTATCAATGCTTTCGTACAGAAAAGGGTGTTTAGCGCTCTATTTCTAACTGCGAGCATGAAGCTGATTAGGTTCAGATTTACTGACCCTGCCATTCATCAGCTGCTGCTGCCGGGGACTAAACAAATTATGATGTGCGGGACCATAAAACAAAATTGTTTTCATTCATCAAGCAAAACAACTGATTTATCTAAAAGGATGGGGATGATGTTTAATATATTTAAATACAAAATGAACAGTACATGAGTTACACTTACAACTAATTGTTAAAGGGATAGTTCACTAAAAAATGAAAATTATCCCATGATTTACGCACCCTCAAGCCATCCTAGGTGTATGAGACATTCTTCTTTCAGACGAATACAATCGGAGTTATATTAAAAAAAAATGTCCTGGCTCTTCCAAGCTTTATAATGGCAGCCAAAAAAAAAAAAGAAGCGTATCCATCCATTCTAAAAGTAATCCACACAGCTCCAGGGGGTTAATAAAGGCCTTCTGAAGCGAATTGATGGGTTTTTGTAAGAAAAATATCCATATTTAACATGTTATAAAGTAAAATATCTAGCTTCCGGCGGACCGCCTTCCGTATTCAACTTATGGAAAAAGCGTATCTGGCATGACGATGATGTCGGACGTAGCGTAAGCGTTTTGAACTGCGAGTGGCGTTACACTTTCTTCGTAAGTTGAATACGGAAGGCGGTCCGCCAGAAGCTAGATATTTTACTTTATAAAGTTTTAAACATGGATATTTTTCTTACACAAACCCAACGATTCACTTCAGAAGGCCTTTATTAACCCCCTAGAGCCGTGTGGATTACTTTTATAAATGGATGGAAGCACTTTTTTGGGTTTCAAATTTTGGGCTGCCATTATAATGCTCGGATTAACCAGGACATTTTTTAATATAACTTCCGATTGTATTCGTCTGAAAGAATAATGTCATATACACCTAAGATGGCTTGAGGGTGATTATATTATGGGATAACTTTCTTTTTTTAGTAAACTATCCCTTTAAACTGCTAAACTTTCATTACTGTAAGTGAGCTATGGTTGCACACCTACAAGTTCAGTGGGTTTGCATGGATTCCTGTGCCATTTACAGTGATGGAACACTATAATGAGCTTAAGCTAAGCCTTTTACTGAACAAGGATAGACTAAGAGATGAAAATTGCTGCCTGGTGGCCTCCTTCACACCAAATGATTGGACGAAACAGGTTTTGCCTCCCTAAGATTTCATTATGATTAAAGGTTACTCTCAACTAATGTTTTACTGTAATTGACAGCATGCCTCCAAAACTAGTCTGCACCAGTGGCTGCCTGCTGCTTACCGTTAATACATCATTCACTTGAAAAACTGACCTGCCAGGGATAAGGACAAGCATTAATATTTTAACAAGCAAAGTTTGGATGAGTCCTGGCTATAATTAAACGTCAACTAAGAAGCATGTTCCTCTTCAGTTTGACAAATGTGTAACTTAGAAGGTTAAACCATTAAAGGTTTAAAAAGGTTCTTTTACATGAAAGAACAGCTTTAATACCGTGAGGATCTTTACTGTCGCTAATATTTCTAACGCTTTTTATTCATTGTTTCTATTAACATGGCATATAGAATCTTTTTTTTTTTTTTAAATAAATATTTCCATTTTTTGAATTTGACGACTGAACGAGGAAAATAACTATTTTCCAAACATCAGCTGTTGCTATAGCTCGATGCGCGTGAGCTATTTCCCGTGTGCTCGTGCGCGACAGTTTGCCGAGGTTCAAACGACTTTTTAACATTTCAAACCCGTGCAAACGTTCATTATCTATGTACTTCGCTTTACTGTGTGGTAAAATCAATGTAAACACAGTTGGCTTATCTTCTAGGTCGTGTTTATGTTCACAGACGGCCTGCGAAAAATGTGCTCGCGAGCTACATGATCAACAGAAAAACGAGACGCCTTACCTGTATAAGCCTCGGCTTGGAACCAACCGATACAAATGGCGAAAATCGCGCCAAACAGCTTCCTTCTCATGGTGAGGTGTTGTTAAATGCGTAACGGTGAAAATATTGGTACTGGTGAAAGCCCTCGATGAAGCACCGTCGTCCTCTACTTGTTCCGAGCTCACGCAAGAACGCGCACGTATACAGGCGAGACTTTCTGCGTCATCACGTCCGGTCCTCAACGTCACCGCCTTGTGTGCTTGTAAGCAAATTTTCAAAAATGATTTTAGGTTTTCAGAAAATTGCTGGCTCTGTCATTGTAACTAACCAAACGCGTTTTGTGAGTATAAATTTCAAAATTCCTCTAAAACAATACATTTATTGTCATTTATACACATTTTATATGTCACATATGTGTATAAATGAATATGTCACATCACCAATGTGTATATGTCACATCACATATGTCATTTTACACTACTCCGTATAATATACTGAAAGTTGCGGGATTTTTGGTTGTTTATCTTCATGATCCCTGACTGACATGGTGTAACAAGAAGTTCAAAAATGAACACTATTGAGCAATAACGAGCAAAACTCTTTAGCTATAAAAAAAGGGGGGGAAATAACCAAACAAATGAAAGCAAGTACATTAAAAGAGTTCCTATACGGGAAAGATGACGATTAAGCATAGCAATTTAAACTGAAGCATATAACTTAAAATTCTGCTAAACTTCTCCCTTTATTTTCCACCGTAGATTAAGTTAAGGTGAGCAAATGAATTGTCATTTTAAGGTAAAATATTCCTTACTAATTAACGTATAACAATGACTATTGTTTCTAAAGTTTATACAGTTTATACAGCAGACAAATGTTCTTCCTGTGAGTTTGAATCCATCCTCATCAAAGAGCTTCAAACTGTGTTCATTGTTCGCTTGCTCCGTTAATTATAAGGAATGCTCCTTTCTTTGAGACTTGCCTGACTTATACAAAATAAAACAAAGGCATCTAACTTCCCACCATAAATATCTCCAGATAGATGCGACATGTACAGTACTGGTCAAAAGTTTGTACACATTACTATTTTTAATGTTTTTGAAAGTCTTACGCTCATCAAGCGTGCATTTATATTTATATTTATATAAATATAAATATTATAACAATTTAAAATAGTGGTTTTCTATTTTAATATACTTTAAAATATAATTTATTTCTGTGATGCAAAGATGAATTTTTACTCCAGTCTTCAGTGTCACATGATCCTTTAGAAATCATTCTAATATGCTGGTTTGATACTCAGTTATTATCAATGTTGGAAACAGTTGTGCTGCTTAATATTTTTTTGGAACCTGTGATACTTTTTTTCAGAATTCATTGATGAATATTGATGAAAAATCAAGTTAAAAAGCAACAGCAATTATTTAAAATAGAAATATTTTCTAACAATATAAATCTTTACTATCACGGGTGATTCTCTACAGAAACATTTTTTGTTATGCTGTTTGAAAGTCTCCTCATATCCTGATAGCAATCACTATGTTAAGCAGTCTAAATGTATTTTTATAAATATATATCATCTGTGGAAAGCATAGGACCATAAAATGTTTGTTCAATCATTGCTTTCAATGCTAGCAGGCTAAAGTTAGCATTTCCCAGATCACCTATGGCACCTTTAAAACATCCTCGCTGAATAAAAGTATTAATTCCAACATTGATAATAAATCAGCATATCATTTCTGAAGGATCATGTGACACTGGAGTAATGGCTGATGAAAATTCAGCTTTGCATAATATTTTAAAGTATATTAAAATAGAAAACAATTATTTTAAATTGTAATAATATTTCACAATATTACTGTTTTTTCAGTGTTTTTGATCAAATTGTTGACCGTTACTGTACATGTTGCATCTATCTGGAGATATTGATGGTGGGAATTTAGATGCCTTTGTTTTATTTTGTGTAAGTCGGGCAAGTCTCACAGGAATGAAGGGTTTAAATGCAAAAAGATTTGAGCTTCTTGTAGAGCCTCAAAATAGTCCAGGGTGAGGGTGCAATATAAACCAGAACACAGTCAATTAACCCTATCTTCAATTCAATTCAATTCAATTCACATTTATTTGTATAGCGCTTTTCACAATACATGTCGTTTCAAAGCAGCTTCACATAAAATGCATGCGTCTACATTACAATTTAAAGTGGTTTGTTATCAGAGGAGACTGTGTCCACGTTATGTATTTCAGAAATGTTCATATACAAAGCACACATTAGCTAACAATGTATTATTAATCAATATAAAAATAAATTAAGGCACAGACAATGTGCTAAGTGAAATAAGAATACATGTTGTTAACAATGATTAGGGTATATAGATAATTGAGCATGGGTGCATGTTGATGCAGAGCTGCGTCATCTGAAGTCCTCGCAGAAGTTGGAGTCGTCTCTTCACAGGTGATGTTCATCTGAAGTCTTCATAAGAGGCTGGATCCAGACTGGAGCTGACGGACTCTCTAGTTACCTCGGGATGGGCGTCCCTAGATAAAACGAAACAGGAAAATAATTAGCGTAGCTGCTGTTCAAAGCATTAAGCAAAGACAATCCTGTGCACTGATATAACTGGATTACAAGGTTATGAGATGCATTATGTGAATGCTTGGCTAAAGAGAGTCTTTAATCTAGATTTAAACTGGGAGAGTGAGTCTGAGCCCTGAACATTATCAGGAAGGCTGTTCCAGAGTTAGGTGCCAAATATGAAAACGTTCTCCCTCCTTTAGTGGAGTTAGATATCCTTTCCAATTAATATTAATCCTTTAAAACAAAACCCAACATTATTTAAAACAAGCTTCTTGTGTAGAATTACATATTTATGTACTATATATTTTATTACATAAAAATATAAGGAGTTTTAAAGACAAAAAGGTCAAAGAAAAACCATTGTGATTCAAGTACTTAATACCAAAGATACAGGCCTATGTGCACCGATCAGGCATAACATAACAGTTTGACAAGGGCCAAATTGTGATGGCTAGACGACTGGGTCAGAGCATCTCCAAAACTGCAGCTCTTTTGGGGTCTTCCCAGTCTGCAGTGGTCCGTATCTATCAAAACTGGTCCAAGGAAGGAACAGTGGTGAACTAGCGACAGGGTCATGGGCGGCCAAGGCTCATTGATGCACGTTCATCCAATCCAATCGAGCATCTGTGGGATGTGCTGAACAAACAAGTCCGATCCATGGAGGCCCCACCTCGCAACTTACAGGACTTAAAGGATCTGCTGCTAGCATCTTGGTGCTAGATACCACAGCACAGTAAGGGTCAGGGCTGTTTTGGCAGCAAAAGGGGGACCAACACAAAATATTAGGTCATAATGTTATGCCTGATCGGTGTGCATTTCCAAGTTTGATACAGAAACAACATGGATAATTTCTTTATAAAACAATGAGGCAAATTTTCATTTATGGCTTTTCTTCCATAACACTAGCACATAATGCTTATGAGGTAGGCTACTTGTTAACCCCAACATCAGTTTCTGCAAACCATGAAAGATTTGCATTAACAAGTCTCAATAAAGACATTTCTCTCTCAATCACACTATGCAAGTCGAAAGCCTGTAACTACATCTAGGAATTTAAACCTGGATATACTTGTAGTCCTAATACCCAGGCGAGAATTAGCATTCTAGCATTAGCATGTTTTTTTTTTTTTTAGATGAGCAGTTTTTGGTTTATTTAGCATAAAATAAAGTCTGTACTTAACATTACACTAAAGATACTTTTACATTTTATTCTACAACATAAATCACAGCCATTACAGTCAGATTTGTGTACTGTACATGCTGTTAGAAAGAAAGAGAGTTAGAAACAGACTGTTACATAACGGTTATGCTGCCTCCAGTGGCTTACACATCAATGTTTTGTCCATATGTGGCTGTCCAAATCGATCTTTCAGTCTTCTAGAGAGAACATGACAATATGGACCTCCAATGTACCTTAACATTAAAGCAGGCTAAAAATACAGTTAAATTACACAGATTTGAGTAGGCTAGGCTACAGAAATGTTCAACAACAAAAAATAAGTTTCCGCTTATTCCTTCTTATAAAAATACTCTTGTAGGTCTAATGTTTCAATGTATAGTTTTAATTATGTTTTCTGGTGTTTTATTTGGTTTGAGCTTTATGCTGTAGACTATTCGGTGTATTTGAATTTTGATAACATATTCCGACCAGCAGGTGGCACGATTGTTCAAATGTTTTTCAATACCAACGATGGTCTTGAGCAATGATGGTCTTTTAGGGGGGGCACAATACTCAATAACAACAAATAATAAATTTGAGAATTGGCTGGTTTAAGCTGGTATTTAGCTGGTTGATCAGCAAAGACCAGCCAAGTGGTCAAAACCCCTCTAAAACCAGCTTAGGCTAGTTTTAGCTGTTTTTTTTTTTTTTTAACAGGGGAGTTTATGTAGATGACCGGATAACATAATTCCTCATGATGCGGTTTTACTAGATCTCGTAATATATAAAACCCATCAAATTCCACTCTCACTTAGGCTATTTTTCAAAGTCAGTAAGTAAATGAAAAATGATGAAAAAATGATTAGTTTAGCATCGTGATGAATTTCAAGGGACACTACCTGCATCTGCATTTTAAGCTCTACACTTAAGTGTTTTATCATATTTAAAGGAATCCTTGGAGCTTTCAAAAAAAAGAAAGGCAATAAATCCATTCTTGGATCCATTCTCCAAGTTCCCTAAGCACAATCCCATGCGGGCTGTAGAAATTATGATTTAATGGCCTGTAGAGACATATATGTAAGATATCAATCCAAACCCTGTGGCTGCCGGGCTTGTGCGCTACCTTTTGAAATGTCTCCAGTTGACAAGAACAGATCAGAATCTCTGGGAGTAAGTAGGAGTTTCCGCATAATTGTCCCTCAGCCAATCACGGCTCCCCTGACCACTCGCCTGACTGCGATTTTAGATATCATTTTTCGGGTGTGCTCTCATCTTGATTATGACCTAGAGTAACACTAGGAGCAAAACATGGGTTCAAGTTTTACAACTGGGAATCAATTGTTCAGAAATAGTACGACTTGTGTTTTCAGCGGGCAAATGTACTTCAGTAGGCTATTAAGTAACATTTCCCATATTTTTTCTATTAGGCCTATCTGAACAGTAAACAATACAATGTTGAATGTATAACAGTTGCTGTTTAGCTGCGATATTGCCAGTGCGCATAAAAATAGTTGGCTGTATGTTCTTTTGGCCAATGTATTAACGATTGATAATGAGAAAACACCCCCATTTTTTGCTTCTAAATACTTATGTAACACAGCATTCATAGTATATTGAAGCCCTATTTCTGTTAACAAGGTTGTTCAGTTCATGAAGTCTTCAGTTCCCCAGGCCCATTGGGTGAGTTTTATCTGATGTGTGTGGGAGCGATGACTGGAGGAATCTGACAGCACAGACGCTGCTATGTTTGCTCTCATTAACTCAGCTATTGTATCCACTGATCCACGTGCGACACCCCCACGTCTGTCTCAGTTGGAGTATTTGTGTCTGGAGAGAGTACTGACAGCTATTCAGGACTACAGAAATGATGTTTGCAATAGTTGTTACTCTCCTTGTGTGTTTTAGTTATTTATTTATTGGTTGGTTGGTTATTCCGGTGATGCAAAGTTGAATTTTCAGCAGTCTTCAGTGTCACATGATACTTTAGAAATCATTCTAATATGCTGATTTGATTATCAAGAAACATTTTTTACTATTAATGTTGAAAACAGTTGTGCTGCGTCATATTTTTGTGGAAACCGTGATGCAGTTTTTTCTAGATTATGAAGAGAAAGATCAAAAGAATTTTTTTTTTAAATAGAAATCTTTTGTAACATTATAAATGCCTTTACTGTCACTTCGGATCAATTAAAAAAACATATTACTAACCCCACACTTTTGAATGGTATGTACATTCATCGTTATTTAGTGAGATACATTATGGACGTAGAAAGAAATAGTTCCCCATCTACGCAACTGTTTGTGAACACACTTAAAGTCCCCCTGTAGTCAATAATTTTATCCCTTAAAACTCACCTTTGATCACCAAAATGACATATTTAAACGTTTTTCCTGTGAGAAAATTTTCTTCATGCTTTAAATAGCTTGAATGTAACTACACCCTTCCCTCATTTAGTATAGGCAGATTCATACATATGCAAATTATCCCCGCCTCCACTCACTCACACCAGCTCAGAGATCCACTCGGTCAGCTTTACTCGAGTTAGTAAACGCTGCACAAAGGTATCACTCTTTACAGCGTCGGATACATAACGGTAATTAATATGATTAGCCTTTTGCTTGACTACGTTATCAAAGAGCTAATAATGTGTTGCTAATGTTACACAAACCATGTTCCCGTTCGCCATCTCAGAGTCAGACAGCTCCCTTCTAAACATCAGTATCCTTAGAAATGCCTTTGAACATCATAGAGCATCAGTGGAGAAAGGCATATAGTTCATCATAACATCGTAATATACACTATATTGACAAAAGTTTTGGGACGCCTGCCTTTACATGCACATGAACTTTAATGACAAGTGTCTGGGTTTAATATGGAGTTGGCCCATAACAGCTTCAACTCTTCTGGGAAGGCTTTCCACAAGGTTTAGGAGTGTGTTTATGGGAATTTTTGACCATTCTTCTAGAAGCGCATTTGTGAGGTCAGGCACTGATGTTGGGCGAGAAGGACTCTGTGCAGGCCAGTCAAGTTCCTCCACACCAAACTTGCTCATCCATGTCTTTATGGACCTTGCTTTGTGCACTGGTGCGCAGTCATGTTGGAAAAGGAAGGGACCATCCCCATTAAATGTACCTGATTTTTTATATCAACAGAAAAATTTACCAGAATAACGTGGCTTCTCTTGAGACTCCCCTGCTTCAGTGCGGTTATAGTTAATAATATGCTAAAGCCTGCCCGCCCCCAGTACATTGTACATTGGACCCTATTTTAATGGACTTTTCATAGAGTGTAGAACTACCTTTCACATTTGAATCATCTGTTTAGAGTAAGCTGTTGATATTTCATGGACACCTGTTAGTCTGATTTTGAGCATGTCCAGATAATGTGAAAGACAGAGCAGGAAAAACACTCTTCCCCAGGCCAAAACGTCAGACTGGAACTTCTTCGGTTCCTGAGTCATGCGCTAGTTTAGGTTTGAACAACTGCAATCCGTCATCAACACCCATTTGCAGGCGTCATGCATCAGACAGAGCAGTAATACTGTGAATGTGAGCTATCCACACCAGCTGGGAACATTGCTTCACACGAGGTGAAGAAACACACTGGGTTCCTAAATAACAAGGCCCATTTTCAAACACTAAAATTCTGTCATCGTTTACTCATCCTTGTGTTTTTTGAAACCCATCTTTCTTTCTTCAAAGAAACACAAAAGGAGACTGCTCTTTTGCGTACAATGAAAGTAAATGGTGACCAAAACATATAGCAATATTTTCAGTAAAAGACTACTTAACCCTTATGCGCTGTTGAGGTCTGTGGCGACCTGAAATTACCTTTTGCTGAAAAAAAATGTTCCCTTCATCTAAATGGCATAAGACTTGATGACTTTGTCGACGCTTGCTAGCTCTTCAAAAAATAAAAAAAAATTGGAATGATACCTGATTGTATGTTAGTGTGAAATTAAAAAAGTCACACTCAGGATGTTCGGGGTCTCCCCAGACCCCACATTGGAAATTAATGGGGAAATGATAAAACCAATACTTTTTTTCAAATTTGCCAAATGAAATCACAAAATCAGCCACAATGCAGAGCACAAATACACAGGAATGAAATTATGTTTTACTAACAAAGTTCGGGTGAAGACGTTCAAATTGCCTATACCAATCAGTACGAGAGGAAGCCTATATATACATACATAGCCGACTCACCTATGTTCCTCGACAGTTTTCGCTTGGTTACTATCCTAACCAGAGATACAGGGTGAGTACTCAGGCCAAATTCCAAGCTCGGAGCCCTCCCCTCGGACAGCACGCCACATACGCATACTTTTTACTACTGATTATTTGTAAGTGTAAACTTGTGAAATGGCAACACTATAAAACATACACAACATGGAACACTTGTGCTCACGCACCACACACAATGAACACCCCACCCCCAAAAATCATAGAAATCAATGGAAGACTAATAAAAAAAAATGCCTACTGTTATACAATTTGTCAAAAAATGTCAGTTACAATTCAGAAACGCACAAAAATTAAGGAAGACACATCCACGATGGAGTAAACACACACACAACCCTCATCCCTTTTTTATAAGAGTGAAAATAAACATAAGTATTGCACAATCATTTAAAGTGTTAGTTCACCCAAAAATGAAAATTCTGTCATTAATTACTCACCCTCATTTCGTTCCAAACACACAAATGAAGATATTTTTGATGAAATCTGAGAGCTCTCTGACCCCACATAGACAGCAACACAACGACCACTTTCAAGGCCCAGAAAGATTGTTAATATAGTCCATGTGAATACAGTGGTTCAACCTTAATGTTATGAAGTGACGAGAATACTTTTCGTGTGCAAAAAAAATAAACAAAAATAACTTTATTCAACAATGTCTTCCCTGTCACTCTCTTGCGCTATTCATGTTGTTGGGCTATTCACAGTGCAGCGTTTCCTAGTTCTATGGCAGAACGCCAGCTCACTATTGGCTGAGCACCACATGCATGCGTTGTGGTGTCTACGTGAATCGCGTATGAGAGTGTCACGGAGGAGAAGAGATAGTTGAATAAAGTCGTTATTTTTGTTAGTTTTTTGCGCACAAAAAGTATTCTTGTCGCTTCATAACATTAAGGTTGAACCACTGTAGTCACATGGACTATTTTAACGATCTCTTTACTACCTTTCTGGGCCTTGAAAGTGGTTGTGTTGGCTGTCTATGTGGGTTCAGAGAGCTCTCGGATTTCATCCAAAATATCTTAATTTGTGTTCTGAAGATGAACGAAGGTCTTGCGGGTTTGGAACGACATGAGGGTGAGTAATTAATGACAGAATTTTCATTTTTGGGTGAACTAACCCTTTAAGGCATTTCTCCTTTTTGGCATAACGTGTTCTTTAGAGTCAAGAACCCTAGAGAACCCCCAATGAACAATATATTTCGAAGAACATTTTAAAAATCGAAAGAACCCTTTTTTCCCTTTTGTGCAATGGAAAAGTTCAGTGGATGTGCTTCGTGGAACCAGAGATGCCAATAAAAAGTGTGGGATACCTTTATGTTGAGCTTGACAGCAAACACTTTCATTGAATGGAAGAGAGCAGCTTTGACATTGTGCTAAACATCTCCTTTTATGTTCTGCAGAGTTGATTTATTTATAGTTTGTACCTTGTTGCTGCTGTAAACATCCATCGTTGGTGGCGCAAGGCCATGGTGAAGTAAGATTGTTATCGGCCTGTTGGAAGGTATTAACCAGTCCAGATTAGTCATTTGGACTTGGTCAGGCCTCAGCGCATTAAAAACAATACAGTTGCTTCAGACCAGTAATGACTTTGATGGTGCAGATAAGAGGAAATGGATCTGGAAGTTTTTTGTGGTTCTCAAGCACGACATTTGTAGACGTCAACTCAGGGGGCCTGACAGCTCATGTATCATAAATCTGAATTTCAGAGAAAATGGACCCCATATGGGCAGATGAGAACAAAAATGAGTATTTCAGGAGGCATTAAATCATTTATGAAGACTACAAGAAAAGTTCACTTCAAACATCCAAAATTAGACTTTTTTGCAAAGTTGAAATGGAAATTATTAAGCTACATTACTTTTTCCAAAACAAAAATCACCAATTTTTCAAGGAATCTGGTAATCAGAATTTTCTTTGGAGAAAAAAATAAGCTATCAATTGTTTGAATGTAAAGTAAGTCTCTATGACGTATAAGGTGTTGATGCAAGTGTTACTTTAATTTGAGATGCAATATTTTGTTAAGTGAGTCCTGAAGTCTTAAAGTCAAATCACTGAAGTTTTAGACCACACAGCAAGACATAGTGAGATCAGCCAGTCAAAAGATACCATCTCTGCTCGGTTTGCTGTACATCGAACTCAACCGGGACATTTAGAGGTTGTATAACTTCCGATGCATACTGTTGTCTTAATCTATTTGCCTCAAAGCAAAATGCAATTGCTTGCACCTGTTAACCTTTAGCATGTGGTTTTGGTCAATTACAGGAATAGCTCAGCCACAAATGACAATTCTGACCATTCTTATCATTTACTCACCCTCCATGTCATTCCAAAACCATATGACTTTCTTTCATGCATGAAACACAAAAGGAGATGTTTCGTGGAATGTCCAAGCTGCGCTTTTCCATATAATGAAAGTGAATGAAGACAACAGACATTCAAAAAGATGTGTGACCAATAGAAAACTGATAACTCTTGGTGGAATTAAAAGAACTGTGGAATATTGTATATTTTGACTATTTGGATTTATTACTGTTTGTTGAATTTATGAAGATACCGCAGAGTGTGACATATCACAAACATTGCAGTGTCTGAAGAAATTTCACATGCTCAAAATCCAGTGCAGAGTTTATATAGGCCTACTAACCAGGTATGAGCGACAATTAGGCAACTTAGAGGAACTTAAAGGAAATAGAGAGCGTTCAAAAAGAACTCTATGTGAACAAACACGTGTATTCCATGATAAAATGGTTTAATTTTTAATAATTTGATTATGATCATGTCAGTTGCGTTGTGAGTGTGAGACAGCGGTGCGCTTGCAGAGAGAGAAGAGCTCACGTGCTCTTCTGATTGGCTGTGATTTTTGATTAATTTGGTCGCATCTTGTCGCAAAGTCCTTTTCAAAAAAAGTCTATTCACTCAGTGACCGTATTTATAACGCCTCCAGGCAGCTATTTTGGGCATCCAAGATCAAGTTCTATCTATTTGAATGGGGAAATCCTGAAATCTCAAAAATTGTTTGCTGAACTCACATTTAATTAACATATTTCAAATCAGCAACAAAATCTGACATGATCTGTCAATTGTTTCTTATGCATGAATAGCATTTTTCAGTGGCGTTGGTTCCGGAAGTATTTTTTCCATTCATCTCTCCCATAGGGATTTAAAAAAGACAAACTTTGTTAATGCATTATAAGCCATGAACCAACTACGAGGTGAATCACAATATTACAAACTTTGATTTGAAGCAAAAAAGTATTTGAAAAAAATACAAAGGTACAAGACTGTGTACTTAACGGCTTTAGTGAGGGAAAGAAATACAATCCCATGAAGCATTGTGAACAACATAATCAAATTAAAAACTATGCACTGTAAACCCGAATAAGTTGGCAAAACTCAAAAAATTTTAGGTAATCAGTTACATAAAATTAGTAAGTTAAAGGGATAGTTCACACAAAAAATGAAAATTTGATGTTTATCTGCTTACCCCCAGGGCATCCAAGATATAGGTGACTTTGTTTCTTCAGTAGAACACAAATGAAGATTTTTAACTCCAACCGTTGCAGTCTGTCAGTCGTATAATCCATGTGAATGGTAACAAAACAGTAAAAAAACATGCACAGAAAAATCCATATTAAACACTGCAGTTTGTGACGACACATTGATGTCTTAAGACATAGTGGCGTATTAGAGGTAAAAAAATGATATAAATACTGTTCGGTTTCTCACATAAACCGATCGTTTCGTGTCTTAAGACATCAATGTGTCTTCACGAGCCGCAGGGTTTAATATGGATTTGTATGTGCATGTTTTTTTTTTACTCTCATAGTTCTCATACTCTCATGTGTTACCATTCACATGCATTATACGACTGACAAGACTGCAACGGTTAGAGTTAAAAATCTTCATTTGTGTTCTACTGAAGAAACAAAGTCACCTATATCTTGGATGCCCTGGGGGTAAGCAGATAAACATCAAATTTTCATTTTTGGGTGAACTATCCCTTTAAGAAATTCAAAGTTTAAGTAAGCAGAACTGGCAGAATTTTATTAACTTAAAATTGTAATGTAATCTCATTTTTAGTAGCGGAAACTTGGCTAGCTTTAACTAGTGATTCAATATATGCTAACTTGCTAATTGGTAACACAATGCTTTGATAGCATTAGCATAGCATAGCAAATACTGAATGGGTACAGAAATATAGAATATTTAATCTGTTTTCAAACCAAGCTCATGCTCCCCTCATCATCATGGTATCATCATAACCCCCCAAAAAACCCAATAGAAACTAAATTAGCAGAACAAAACATTAAAGGGGTGGTTGATTATGATTTGACTTTTTTAACTTTAGTTAGTATGTAATGTTGCTGTTTGAGCATAAACAAAATCTGCAAAGTTACGACACTCAAAGTTCAAAGCAAAGGGATATATTTTCTTTTAAACAAATTGCTTTTTTTAAGGACTACAAAAAACGGCTGGTAGGGACTACACAAGCTTCCTCCTGGGTTGTGACATCACTAACCCTAAAATTTACATAAACCCTTCCCCCGGGGAACACACAACAAAGGGGGTGAGATCATCATGACAGAATATGATAATCAATGACTTGAAGATAGTTAACTCTACATCAGCTACATACATTCATCAACTAACCATTCAGGAACATCTTGTTGCATTCTACATGTTGTCAGTTCTTCTTGAGTCTCTCCATCATTGTCCAACTCCTGTTTGAACATAAAAGGCTGAACAGTTTCATTGCCTGTCTGCATGAGGTTATCAGAGCTGCTAACTGGAGTTCCTGAAGCTCCGCCCCATGAGCAGCAGCTCATTTGCATTTAAAGGGACACACAAAAAGGGCACGTTTTTGCTCACCCTCAAAAAGTGACAATTTTAACATGCTATAAAAAATGATCTGTGGGGTATTTTGAGCTAAAAATTCACATACACACTCTGGGGACATCAGAGACTTATTTTACATCTTGTAAAAAGGGGCAGTCAACCACCCCTTTAAACACTACTAAATCTCCCACTAACCATTAATCTTGCACAAAAACATTATATAACACTTAAAGGGGTCATGAACTGGCTTTTTTTATTTTTTTATACTGTTGTCTGAGGTCAACTTATGTTTTTACATTCAAAAACATAATGAATAAGTAATAGGCTATTTTCTACCCTGGTTTTGAGCCTCTCTCATGGAACGCTCGGTTTTTATAGGCGTGCCGCATTGAAGACTTGGAAGTTAATGGCCACTGCTCTGATTGGATAACAGTTTTGCATATTATAATGAGCTTCGACTCCCCCATCAGTACATGTGGGAATTTTGAAAACGTGTAAAAAAACGGCAACCGGAATGATTCGCCCACAGGGCTCGCAAAATGTCTTTATCAAAGAAACACAATGATTTATCTCTCATCCACCCGCAATTAATTGGAATGTTATTTTTTTTTACTTGGCCCACCCGATCGGTGGATATAACCGCGAACACACACACACAAGCCAAGTACGTGCATCAGCAAAACTTCACTGCAGACAAATCAGCATGATCAAAACTTCCGCGATTGTATTTTTCCTTCAAATAACAAGTCAAGAGAGTGAACAATGCACATCAAGAAAGGAATGTTATTTCACTATTTAAGATAGCCTGTCGGCAGGCCGGTGATACATTTTGGCAGCCCGACTGGAAAACACATTAGCCCCAGGACGTTGGGCTTTGCAAGCCCTGGCCCATACATGTTCGAGTCTGATCACAAATCACAAGACAATGAACCAACAACACCTCAAATACAAAGGATACTCCAGCCTGTGACAGTAAGTTATCGTTAATTATGTTTAGTTAGACACGTACACATAATCAGTAGATATCAAACGGTCTGTAACAATGCAATACTATCACACATAAAAAAACATTTTTTACTCACATAAGTGTGTTTCATAATTTCTGTTGGATCCAATATAGAAGGCACAGCATCGTTTTTTAATCTCATTCTGTCTGCAAATCCAGTCTCGACCTGGGTCTTGTTTACAAATGAATCCGTGGTGAAATGAAGCAAACAAACGCGCAATGTCTTACCCACGTGAGCTGGAACTTCATTAAAAATAAAGTTCAACCGCCTTCCTAATATTGGAAGCCGAAGGAAGCTTATGCAGCTACTGTGTTCTTCCACAGCCAGGCACTGCACACTATCTTGTAATCTTCAATAGCGTGTTTATTGCTTGGAAGTTCGATCCGGTTTAGCTCCACGTAGGCCTATGTTATTTATCTATTATGTCATGCGCGAATCGGTGGGCAGGGCTACAGAATTAGGCGTTCTTCTTCTTCTGTTGAGGCGGCAGATTGCAGATCGATCGTTTGCTGAGCCAGCTTTCAATAAAAGCTTTTCTTTGACTAACAAGGAAGTTTTCAGCTCTGAAACTTACAGGATATTCTTATATTACCATGACCTTTTATATATCAATAGCTCAAGGGAAAGCTGATTTCTCAATTCATGACCCCTTTCATTTTAGCATTTACTTTTCCTTTCAAGTGTCATGGCAAAGCATACTAGGAAATAGAAATCCCAGCCCAGTTTCAGTTAAATCTAAGTTTGTCTAAATTAAAAGAAACAAGTTCATTAAACTCAAAACAATAAAACAATTCAAATTACTCAAAATGTGTTTTGTGAACTCAAAAGAAAAAGAAAGTTCTAAATACTCATAAAAGTTCATTTGATCGAACTAATTTATTTAATTTAAGTTTACCCAACTCAAAAAAAAAAAAATATTATTTTGAGCATTAGGGTTTACAGTAAATGTTGATTATATCTATAGAAGTTTAAGTTTATTGCAAAATATGCATATACATACATATAAAAATATTTTGAGAGTGTAGGGAGACCGATTCGATTATGTAATTCGCAGTGCTTCATGGGAGTGGGTGGAGCTAACAAGCTCTTTTAGTGCAATTTGCTTGTTTCGACTCTGATTGGTGGAATTTTCTGGGTAATGGGTAATGTAGATTTTCACCACAAATAAAAAAAAAATAATGCAGGCTCACGGCTTCAACAGAAGCATATACCATCAATTAACAACCTCGTAGCTCACAGTAGGGCTGTCTAAAAAAAGGTTTCTAAGTTATCAATAAAAGTCAATTGCTGTTTGGAGAAAATGAATGGAGTTTTTACTTCCAAAACCCGACTGTTGAACTCTATTGCGTATTGCACTTTCTCCCATTCATAAGTAATATAAGTGCACCGTCTTTGTATATCTGAAGTCTTTGCTTGTAGCCTTCTGGTGTGGACAGACAAATTGCTTTTCGCTAGTGTCTTATCTCATCACATCTGGTTAGTACACGGTGTAAAGCAATCGAAATCTGCTTTAAGCTGTCTTTCCTCAGGTTCCTTCCTGTCCAGGAAGTGAAGACTGCAATCCTGACAACATACAGCACTTAACTTTACTGCACTGTGTGTGTCACGCTACACATAATTACTAATGCTTTGATACCCCACTGGATTGCACTTCCTGAACGTTTTGAATCAGTAAACCGGCCTGTAACGACACCATGAACAAATTAGGGGCGCCACTCATAATGCGTATGACAACACAAATGACGCACAAGTGGTGATTCTCTGGTGGAATTTTGAATAAAAATGTCACATTGGCTATGAATTCATTTCAGGATGTGGCAAAATGTCTAAGCTAGACATAACAAGTTCACCTTACTTCTATGTGGTGTACAGTGTGGTTTTACTTGAACACCCAAACAAACAGCACTTTGTTTCTTATTTGGACAGAAAGCCAAACATAATTTCAGACGCTGAACATCTGATGACCTCCTTCTGTCATAACAAGAAAATTAAATCAGGCCTGTAAATTGCTTTTAAGATTACTGTGGAACATTCTAGACAAACAGAAACGGAGAAAAGCGAGACGTCGAAACAATGCATTACAAACATTTTTATGGAATTGTTATGGCCTGTTAGAGCAAACAATTAATTCCAGTTCCAATGTAATAAAAGAGCCCTGGATCAGAATATAAACATCTCTCAAAGTTAAACCAGATGCGGAGTGCAGTCGGGATTCAGGAGAGCCTCTCAAAGAGGGGGAAAACAAGCGAGCTTTTTCAGACAGGAAAATGAGTCAATAACCCCTGTATTTCTCACTACTGCCACTGTTAAGTTAAGGGGCCATCTCATAGATAGCGGGCTAAGTCCATGTTACATAATGGGGGAAAAGATAGAATTTGAAATGCTTAGACTATTGAGATTAAGTACTTTGGATTAATAACTACTGTTCGTTTTTTTTAGCATTTTGCACAATACCGCAACTGAGTGATGATAAGAAGAGATAAATTCAAGGGCCACTGGAGGCCTCAAGATCTGCAATGTCCTGATACCCGAGAATTTTTTTTTAATATAAACAATTTCATTATGAAATATTAGAAATAACTTTTTTATTTTATTATTATTTCTATATTATCAATTGCAAAATGTACATTTTGTATTAATTACATTGTTATTATTATTATTTATTTAATATCAAATTATTTTGTTTGTATAGTTGCACAATTGATTGTTTAATTGTTTGAGCAATTTCTCAAATTGAATGACATGAACTGGGCTCCCAAAATCTTGCAAATGAATCAATGAGAACAGGGTTATTATAGTTAACTTAAACTAAAACGAAAACTAAAACCATAAACAAAAACATTTTTGTTGCTTGAAAGAAAATACAAATTTTTTTTAAATATTGTATTTCAGGAAAAGTCTTTATATCTTTATATAAAAAGAGTTTATATCGCGCAATTCTGACATTATAACTCGCAATTGCGAGAAAAAAAGTCAGATTTGTGATATAAAAAGTCACAATTGCCAGAAAAAGTGAGAATTGCAAGATATAAACTAACAATTGCCAGAAAAAAAGTCATAATTCCGAATTTATAAAAAAAAAAGAATTGTGAGATAAAAAAGTCGCAATTATCTTTTTTATTTTTTATTGAGTGGTGGAAACAAGCTTCCATAGTTATTGTACATGAAGTTAAACTAAATAAAAATGAGAAATGTTGCCTTGGCAACTAGGTGAATAAAATATTTTTACTTTTACATTTTTTTTTTTTTTATTCCGTGGTGGAAACAAGCTTCCATAAATAACTAAAACTAAATAAAAATTTATAAAAAGTATATAGGCATACTTTTAAGAAAACAAAAAAAACACAACAAAATTAGAATTGAATTGAAATGAAAAGGAAAAATATAAAAACAAAAACATGAATAATAAATATAATAGTATCTCAATGATACACGAATCATATTAACACAACATTAATTTTGAGTTTTAATAAAAAAATGTAAGTAAACAATACAAAAATATGCAATTGAATAAATTGGATTTTACAGTATATATTCAGATACTGCAAAAGGTCTCTATTTACAAGAAGGTTCTCTTCTGAAAGGTTACACATGGAACAAACTTGTAGCTACAATGATGATTTACACAAATATCGCCAATCCGTCTCTTTTTCACAACACCATACGATTTACTGGGAATCAAACAAATTTCTCCTTATGACCATTTAAGTACACAACAAGCTCGTAAAACTCATACACACACAAAATGACAAAAACACCACCCTGCAATGTGAAAACCATTAAAACAGTAGAATGTACTGTACATTCTTTGACTGTCCCAGCGTCCTCGTAAAAACTGCAGCCATCAAACTGTAGCTGGTAATTTCATTTCTTGGTGGGTGGCTCAGTTTGGTCTTCACGTCAGCGGAACGTGGCCTGGAAGTGTTGCTGTTTTGGCTGAGTAATCCCTCTGAATACAAACAGTACACGCATAACACTTTATCTCAATGAGTAAGTAGTCTCCCATGTCCATAAGAATTTCAACTGTGTGTCCACATAGATTTTGCAGAGAGGCACATGTTTGGGAAAGCTGTACTTAGGAATGTTCAAGAAGATAATTCAGTGGTTTTTGGTCATCGTTTTTGCTTCTGGTATCTATTCTGTGTGCTTTGCTTAAAAAAAAAGATGTCAAAAAGATGGCTGACAATGCAGTTTTTCTCCATTGTCAGGGTTTCCACAATCTTAGAAAAATGGGGAAATGTTTTAAAATGATCATTTCCAAGTCTGAAAAATCATGGGAATTAATAGATAATATAATTTAAATAAAACATATAGAATAATATAAAATATTTAAAACAAAAAATGTTAGAGAAATTTTCTAAAATACTTCATTGGCAAGAAATAGCTCTTTGTGAAATATCATGCAGTTCTGACATGTACAAGAAAACTGAAGCAAAACCCACAATAAATACCTTGATAAAGGCAGCTGAAGTACGTATATATGGTGTCTCAAACGTGTTAACACATAAATAACACTGACTTCATTACTTTTCTCCAATAAATAGTAGCTTGTAGTATATTTACAATATACACACTGTCAATTCATCAGTTCAATTCTCCTGTTAAAACCACACGTTTCCTTTAAGTATGAATTGCATGCGTATAAAATACTAGTAGTGGTTCTTTGGTACAGAGGACCGTGTTGTGAGACTATATGGCTTCAAACAGGTTCTCTCACGTCTTATGTGCCATCGTAATATGTACATGGGGCGGAACTTCTCTTGACATCCTCAGAAGAGTGAATTTTCCTCACTTCCTTCATTACCTGTAAGGACAGAAGTTAAAATGTTAAAATGAGTTCAATTGTGGATGTATCATAATCTTCAAGCAATTCCGGGTGTGTGAAAACGTACTTCTGCAGTGTCCATAGTGGCGGACCCCTATGGATCGACCCAAAAAGCAGGTAGCCCTACGCAGGTGGCAGGCGCTTGGGTAGGTAATGTTATCATTGCCGCAGATGGTTTGCTCAGTGACCATGGGCATCGGGCAAGGCGCAGTACGGCACATGACACAGTGGGCGCTGTTGGTCTGGTCCGTCACACAGGTATGTGTACCAGGACATACAACATTTGAGCAGGATTCTGAAAGAATGGTGCCAAGGGTCAAGATAAAGATGAAAAAATATATTTAGAAGAAGGTCCCATGTACAAGTTTAAGTACAATTAATATTATATTATCTGAAAGTACACTAGAAGTGCACATTCAATGCAATTAAGCACACTTCTTTTTTACAAGGGCCTGGTTGGAAGTTTTTCAGAATACTATGGTAAATATGCACTTTCTTTCAATCCAAGTAATAATCTGAATATGAAGCTTTTCATTCAATCTGCAAAACATCTAAGCAAAATAATGGACTCTGCATGTGGAAGCTGAAAAGCAGCAGCGTACTTTTGCATTCCCCCTGGTACATAATCTCCAGGTCAGGGTGACCTCTGCAGCGAGCCATCAGGAGTGCGCACTCGTCTTTGTACGAGTTCCCATCGCTCCCACACACGGCGTGTTTAGTGGAGATGTTGGAACAGTCCGGAGAGCACACGCACTGGGGGCGTCCAGACTTCATCCTGCACACCTTTCCAGGGCCACAGTTGACCTCCTCACAGTTCTCTGTAAGAGAAGGTGGATAAAGTGGGAAAAAAGCTGTTTATAAGTGAACCTATATTTAATTCAATATTGATAAGTGTTAATGAAATAGTTCAGCGTAGGCTCTCACAATATCAGACTTTTCAGTACACGATTATCATGGCCAAAAGAATTCACGATAACAATATATTGCGATATCGATAGAATATCCCAGTATCTAAGAAGCTCACCATTGCATACTAAAGGAACAATTACACTTAATGGCAACCAGTTTGAAATAACTTCCTTCTGTGAACTGATGTGGCTTCTTATGACAGAATGAGGCAGATAAAGGCTATGTCGATTGGCACTGCATTATATATATATACATTATCCTTATCAAAATAGCCTTATGATGTCTTGAAGAACACAGATAAACCATATACTGTCACAATGGTGTGTTAATTCTCTTCATGTTTAATCAGTCAAAATGTCTCTATCTGCATTTTACTCAGCTACAGCTTTAGCTGGATGTCTTTGCCCATATTAGGGATTTCCTGGAACGTCATAAGTTTTATTACTCTTATGAGCCTCACTTGTGAACTTTTTGCAGGAGGGCGCCCTCCGGCTATGAGTATGAATGAAACATAAATTACACGTGAGAGTTCCATAATCCTCACGTCACTCTATTTTGGGTAAAAATAGAAGAAAAAAATACTGCTCTCTAAAGATATTTGAGGTAAACATGATAATCCATACGTTTTTATCCGAATGAGCACACTTTTGGACTAAAAGCCCAGAGGGATGTAAATATAACACAGAAAGGCGTCAGCAGTTAACACGTTAATGTAGATTTTCAGGACTAGCAAAATAATTGCAACATAATCTCTGTACAGTGGCCAAATCTGCAAGATAATGGCGGCAGGTGAACAGGTTGGTGGTATTGCCCACTTTTGCGCTCACTGTTGATCGGCAAGTCCTGTAGACTGGGGTGATTAACTTAACTTTCTTGGAGTGCAGGTAAAGTGTCTCATCTGTCATGTCCAAAGACAAGTTTTTACGTAGCAGTAGCAGCTGTGCACTGTGTCTGCTTGTGTTTTATGACAAGTGGCAACCAGCGTTAAGGTGCAATACTGCCACCCACTGTACGTTGCAATGTTAACCAGATAAAGGCGCTTGATTAATTACGTGTCATATTATCATATGTGTACTAGGCCTATTCATTTGAAATATTACGGTTATTGCCAATACCGGGATATTGCGAGACCCCTAATTAACACAATAACCGGTATAATACCGGTATAATGCGACACCCCTAATTTTACCTAATATTTGTATTTTTTGTACACAAGTCCCTTTAAGACAAGTAATTTCACTCGGCGGCCATCATTGAAATGCCTCTCGGGCATGCAAGTACAGCTATCTCTTTGAATGGGGTAACATCAAATTCTTAAAAACTGTTTGCCACACTTACGATTAAATTTCATATTTGAAATCACCAATGAAATCTGACAACAACTATCTCATAAATCTTGTTTCTAAATGCTCTAATCATGACAAAAAACACAATTTTTCAGGTTGGACCAAGCTAATGCGCATGCGCAGTCCTAAGCACGTGTCTCAGAACAAGACTGTTTCTATAGGAACCGGAGCTTCTAACAGCAGCTGCAGTGACACGATGACTTTACTAATCAGCGATTAGCTATTTTCTTTAGAAGGTGGGACTCATTCCACCATATTGCGCGTTGCACTTTCTCCCATTCATAGTAATACAAGTGCACCGTCTTTCTGTATATAAAGTCTTTGGTATTACGCTGCTAGCTTAGCAACATGCTTACGTCAAACTCTTTTGGAATCAATTGCAAGTTGAGTCGTGAATAGGGCTTTTCACACTGTGCTTAACACCGGGTAAAGGAACATTTCAAACTTGTAATTTAGAAGTGTGTTTATCACTGCCTTTTACCCGGGGAAAAATATGCTTATGAAGCACTGTTAGCACTGCTTTCGCGGTCCCAAACGTGTGTAGTGTGAAACGATGCGGTCTTAGAATGTTACGACTAGATGCTTAGCAACTGACAATCAATCGCTTGCCTCATATTCACATGCTTTGGACAGTCACAGAAACACGTCGTTTCAGCGTTTGATGGGAAAAATATCAAACGGTAATGGAAAGAACAGGCCGTTTCGTTCTTGTTTTTATATTCCGAAAAGTCTACTCAGAAAAAAAACTTGATAGTACAGTCGGTGATGTGTAATATGAGGATGCGCAATGCTTGTGCAGGTTGCATGAGGCGTTCATCCAATCAATGACACAGCTAGGTTTAGGAATGCATCAGCTTATGAAATTGTTAACCCCCGGGTAAAGTATGAGCAGTGTGAAAGGTGAAGCAAGATAACACTCCATTAACCTGGGGTTTAGAATGACCCAGAGTTAACTATTTAAAGTGTGAAAAGCTCTACAGAGTCATCCACTGACATGTTTTTCGATAACTGTGTCCATTCTTCTCCATTCATCTGTGAAGCCAGAGCAAATAAAACCCATCAGAAACACTTTGAAATGGATTCAGCTTCTGGTTCCCATTCCTGCAAGTCCTTTAATATCCTGTTGCTCCCCTTCCCTGTGAAGCCAACTAAATCACTCAAGGCCGAATCAGATACCTCCACCTCCACTGGAAATCCCAGCATAACCCTGTTATGTTTCCTCAAGATCCGCAGGCAGTCACACATAATTTACGAACTGCCTTGTCTGCTCCCGAAAAACAAATGTAAGGAAATGCGCCGGACAGACGCTAAGCGTGAGTTGAGCTTTCAGGAATGCTTTGAAGCATTTGACATTGAGAACACGCTGGGGAGGTCACACAGTAGGGTCTGCTAGTCCATATAGTTTTATGATAATGGAAAGCAAACGCCATGGAACAAACAATATAACAGACTTTCACTTCCAGTCTTACACCCCCCCCCCCCCCCCCCTTCCAAGTGTCTAATGATGCTGATTGTGTTTGAGGCTTATGAGGACCAGACCTCTCCAGCATGTGGCACACATTTTTCTTTGCGGTGTGCTAGAATTCAGTCATCTCAGAGAGGGAAAGGCAAAACAAGTCTGCTTTCCAATAAGCATTGGGAAAGAGTGAGAGAGGGAGGAGAGAAAAGGGTGGAGGGGGGGTTGTAATATCTGCTATTGTGTCAAACAATTTATTTATTTTATGCATAATGTCAAATATAGCTGACTTCCCTATGAAAGAAAAAATAGTCAATAGAGATGCTTATTTGAAATAGCCAAGACCCTTTAAGTCACAGTCATGAGCCACAAGTTGCTACTTGCTATTGGTAATCAGAAGTAGGTCATATTGAGGTGAGTTTGGCGTTGTTCGGTGAATTTTTGTGAATTTTCAGTCATTTAGATAGGAATCCACATGACCGTGAACTTCAAATTGCAACTTGCTATTGCTAATCAGAAGTAAGTTGTATTAAGGTGCGTATTTCCTTATAGATTTCGCAATGGGTTCAAGTTGGTCAACCAAGCCGCTTGGTTTGGTTTGAAAGTGTCTTCTATGTGAGCTGTGTGAGCAATGGACCTTTTTTGTCCATAAAATTTTGGTAATGTTATCGCACCTTTAGTGGGAAGGACATTCTCATTCTAGAGAGCATTTGATTGGACGAAATAAATGAGTGCAGGATGAGTCATCAGTTTTTTTGGTCTGTTTTTCTAAAAGAGGATGACTATAAATTTTAAATGCGCCTATCTGCTAAAAGTGAATTTTAAGAGTACACTATCATACAGATGACCTCAAAGCTAATAGATATGGACTAAAAACCACAAAACTACAATTCTGAGCACGATTATGGGCTTTCTGGGCTGAGGAAATTCATTAAAATTACCATGTCGGCTAACTTGTTTACTCCAGTGATAACACTCTGTATTTAAAATGTCTGATGATAGTAGAGGTTTGGAGCCCTTATATGAACCTACGTACCTGGCCAAGGCTACCAGTAGTGAACGCTTTCCGCAACAGCCGGAGAAAGTTAAAGAAAACATCTGGTGTAGATCCACGCTTTTTAAACTTGCTGAAGAATTGCATTTGCAAAGAAAACTCTCCAAACCAAGATTTGGCCAACAGTACTAGATTTTATCTCCTCAACAAAAATGGTTTCAGCCCTAATTTGCAAATGAGGAATGCTCTCTTATGTGTGTAGAATGCTTAAAATGGTAGTAACCAAGAGTCTCTCACTGATATCAACAAGTTGGAACATTACACAGTGGGACAACCCAGTCTACCTGCTGAGAACGGAGGGTAGATATGAGTCTGTACCTTTGCACGGCTTACAGGAAACTATTCCCAGGAATCCCAGCAGGCTGACTTCATTGATGGGCAGACTGGTATTAGACCAGGCAGTGTCCAGGCGACCGGCCGCACAGCACTCTTCCCTGCTCACACCCCTCATGAGGACCATGTCACAACGGTGCTCCGGACCCTGCTGCAGCCAGCACATTCCCGCTATACACACAAACACAGAATGAAAACATATATAATCCATCTCAGGGACAATGGCAACAATACGACCCTTATAATAGCTTTAAGAGATGTATTTTCTCCATTCCTTCTCATTTGCACATAAGATTGGAAAGTAGGCTATTTTTATGCCTAAAATAAAGATGACCTCAGATGTGTCATATTATTGCCCAATAAAATGTCATATGTAAAATATCTTGTAAGTCACAAGCAAAAAAAGTTTTTTTTTTTCTCAGAATTACAAGACATTTTTTTCTCTGAGACTTAGTAAACAGTCTTTTTATTCAAGTACAATTCTTTTTTCAGAATAAATAAAACTTATTTCCGTTTTATAACTCATGTTGTTTCTGAATACATAGCTGGTTAACGTGATGTCACCCATTTAAGTTTAATAAAGTATGCAAAAAATGCAATAAATCTGAGGTGCATGGAGTTCATTTGCATTATTAACATATCATGTATAATATATATAAAAGATGTCAAAGAAAACGGTTGGCGGTCTTAAAAGCATATTGTTTTTACATCAAGTATATTTTTCGACAGTGTTTTCAAATATTATAACCACAAAAGTTTTAAATTACAAGTATGCACTCGCGAACAGAAATCGCCCTTTGCGTGACGAGGTAACCATAGCAACAGCTGCGCGATCGCTAAAATTGAACAAAAAGTTCGTTATTTATAATATAATTATTTGTTATAGATTCATCTTTAAAAACGATTTTCTTTAAAACACCATTAAAATTCAGCTTATTACAATCTTGATTAATGCATTGACATCTAAATTTCTGAAGAAACCATCACGGAAAGCGAAATATAGTAAAATATGTTATCTTTCACTTACCGTTAGTTCGATGTTCTCCAAGTATTTCACAAACTGAAATAAGTATCACACAGTGCAGAAGAGCCAAAAAGTTCATGATGCTGCTGAATACTTTACACAGATGTTTGAACCAGCGGCTTTCCTTACAAGTATTTAGATGATAAAAAGCCTACAGAGCCTTTAACATAGGTTGTTTCCACTCGGTTTCGTGAATGGACTTGTTGTAAATGATTTTGGTCCGCCTCTGTATAAATATTTTGCCCGAGTAAATTATGCTTCTGGGATGGGCGATAATTCCAGCCAGTTACGTTGCTGATGCCGTTGTGTACTTGAGTCAGTTCTCGGATATGAGGCTGAAAAACTCCCACACTTCATCTCAGTCTGTCTGAACTCAGTTAACCAAGAAATTTACCACGATATCTTAATAATGGCAAATATATATGCATGTAAGTCTATGCACATTTCTTAGGGTATATGTTTATTTTTAAAATTCAATACAAGTTAGGCTTTCAAAAAAAAAATTCAAAGAAAAGAAAAGGAAAGGAAAATTTTTAACATATTAACCATATTGGCCAGGAAAATAAGATTTTAATGTAAAAATGAGTAAATATAAATATAACGTTACCCTTGAATAGAGGGTCCTCTATTCTTGTCCTGAGAACAAAGATCAACCTTTCAGTTAAAATCTACCTTAATTAAATAGTTGACTCTTGTCTGACCAAAATACAAAACCACAGCTAGAGAAAACACACAATTTGTGTAACTGCTGTTTGAATCAAAACATCATAGTTACTGTAGCCCTGGTAACAACTTCCCCATGTGACAACTAGCCCCGGTAGTATTTATAACAGAACTAATAAATAAAAAAATCTACATTTATAATGTGCAAAATGTCTCAAAATGCAGTCTGTGTGTAATGGTCTCGTTCTGTTTTGGTTTCGTTTTTCATTCTGTTTCTGTATGTGTTCCCTGTCATTGTTAGTTATCTTTGTTACTGATTTGTGTTCCACACCTGTTCACTGTTTCACTGATTACTCCCTGTGTATTAATGCTACCTTTACGTGTTATCGGAAATTTCATAAATCCCACTTCAGAAGCCATGATTACGAGCTTGTTGCATTCAAGTGCTTTGTTGTCGGAATGAACAAGAATCATGGAGGATACCAGGTTTATTCTTGCCTATTTATTGGGAAATCTTATTAAAACCAACATTATATGTAGTGTCACATGCACTGACAACCATATAAACATTTACGATGCTATCAAGATCCACTTTCTGCCGATTCTGTAATTTCGGTCAAATGCAGGCTATTTTCACTGTGTATAAAACATACAATACGCTTCAAATGATTACTCGTGTATGTAAATATGCACTACATTAATGACAAGACAAGACAATCTAGCTGTTTTGGGGAAAAAACTAATAAATCATACCTGTCACAGCAGTAGTTCTCCCCGCCACCATGTTTAAAGTTTATGGCACACTCATCTCAGGAATTTGGGTATCGAAATTATTTCCGAACTTCCCAGTGGTAAACATGACATCAGAGGGCGTTCATGTGCAATTTTTACCTAGGAAACGATAATTAGGTATTTACGATAATTCCGATAGCACATGAAGGCAGCATTAAGCCCTGAGTTTTCCTTAGTTCCTTGTCCAGTATTAATTGTTATGTTAATTGTTTGATGTATGCTCGCTCTCTTTGTGGTAATTAAAAGTCTTATAGTCATTCATTCCATATACCACTCCTTGTTCCTTGCATTATACACTGTGGCCCATAACAGAATACTGGACCAAGACAAGATTAAAGTGGCAAAAAACAATGAACTTACCTGAAGTCCGTTTACTCTGCCTGGAGCAGGGAGATCGCTCACTTGAGGACCACACAAAGGACTTTTTAGATCTGGCCGTGAACGATCCTCGAGAGGAATTCGCTGCATTTGTGCTGTTGAACAACGGATCAGAGTTTACCATCTGCCATGCTAAGGAGGATATCACCAGCCCCACTCTGGATCCAGAGCCCAGACAGAGGATCCCCTGGCTCTGCCTCCAGCCGCCGAGCTCCACCTGGGACCATCGTCCTTACGGCTTCACAGGGCTCACTCGTCCCTCCGGCTTCGCCTTTAAGGCTTTTGCACTGGGTAGTTTTAGGAACTTAGTTATAGGAACAAACCACCAAGGTGGTTCCCCGAGAATTAAAAGTTCCCCTAGGGACATTTTCCTATTTGCATTTGCACCACCAGTAGGAACTCTGAAGTGACGTAAGCCGCGCTTCAAAATAAGCAAAATAAGTCAGTTGTTGTAACTTTTATTTTGACAGCGCGGCGGACCTTTATTTTGACGGCGCTGAGAACACCAGAGCCTGAGCACACAGCTCTCACATTCTCCGTCTTCATTAGTTTACAATCTGTTTAACAGTTCTGTCTAATATGTTATTAGATAGAACTGTTATAGAAAGAAAGTAGACAGTATATGAAAAAGTATTAGCGTTTGCCGTGTGGTTGATGTCCAGTGTCGCTAGCTGAGCAGAAATACATAATCATGTTTAGCTTGGTCCCCTCAAAGTTGCGTTGGATTTTCTCTTTAGCATAAAGGTTGAGAGGTCCATCTATCACTGTTTTCCATGTTCGTAGAGTTAGTTCCTGGAGTAAATATACAGGCTATAATATGTGTGTGTTGACGGCTTTTTTAAAAATGGCGGGTGCTGGTGTTTCACGTGTGTTCGTCCAATCAGCGTACACTTACGTCTCTGGTAGTTCCTGTTGTGCTGGGTTAGACCCTACTCTGAAGTAGGAGCTAAATTGGTTCCCCCAAAAGGAGTTCCTAGAACTAAAATCTTTCCTTGTTCCTGCGGTGCATAGTTCAGGGGAGTTCTAGGACCTATGAAAAGTTTCCTCCATTGCGAAAGCCCCTTTTATCAGACGTCGCTCTGCCTGCATCACGGACTTCCAGGTCTTCAACTGCGCTTTGTCCATCCACCTCTTCAGCTCCGTCGGGCACCGCCTTCCCTTCGGCTTCGCCTTTGCCCTCAGTCCCACCGGTTCCCCCTCAATCCTCTGGCACCCTGGCTCCACCTCAGACACTCGTCGCTCTGGCTCCACCTCAGTCTGTCATCCCCTTGGACCTTGGATCCACCTGCCAAGTCTCCACCATGGCTCCTCCCTCCTTTGATGCTGTGGGCCTTCATCCTGGCTGTGCTCTGGTTCTCCACCTAGCTCCTCCTGCCTTCATCTCCTCCCTGGCTCCTTCCACCATCATTGCCACCCTGGTTTCTCTCGCAGTCATATCCTCCTGCATCCTACCTGGTGCCAGTCCCTCCTCCAAATCCCCCTCCCTTCCTCCTAAGTTAGACTAATGGCCTCTTTATGTTTTCTTTCGCTCTTCGTGGTAATTAAAAGTCCTATAGTCATTCATTCCATGTCCCGCTCCTTGTTCCTTGGATTATACTCTGCAGACTGTAACACATGTTGACTGACACCTGACTTAAATTTTAATTGCGATACTATGTGTAATATTTGTACAAAAATAATCTGCAGTACTATTTAAATGACCTGCAAAATAATAAAAGGTAAGCACTTATATATATAATCCACAATAATTTTTACTTTATGAATTCATATTTAGCATACCATAAGTTCAGTTCTTAGGAATGATTTTCTTGCTAAAAAAGCACTGTGAGTTACTGAAAGCATTTGCCAAATGCATAAATGTTAATCTTAATGTTGAATAATAAAAAAATGTTCCTAAATAATTTATTGTTAGAGTGCAGATTTTTGGCAATTTTGATCAGTACAACAAAGGTACTTTTATACATAATCAAAATTATGCTGCTTATATCTGCTGATGCTCTGAAAACTTAATTTAGCATCCTGTGTGATTCAATTGAGGAGGCAGCAAAATGTCAGTTTTGTTTTGCAGAAGTCTGTGTGCAAGAATTTCTCCAGTCGGAGGGCAGAATTAGGCTTAATTCAACTGAATATTTTAGCTAGTATACAGTTTAAATAACTGATAAGAGACACCTGTGGCTAGGTAAATGTAGATAAACAATAGATACAAGATAAACAAGCAGTGGGGCCTGGCAGCAGCATCCGCGGACTGTCACTGTCAAAATGCGGTCTGAAAGTCAGTGCCGTGACCGCTAAATAGATGAGACTTAGTGTGTCTATGGGCCGTTCAGCCACGTGGAAAACCACCGTCTGCTGAGCATGGAGCTCATTAAGATGTTGTGCTCAAGTCAAGGAGTTTCTTGAGAGGGGAACACATGGTTTATATCGGCAACTTGAGTTCTGATGTAAACTCCCATAGTCATGCACTGGCATTCTTTCTTCATTGGCACACCCATCGCCGTGGTATGAAATTGCATGCCAGCTAATATTTTGCAGATCTTCACATTTTTCTTGATCCTCAATGGAGGGTCTTTGATCTCAGAGGGGGAGAAGAAAATGAAAGTATCACATGAACTGTCTATATCTGTGTTTATAAAATGGGGGTGTTCTGTTGATGTACAATTACTCTCAGCGAATGCTGACCTTGAGGTGGGTGGCCTAAAGGAAGCACTTGCTCAAGGACTTTCTCACATGGTTTGGATCTACAGAAACTCTTTGCTGTTTTCTATCATTCATCTAACACTCATTCTTGATTCATCTTATTTTGCAACGCAGAAGTGTCAGGATTATGTTCTGTTTATTGTGTTTGATTCTGTCATTCTAAGTTGACCTAATTTCCATGTCTGTGCCTGTTTCATTCAGTTCACCTGTTATTGATTAATTAACTCATTAGTTCCCTCGTTTAGTTTGGTATATATACTCCCTGTTTCGTTCAGCTCTTTGTCCTGTCTTGTCTATGTAAAGTGGTTGTGTTTGCCTTATTCTTCTGTGGATTTTATAAAGACAGCCTTTGTTTAGATATTCTTCTTCGTCGTGGGTTTGTACTCAGCCACCTGTCTATTTTCTGTAAATGAGACTTCCGATTCATTGATCGCTATAGGTAAATAACGAAGTATAAAAAAGTGTAGTAAATGGTAAAACTATTTGCGCTACGAATCAGTTTTTATAATTATGGCAATGTTATGGTAATACAAGTTTGCAATATCAAGCAGCTGTTATGTGATGTTAAAGTAGCAATGTAATCATTAGCAGAATTGAGAAGATATAGACAGCCGAGGTACTTTTTTTGAAACATTAAAATACGTTTTATGTGTTTGCTCCTTGACTTTGAATACAAACTTTTTTTATATTTACTTTAGTATTTTGCTTGTCAGCTCCTGACACAATGTCATACATTGTACGTGCAAATTCAAAGTATTAATTAAATAACATTTTATCAAGTGAAAGAAATTGTTCAGTTTGTTTTATTATGCACTATATAGTAAGCTATATATATTTTACATTAAAACAATTTTTTAATTAATATAGTTTGTATGTACTTGGTATGATCATTAACTGATCATTAGGACCCAAAACATCCCTAAGCCCGCTGCCGTTTTGAAGTGTGTTCAACTTCGTCAAGTGAGCGAGGGAAGTTTATTTGGACAGACCCTCGAGGCCTCTATTTTGACAGATGGAGTGAGTATACTCAATATGTACATTTCAGGCAGATCCATAGACCACAATACAACATGATTGTCACAGCAGGTCACGCTTAATTTATGTGGAACCCTCCACCCTGCCCCGAACCTTCGCAGTTGGACGATTGGTTTCTCGGCGCGGGGCGTGCTGCACACCATCGTCCTGACCCGGTTCTTTTCTTCCCAGAGGTGCATGAGGAGGTCACAAAGTCATGGAAGGCACCTTTTACTGCCCAAAGCCGCTTCGCTGCTTCTTCCGCTCTCACTACCTCTTAATGGTGGGGCAGCCAAGGGTTACGCAGAGATTTTTCAGGTGGAGCGTGCAATTGCGGTGCATGTATGTCCGCAAAGTGCTGCCACCTGGCAGAATTGCTTGCGCTTCAAGGCCTGTGAGTTCTTGGCCGCGCTTGCCACCAAGGCTTACAGTGCCACTGGACAGGCTGCCTCCGCCTTGCAGTTCTGTGGCGTGCTGTTTACCTCAGTGGCAGACAAGGATGCCCCTTGTCCTACATGCAAAGATTGTGGTCCTGCTGGCGAAGGACGCAATAGAGCCAGAGATGAAGTCAGGGTTTTACAGCCCGTACTTCATCGTACCCAAGAAAGGTGGTGGGTTACGGCCGATCTTGGATCTGCGTGTCTTGAATCAGGCCCTTCACAAGCTCCCACTCAAGATGCTAACGCAGAAACGCATTCTCACGTGCATTTGCCCCCATGATCAACCTGAAGGTCCATGTCAGATACTTCCATGTTTCAATTTTGCCTCGACACAGACCATTGCTACGGTTTGCTTTCAAGGGTCAGCATACCAGTACAAGGTCCTTCCCTTCGGGCTGTCCCTATCAGCCCACGTCTTCACAATGGAGTGGAGGCTGCTCTTGCCCCGCTAAGGGAAGTGGGCATTCGTGCCGTCAACTGACTTTCTCTGCAGGGCAGTGGATTTGAGGAACGCTGCCCTATATCTTGCTCTCTCTGGCTGTAGGTCATCGCCGATGTAATGTCCAGTGAGAACACATTTTACACTGCAGGACTCTCATCGCAGACAGGTCCAGATATTTAAGCTGGGGTCACACTGCATGATTTTAGCCCCGATTTTTACTCGCCGCTGACAGTTTTGTGGAAATCGCTGACAAATTTGGAGGCAAATCAGTGCTCGTTCACGTGAGTGACAAACGTGTAGTGCGTATTATCAAAGCTGTCAGGCTGAGCGGTTCTACAAACGGTAAGGAACGGTTACAGTTATGTTTCTACTTGAGCCTGGTATGGCATGGCACGATTACAAACTGTTCTCAACCTGGAAGTTGACGCATTTCTACATTTCTAATGTCAAGCCAAACTATAAAATTCACTATAATGTTTAGCATGCTAAATATCTAGACCTGTCTGCGACTCAGTTGGATGTATGTTATGTCCTTGTGCTCGTTTTTGCAGATCACAATATTTATGAGCTGCGAAAACAAGTGCGAGAAGATGTCTGATTTTAATTTGTTATGATGGAAAACAGACTGCGAGTCTGCGACTCAAGCCTACAATGTTGGCACCATTTCGACAAAATCTGAAAATGGTCTGATCCTGGTGGGAGGGAAAGTAAAAAGCCCAGAATGTGAATTGTGAACTATGAATGTTTTTACAGTTGCTATACATTTATTCAGTCCTTGAAAGCTAAGACTGGGTGATCATTATATGTTTTGTCTGTAAAGGATAAAAATTATATATAGCTATAGAAATTAAAGCATTTTTTTTAAACAAACCTGGAAATATCAGAGATTTAGAATATTATTTAAAAAAGTAATAATACACTAAATAATGTTTCTACATTAGATAATACATTTTTCAACAAGATAGAATTGCCATCTCTATAAAATTATTTAAAAAAAAATAGTACACTAAGTAGTATGTTATCTTAAACATTTGATTTTATGATAACATGATTACATGATTATGATATTTCCAGGTTAAAAATTCTTATTTGTATGAAAATAGTTAATATTTTTTGTTAAAAACAATAATAATAATACATTATTCAATGGATCTAGTCTAGAGAAGCTGAAGCATTTCTTCATTTCTAATATTAAGCCAAACTTTCACTAAATTCACTAAAATTCACTTTCTTTAACAGTCTCAGTGGTCCTAGTGATTGAAGCCTCATTATTTAGCAATGCTACCCTCTACTGGTGGTTGTATGAAGCAAGATTGACTATTTCACTCTTGTTTAGACTAGCAATGATGAATTAAACAATTTATTTGCTTATTGTATATGACTTGTGATAAAACAATGCTGCCTTTCGTCAATCATTTCCTGATAAAGTAGTAGGCTTACACGAAACGTTAAGCCTTTTTTTTTTGCACTTGATGAGCTTGAAATAAAATATGCATGCACTTGTCACATTAATCCAATTTTCAGGACCTAGTTATTTATTATTTTATATCCTTTGGTGTAGGTGCTCTTAGTTCTGTTTAACAATAAACAAATAAATTATAAAGATGCTTTGCTAATAGGATTATATTGCATAATGCTGATAATAATTATGTTTGTGATTTGATTCGAGGGATTTTAACAGAACAGAATAAACACATGATTCATTTAGTTGCCTAATGAGATAAAAGCTTTGATTCACATCTATGATGCAGAATAAAAGCTCAAATGGGAACAGATGCATATGCCTAATGCCACAGTGTGCCATTAAAAGCACGATTTTGTCATAAACATTGTGCAGTAATCATCCATGATTAACAAAATGAAGTAAAAATCAACATTTTATGATTTGAGTATTGACATTTCCTTTAGTTTTTCTTTGTCTCACAAACACGTGATATAGATCAATCAGTTAATTCCCTTTTCATGTGTGTTGCTTGAAAAATCTACCAAAGAGGAAGTAGCCTGACTAATTCATTCACCCCCTCACACCTTGGATCCTTCTTAATGGCCATTTCAAGTCCCTCCAGCTGTTCATTGATGGGTGAGTTAATCTCTCTTAGCCCGGCTACACCATGGGGTGCTGATCTTGCTGCAAAGGACGTGCTCTAACGCAACACTAACTAAAAGGAGAGCGCACTGGCAGGAAGCCTGGGAGCCTCAGGGTAATGGGAAGCATCCTACACTGATGTCAACTCAGGTCTATGCCAGTGAAGAGGACACAAACATCACACACAGTTTGCAGTCGAATTTACAAAGTAAACAATTAAGTAAACATCTATTTGTAGAGAGTAATAATGTCCCTAAAGCTCTGATTTGAAGGTGTCTGCTAAATATTAAGGTACGGCAAGGGTGTCCAACCTTTTTTTAAATGGGGCCAGATTCAATGGTGTGGTATGGACATGCCTGGGGGCCGGATACTTCTCCTTATAGATGATATATATTACCCTACATGTTTTGTCTCTTGGAAATGCACATTTGACAGTAGCTTGAGTTGACAGTAGCAGTAGCTTGAGTTTGGATGCAGAAGTGAATTTATTTTCATTAACACAAACAGTAACATTTGTATTTCAATATTCTTATTGAGTTAGAACTCTAATTAAAATTAACCATTTGGTTAATCTGTAATTTGCCCTATATTTCATTACACCTTTAATGTTTAAAACATGCCTATATTAATAATATAATAAAATTCGATATGACTATCCCACATTTCTGCCACAATACCATGTTTACAGTTAATGTTACTACAGTAAATCTATGGTAAATGTTTGTGATTTGAGGATTGAAAAGTATTCTAACTGGATTGTTGTCTCCTGTTTTCCATGTCAGTGTTGTTGAGAATGTCAGTGCTGGTTTCATCTGGCTTTAAACTACAACCCCATTTCCAGAAAAGTTGGGACTTTTTGTAAAATGCAATAAAATCAAAAATCTGTGATTTGTTAATTTTCTTTAACCTTTATTTAACTGACAAAAATTCAAAGAAAAGGTTTTCAATGTTTTCACTGACCAACTTTTCTGTATTTTGTCAATATAAACAATTTTTTATTTTGATGGCTGCAACACACTCCAAAAAAGTTGGGACAGAGGCATGTTTCCCACTGTCACATCACCTTTCCTTTTAATTACACTTTTTAATTGTTCGGGAATTGAGGATACTAACTGACCTTTTGCACGGAACGTTCTTGGAAACGTTCACTGGAAAACTTCCGGTGAAGTGTCACTTGTGGTGTGTCTTCAATGTCCTAAGGTAGCTTTAACAGCATCAATAGTGTAATAATTAGTTCATAATCAGAATATAGTCACTTAAATAGTCAGGCCTAGCATTAATTTAGTTATTCAAACGTAAGACAACATAAAAAAGATGCATCCCTCAGTGTTCCTCCTCAGCAAAATTCAATTTGACCATCAGTTTTTACACTTTCGTGTGGAAAAAGCACCAACACACTGTAAATTAAAGATTTATTGCGCACTTTAGTTAGATTCATTGAACAAAATGGGAGTTTTCACAAGTGTGCCGAAATAAGTGAGTTTGCGCTGCACTGACTGACAGCTTCATGTGACTACAAAGGGAGAGCATGGTGCTCCCTTTCTTTGTAATTCATTCACAAGAAAAGTTATTGTTTTTAATGAGACTTTGTGAGTACTTCATACTTTACATTGACAAAATTTATGTTTAAACCTAGTGATTTTATAATGTTTAATAGTTATTCAAAAGCGAAACGTGTGGAAAAAATATTGCAGGAAATAATATGCTGGCTAATATACTGCAATAAATGCTCCTCTGCTGCCATCTACTGGTTATAGTGGTAATTAATGTATTTTTTATTTTTAAATTAATGTTTTCTATCAAATGTTGTATTTCCTACATCTTGAAAGTTTCGGTTTTACAAATGGGGACAATCTCTGGAGGGTGAACAAATAATGTTTTTGGTCATCACATTAAAAATAACACTTGAAGTGCTGGAATAATGTTTTGTGTGCATGTCCAATTACAGACACTGGGCCCTATTTTAACGATCTAAGCGCATGGTCTAAAGCACATGGCGCAAGTGCACTTCCGAATGGATTCGGCATGTCCGAATCCACTTCTGCTAGTTTAACGACGAGAAAAATGGTCGGCGCACCCAGCGCATGGTCTAAAACGGTTGTCCCTATTCTCTTAATGAGTAATAGGTGTGTTTTGGGCGTAACATGCAATAAACCAATCAGAGTCTCATCTCCCATTCCCTTTAAAAGCCTGTTGCGCGCGCGTCATGGCGGATTCGCTATTTACATGGCGGAATTTGCAAGCGGAAAAACTGAACGCTTCTCTAGCTAGCGAGGAAACGGATCTGCTCGTCCAATGGCGCCTGCTTGCTTGTCATTACTGCAAATAGGTAGGCTAATTCTGATACATGCAATGACTATCCATTATGACATGTAGGCATTTTTATATTTATGTACACAAAAAAAATCTTTTACATTTCAATCCTTTAATTTTTCATATTTAAAAATGTTAGTGTGCTGCTGCCCTGTGTGTAATAAGCAGAGTGTACAGAGCGCGTTGTGGACCCGCCTATAGGCACATATTACTAACGCGCTCTTTAAATAACAAAAAAATATTGTGGCATTGACTTTAGACCAGGTTTCAGTTGGTCAATGGCGCAGTCTATTTCAGTTGCCTCAAAATAGCAACGCGCCAACAATGCACCTGAACACACCTCGTTTTCAGACCAGCACGCCCATGGGCGCACAAATGGGTGCAAATGCATTTGCTATTTAAACAACGTGGCGAAGGATGTGAAAATGATAACTGTGTCGGGCTGAAACTAGCAGAAAACACTTGCGTCGCGCCTGGTGCTGCATTGCGCCAGGTGTATGATAGGGCCCACTGTGTTTCTTATTCCAACGTTCCCATTAGCTTTGTCTTTATCGCAATCAATAAAACTGGTTTATTGGCAAATTAGGTAAGTGTGATAACTACATTAAAATATAAATACAACATTAAAAATCAGCCATTGATGGTTTTGTGTGGATGTACAGCGAGAACAAAATGACAGCTAACAGTTCACCAGAAATGCCTGAACTGGCTTATCGAAAACCAGGAAGTAACCATGCATATGGTCAACTGTTGCAGTTTTGCAAGTGGAATTTTTGCCCAGTCTCACCTGATACAAGACAGCTGCTCAACAGTCTGTGGTCATCGTTGTTTGATTCTCCTTTTCACGATGGGCCATACATTTTCAGTAGAAGACAGATCTGGATTTCAGGCAGGCAGTCAGACACATCCACTCTGATGTAGAGTGTCTAAAACTCTGTTTTAGCATGTGCAGAATGAGGCCTGGATGTCTTGCTTCCCAGGAAAGATGTCTTCTTGATGGCAGTATATGTCTCTGTACAATCCCAATATGTCTCCACGTCAGTGGTACCTTCACACACATGCAAGTCACCCATGCCGTTTGCACTGACGCGCCCTCATACCATGACAGATGTTTGCTTTTGTACCTGTCACTGATGAAAGTCTGGATGGTCCCTTTCGTCTTTGGGACTGAGAACTCGTTTTTTTATGAAAACAAGCTGAAACGTGGACTCATATGACCACAGCACACATTTCCACCGTGTTTTGGAGCATCTAAGATGAGATCAGACCCAGAGAACTCTGCAGCATATCAGGTTTCTCCTTGCTTAACAGAGATTCAAGTAGCATTTCTTGATGCAGCGGCAGACTGTGTTAAGTGACAACGGTTTTCCAAAGTACTCCCGAGCCCATGTGGCTGTATTTAACAGAGTAGCAGGACAGTTTCTCATGCAATGCCATCTGAGGGCTCAAAGGTCACACACATTCAACAGAGGTTTCCTGCCTTGCCCTACATGGGCTGAGATTTCTCTGGATTCCCTGAATCTTTCCACAATATTATGGTGAAAGACCTAAATTCTTTGCAGTCTTGCATAGGGAAATGTGAATTTTCTAGTTGTGGCGAGTCATTACCCATCTTTGCTTGCAAAGACTGAGATGCTCCTTTTATACCCAATCACGATATCCTCATATATTACCAGTTCACCTACTTACTGTGGACTGTTTTAAAACAGTTTAGTCTCTGTCCCAACTTTTTTGAGTGTGTCGCAGCCATCAAAATCAAAATTTGTTTATATTTACCAAATAAAGGTTCAAGAGAATTAACAAAATCACAGATTCTTGATTTCCTTGCATTTTACAAAATGTCCCAAATTTTCTGGAAATGGGGTTGTAGTTTAAATCACCAAGACATTTGTGTTTGTATCAGAGACCTGCAAAACTTCTCACTGGACCCACACATGGATGGTCTCAGGATGCTTCACTGTTGGCACGACACAGGACTCGTGGTAGGGTTCACCTTTTCTTCTCCGGACAATCGATTTTCCAGATGTCCCAAACAGTCGGAAGGGAGCTTCATCAGAGAAAATAAGTCTTCTGCTGTCCAATCCTTACTTCCTGCAGTATTTCAGTTTGTCCTTGATGTTTTTCTTAAATAGAAGTGGCTTCTTTGCTGCCCTTCTTGACACCTGGCCTCACTGTACATGCAGATTCACTCACACTCACCTGCTGCCAATATTGATCAAGCTATGAACTGGTGGTGACACGATTCCATGGCTGATTCTTTAGGAAGAGATGGTTCTGGGACCTGCTGGACACTCTGGGACGCCCTGACGCCTTCTGTACTGCAGATGAACCTCTCTTCTTGAAGATCTTGATGATCCGGTAAATGGTTCTTTCAGGTGCAGTATTCATTGCAGCAATTTCCTTGCATGTGAGGCCATTTTGATGAGGTAATCATTGCTAATGTGAATTAGCACACAAAAAGTATGTACACAATTGTTTTTTTTTTTTGTTTTTTTTCTTTTTCTTTCTTTTTCTGATTACGCTGCTTTATTTCAGCCAGGTCTCCTGAGCCAGGGGCTGCAACACTAACACAAGAACACACGGGCTGCGTCCGGATACTGGAAAATGTTGCTTTTAGAGGACACATTTCAAGGTAGGAAGGCATCAAGGCACGTCCGAATCCAATGTTAGCTTCACTTCCTGTCTCCTGAGATACCTTCATCTGATGGATTTTTGAAGGCAGCATAGATGCATCCTTCGCTGCCTTTCATATCCCACAATCCTATGCGTTCCATTCTGTGACAGTTGAGCTAGAAAAAGAAAGATGGCGTCTGAAAGTTTACGTTGTTGTCCAATGTATGTTTTTGACCAATGTTTTCCACTTCTGATGTCATTTCTAGCTAGAAATTACTATAGTAATTAAATATTTGTTTAGTTTTCACCAAAGCTCGCTCTATTTTGCTGTAGATCATTAAACTGTTACGCTGTCTCAGAAGTCTGTTCGAAATCAGTTTTGTGAGTTACCTTAGTACGCAAACGCTGTCTGCAGAGTCATTGCCTGATAAGGCAGCGAGGCAACAAGTCAGCTAAACAATACTGTTCGGTAGTGTGTTTAATAACCCTCAAATTTAGGTTATTTACGCAAGTGAAAACTAGAATGGTTATAGAACTGAACTCTCATGGTCCGTAAAATTCCAAAACTCACAATTGCATTTTTTTCACAACTCCCCGTTGTGTGGACATAACCGTAATGGACAACTCTGTCTGTCACATCAAATAATATGTGTCTTCGGTTTCGTTATAGCTCACAAAGAGATATATGAGCTGTGTGTCATTTGAAGGCTTTGGATCCAGTCACTGTTTTCCACCGTATCTGCTCTCGCCATGTGTTTTTGCTCGTGACTCAAATGCCCTGGTCTCGACTCGGGGAAAAAAAGCCTCTGTCGGTTATAGAGAAAAGAAGGATGAACTCACACCTCTACTGGACTCCCGTCATGTCAGCTGTAATAGGACTTAATAATAACTTAACTTTATGGAAGCTGTCATCTTTGATATCGACTTGTGGTACTTTCACTATGGTTATAGTGAGAACAGAAAAGGGGGATTGACATCGGTTAACAACTCATTCATACATTAGCAACTCGAATATTGTATGTAAGTTGTGGTACGAACAAGACATTTTGTGTGTCACATGTTTATGACTGTGTGAGCATAGTGGAAGAATGCACATGTAATAGCCGGCTGAGTCTGGTAGGCCTATTGGAAAAATGATACAGATGATTGATGGGTTTAATACTATATGTCCACATATTACCAGCTGTACAGTAGGTGGCACTGTTATGGCACTTGCACCTTCTATGACACTTGGCAAACTGAACTACTGTATGCTATTGAGACTGAAATGAGTGGGTGTAGGATGAGAGCGAGTCGTGATGTGTTGATCAAAACACTGGTCCACAGCAAAAGGCGTTAAGACTGCCTTCAGATACTATAGGGACCGGGTGTTTCAACATAAGTGGAGAGGTCAAGAGAGCAAAGACAGTTAACAAATGCATTTTAGTTCTTGGCTGTAGTTTTTTACTAACAATTTTTTTGCTAGACACTTTTAATGTGTGATTGATAGATTAAATAACTATGACAAATCAGCTCATTTTACATAGTAATTAGAGACTGACTGAATGTTTTAATGGGAGTATTGCAGTGGCTTTTCATATTTGAACATCAGACAGTCATAGATGAGAGAGAGGACTAATTTAGTTGAATAATGAGGTGCAGGGTCTATTGTAATGCACTGATGGGATATCACGACAATGCATTCGGTCTTACTCATGACATACTTGAAAATGACCCTCAATAGAAAACGAGGCAAAAAATTATCTGCATTACACCATTGTTTGTCTGTTGAATCAGTATCAATCTGTAGAACCAGCAAACAAATTATATCTCTGCAAAAACAAACAATTTTGTCAGAACATTACCAACCCTTCCATATAGGGAGGATGATGCAATAACTTCATAATTTTATTATCAAGGTAGCAATGTCATTATTAATGGTTTTATAGCCATTTGTTGCAAGATATTGTTTCAGAACATCAATTCAGTATGTAGATTATTGGAATTAAACTTGGTGGGGGGAAAAGCTTAAACGATTGTTTGATTGTCTCCCAGACTGTTAAATTAAGTCTGTCATGTTAAGACAGCTAACCAGATTGGGCAATTTTTTTAAATTAATTAATTATTTTTTTAGAAAGGTAGTACAAATTATGGGGCACTAACAGAAATGTATGTTGTTTCCATTGAATGCAACATTGACGTTCTGGAAATGTGCTATATAAAACTTTTTATATTATATTTTGTGGGTTTAAAAATGCTACAATTGCGGGAGAGAAAACAAAATTGGCTCATTGTTTTTATTTCTGGCAATACTGAAGTAGAATCATTTCTCTTTTAACGCCTCAGTGAAAAAATATCTAATTTAATATATTTAGACAGTTCAAAACTTTTGAAAGCTTGCTAGCTTAGACGGTCAGGACACAGTTGCCATGGCAACAAATGACTGAAGCGTAACATCCTCGCACTGGGCCAGCGTTTGAGCTTCTGTGGCTGAGCGAGAGCAGGAGCTTTTCCCTTTCCCGCCCTCTCACTGTTATGAGGTGAACGGACTTGATGACCTGTTAATGGTGTGAAAATAAGAAACTAAACTATTAAACTCTTTGAACTGTGGTTTTTAGCTCCAACACGGACTGATGGCTGCCACCACTGTATCTGTAACTAAGGTTAGTGGAGAGTAGTGTATCTGTAACTAAGGTTAGTGGTGAGTAGTTTGTGAGAGAGACGAAGGTTTTCTCCCATACTAAATAAATGTATAGGCTATTTTCTAATGTTTGAAGCAACTGATGTTTTAGGGAATATAGAAAGCATCTATAGTTAGAATATTTATATTAATCCATTATATACCTCAAATTTTATATAGCTTGAACACAGGGATTGTTTCAATTTGATAATCTTATTTTATTAAGTTCTTAACATCTTATATTTTATTTATTTGTTATTGTTACAATGTAACATACATATGAAAAACATATTTTTTTTTAAATAGGAGAAACATTTTTAAACTTTATTAAACCTTATTTAAAAAAGGGAACATGATGTTCGGATCCGTTAACGATTCTCGCACATGCCTTTATCCGCAGATGCAGAACTGTATTACAGTATTCTGAAAGTGTCTGCTGCATTACCACAAAATAGTGAAGTCCGGTAATCTCATGAGGCGGATCTTCTTAGTGAATCAAAAGCATACAGTCCGATTTACGGAATTTTACTGAATCACAGTCATTAGTGTAGACTTCATTAACTAAAAATGTTTAGGTTACGTATGTAACCCTGGTTCCCTGAGAAGGGGAACGAAATGCGGAGTCATGGAGTTGACACTATGGGGACGCCCTCAGTGTCACCGGTGTCTGATCACATGTACCAAAACAATTTATATGATGTCATGAGTGGAGCTCCCGTGAGTATGAGGGTGCCTGCAAAATACAACATCAATTCTTTTGTCTGAAGAAGACATGCAGGTAAAACTGATGCATGGCAACGAGAGAACCAAGGAACCAAGGCTACATACGTAACCTACACGTTCTCTTTCGAAGTGGAACTTCGACGCGGCGTCATGGAGTTCATGCTATGGGGAACCAATACCCACTCCGCCATGCTGAGGGGGTGCATGGCTCACTAGGCTGTGTACAAATCACCTAGCTGGAGTCAAAGCACGTCAACCCCAAGGGAGCAAATTGCGATTCATAGACCGCTTAGTGAAGCCACTCCCTAAGCTTAAATTCTCTACTTAGCAAGAGAATGAATCTGTTTCTATGCTCTATCCTAAAGGTGATGATACACAGGTCAACTTTGTGAGCAATGTTGCTGGGAAATCTTGACAAAGCCCTTAGGGAGTAGCTTACTACAATCTTCGATCTACCACTACTTCCAAGGGGGAGAATATAGCCCTCACTCCATCAGAAAGGATGCAGATACCCAAGGGGCGTAGAGCAAAGGTTCTCGCCATCTCCACTCAACTCCTAGAGGAACCGCAGGAGAGCTTAAACTCTACTTTACCCTAAAGTCATAGGGAGAAGTGCTCAACCCTATTGCAAATTTGCAAAGCCTTCTCCAGAACCCACCTAGAGACTTCCATGCACTCATCTGATTAGAGTGTTGCCATAACAAGAAGGGACACCATTTCCAGCCAGGCTGCCCCTACTTGCCAAATTCACCAAGCATAGGTCAACCAGAGAGTTTACATGATACACAGCTTTAGGGGAACCCTACCTCAAGGCTCAACCGTAGTTGGGGACGAAATAAACGGAAGTGAGGGAATTTTGTGAAAACCTATTTCCATTCATCCTCCTCGACCCTAAAGGGTATCTTGAGAGCAGCTCACGAAAGGGAGTATGCCCCTCCAAGGGGGAGCCTAATCCTTACTCCCACTTAGAGAAGGAGGAAAATGAAACCAAGGCATTAAGCAGTGTGCCCAGTGATTTTTTTTTTATTTTTTTTTATTTATTACCCAGACTCTAGACCTCAAGGAAGCCGCAGAGGGTCTAGGCCCTACTTAAAAACCCCAGTGTAACTGGGGGAGAGCAGCTCATACCCTGCCTTGAGTAAAGGTACTCTACCTAAGATCTGCTACAGCTAGTGTCTTGTGTCAACACGGTCTCACTCCTATTCGTCCCACATATTGACGCTTGGTCAGTCCCCTTCGGCGTCACTTTTTAACGTTGTTTTCCGACGCACAGGGTAAGTTACTCCATTGATTTCAGTTGTTTGCCCAATTGGTCAGATCAACACGCATTTAATTCTTTGTATTTGTAAAAGTAGACATGATTTTATGAATATTTATAGGCTACTTTTATATTTTGGAGCAACTAACCCCACTCCTACCCTAAACCTACCCACTTCTGAACAATATAAAACACGTAACAGGCAAATAAAAGTACAGTCACAGGTATTTATTGCAAAAACTGACCAAAAACTAAAAGTATTAACTCATGTTGCTTTCCAAGTCTTCTGAAGTCATACGATACCTTTATGTGAAGAACAGAGTTGATCTTAATGTTTTAATCGCTGAAATGATGATCCAACCCGCCGCTCCGTGAACACACACACACACTCAACTCAGTCATATCTCATTCAAATGATACACCTGACTCTTTAGCATGACATGATCGGTCACGAGACACACGAGAGCCAATGGCATTTTACAATCAAAACTGACGTAATGACGCAATTGGTCACAAGACATACGACAGCCAATGCTGTCAGAGCTGACGTAACGTTTCTTCCGACGGCAATTTTTGAAATGTGTTGTGTTCATGATCTTCGGCGGATGGACTAGACGCTGATCGCTTTTGGGGATTTTCTTCACACAAATTAATCGTTTGGCCTCGGAACACTTGTGATATTTGTACTTTTTGAATAAATTGTAGCTTCAGTCGTATCTGCCTGTTATATCCTGTTTTTTTTTTTTATAATACACAAATGGGTAGGTTTAGGGATGGGGTTGGGTTACGTGTTCAAAACGTGTAAGAAAATAACGTTAATTGTAAATAAAATTATGCTGTCTGATTAAATTGAGAATCACACTCCATGTCATAATGGCAAAATCATAACCCAATATATAGTTTCATCATGACGATAACCATGCCCAACGCGTCTGTATATGACAACAAAGGTTTCTCATTGAAATCAATGGAGTACTGCGCGTCGAAAAACAATGCTAAAGGGGTACCCTGTGCGTTAAAAAGTGACGCCGAAGGGAACTGACCAAGCGTCAATATGTGACGAATAGGAGTGAGACCACGTTGCTTGTGTCTCTCCTTTGGCACCAGGCCAAAGTATGAGCCAAATAACAAATAGGGACACCCAACAAGCAAAGTTCTTCTAAGCCAGGGGTTCGCAGCAGTTTGCTTTGTGGTCCGGAGAACCAGATCTGTGGTACGGCACAGTTCCGCGACCGCCTCAGAAGACAAACCCCTTTCTTGGTCCAAGTCCTTAAGCAGATCAGCCTAATATGCTTGTAACACCACCATGCACATGAGCCGTGAGATGGTCTGGCACGGCTTCGCAGGGAGAGCTAGATTTTATAGTAAAAATGCCTTGCTGAGAGATAACCAGCTAGTGGTTGCTCCACAGGGGGCATCTTCACATTCCCATGTTTGTACAATCCCTTCACATTCGAATAACTCAAATACTGGAATGGAACAATATGAGCCAAGTATGGTTTCTTTCATAGATTCTCTACCTCAGTATAAATGGCAGGAAGAAATGGCAGGTTCACAGGGGAAGGGCGCTCATGGCCCACTAGGAACCAGGTCAAGTTTAACCTGTGCGTGGTACGGGGCATTACATCCAACAATTCCCTGTATGTGGGGCTTTCGGGGGGAGCAGATTCAACCAAGATGTCATCATGTGCTTCCCCAACCACATCCAGTTCATCAGAACTGGAGGTGTCAGCAACATGCTTTCTGTTGGATGAGAGGAATCCACAGAGCGTGCCTCTAGATCCAATAGATCACTTGAACAAGCTTGAGGAGACTGGGAAATAGTCACTGCTTCCCCGAACTCCTCAGCCACTTCAACCTGCGAACCCTACGAATGTAGCTGCCGCGCTGCATCAGCAGCCACAGGGCCTGACCTGCAAGCCGCAGACGATTGCCCCTCTCCCCTCGAATAGAGTGATAAACGTAAACAGAGCTTTCTTACCGTGAACTTATCACAGTGTACACACCCATGCTCCAGTCCGAGACGGATCACAAATTTTGACGTATTTTGCAGGCGCCCTCTTATACTCACGGGTGCTCCTCTCATGATGTCATAGACTGACGTTTGGTACATGTGTTCAGACACGTGACGCTGAGGGCGTCTCCTCTAGTGTCAACTCCATGACACCACATCAAAGTTCCAGATCCAAACTAACCGATACCCTGTTGCAACTGGTTGTTTAGCCTATATGACATTAAAGATACCCATTATCTTTAATCATGTGTTATTAAAGTTTTGCCAGTAATATTGGTAACACTTTAGTTTAGGGTCCAATTCTCACTATTAACTAGTTGCTTATTAGCATGTGTATTACTAAGATATTGGCTGTTTATTAGTACTTATAAAGCACATATTCTACATCCCTTAATTCTACCCAATACCTAAACTTAACAACTACCTTACTAACTATTAATAAGCAGTAATTGAGGCAAAGGTTATAGTTAAAAGTTAGAGACAATTTGACCCTAATCTAAAGTGTTACTGTAATATATTATACAAATAAAGGAATGAATGAAATTTGTTACATTTTATTTGTTGTATTAGGATATTTATTAATAAATATCCCATTCAGAGCATTTACAGCATTTAGAAACAGAATTGGATTACTTTTTTCCAATTATTTCTGTTTTATTATGTTTTATTTCTAAAACTTCATGACACAGAATAACGAAGGAGGAAGCCGTTATTTACTCCTCTATGAAATAAATTACCCTTCAATCACAGAGGCACATCAGTACTCAACATGAAGCAGGATATGAGCCAAAGGTTGAAAGAAGAAAAAAAAACGTTATAAATATTTAAACAACCAAAAGGGCAGACAGGTCTTTAAAATTAACAGCACAGCTCCATGCAGATAGCAGCGTTAAGGGGATTTACCGTAGGATGTATGCACCATGCTGTAACATATGCATATTTAATGACATCTTTCAGAAAATGTCCTTGTCTTGAGGAACAGCATTAAGCACAAAGTTATTATGTGTGCACAGCATGTGTCTATATCCTTTTTATGTTCTTTTGGCATGGAATATATTCAAATCTTAGAACTTTTTCACTTTTATGGGTCACATTTGCGAAGCTGAAATTTACATTCTGCATGATTAACATGGATCAGGTATGGTCTTTTACATATTCATAAAGACCATGTTGTCTGAGTGAATCAGCTGTTATCTGAATTCCTCATCAAGAAACTTTGACCTTACGCTGTGTTTGCATCCTTTTGGGACTAAGCAAGGTTTGATGACTCACAGTGAAACTGCAAAGTTCTCGCATTTATTGTCACAAGGTAATGGTTAGGGAACATAACAATATACATACATTCCATGCACATAGTTATGTCCTTTTGTTGCTGATGTTAGAAACCATATGGTCAAAGAATTACTCATTACCTACCTTTGCCGCTTGTAAGTAAAGGCCAAATTGTTCCTCAGTATGATAATACTTCAGAACGTGACTCGCTTCTATTTATTTTCATGCTAAATATGCTAATCTATTCTCCTTGGACATTTTCATCTATGGGCATGATTAGTTTGTCCTTTCAAACGAATCACTCTGAAAAGTTAATGACTTTTGGTACAAAGGCATCTGCTGGGGCAATCAGTTCGGGTTAAACTGAGAAAACACTGCATCTTCTGAACACCTACTGTTAAACTAAAATACTGTAACTGTGACAAACCTACATGTTCTCTTAAATCTAATAATTTGATGGATAGACGCTCACTGGGTTTATCTAATTTTCTCTCTGCCTTCTCTTTCTGCCTCCTGCTTACAAATACACACACTCATAGATTTGTCCTTGGTGAGATATCTGAAAAGCTCTTTTCAATGATCTTTGACTTCCTTGTATCCGTTTGCTTTTTAAGGGTTGTACCAAAGCATACACCATTTCAGGCAGGCATCATTCCATTCCACCATTTGATGTTTAGCGTCTGATTGGACAAAACATTGAGCTTTATTCCCTTGTGACAAGGTAAAAGCAATATTAGTCATAGTTTGTATAACATCGAGAGCTGGCTAAAACACCTTTTCTTTGAGGTCATGACGCACGAATTGTCAGCAACTGCTGCTGTGACTGAAAAAGTATTTTAAAACTGTTAAGGTGAAGTTAAACATACAAGGACAAACATACTGTATATATTAAAATGACTCTCTTTAATTTAAGGATAACAGCAGGGTCTCATTTTCATCTTTAAGTTGTTCTTAACTGCAGGCAGGCAGGATCTCACATATGATAAAACATACTGTATGGTAATTTCAGCAAGAGGTTTACGGGGTCAGTTTTAGTGCATCAATGCATGAAACCGAATCTGAATATCCAACTAACTCCAAGGCAACATTTCTAATTTTCAACTTAAGTTTTTCCATCTAAATGTCTTTGACCCAAAATATTACATTATAAACAGTCAGTCAGTCAATCCAATAAAGAATTGCAAATACTTAATTCAAGGATATTTGTAACCAATCTGGCCTCCTACATCTCAATCTGCTAATTGGAGACCTCTGCAATAGTCCATCCATTCAAAATTGAAAAATTAGTTATTTTGCCAGTGTATAAATGAAGGCTTCCAAGGTCAGACAGGGCCAACCCATTACACATTTCATTATGTGTTCCAATCTCATAATCTAAGCTTGGTTTTCTTTACAAATCAGGATGCAGTTTTTGAAGAGTGTCATTTTCCTAGTAAACAGCAAGAAAACTAGATTGATTCATTTGCTCCTCAGTGCATAATGCTAGCGGGACACCTAAAAATAAATTTTCTTTCTGGGAACTTGTTAACTCCTCAATGTCCTGTTTTGATTAATAAAAGCATACCCTGGGTTTGAATAATGCTTGTTTGTATTCATATAATCATGGAACAATGATCATTTCAATTGTATATTAAGGTGGTAATTGTGTTCTGCTTTTTCTCCCAAGGAGATCCAAAGATGAATGTTCAAACCATTTCCATTTCAGGTTACAAAATTGATATGCTTTTAGTTTGATTAGTTTACTTTTATTATCCATGTTGTGGAGAATTGTCTCTGGCTTCACCATACAATACATCACAAACAATATATAAATATGTGACCCTGGACCACAAAACCAGTCATAAGGGTCAATTTTTTTAAATTGAGATTTATACATAATCTCAAAGATGAATAAATAAGCTTTCCATTGATGTTTGATAGGACAATATTTGGCAGAGATACAACTATTTGAAAATCTGGAATCTGAAGGTGCAAAAATCGCCTTTTAAAGTTGTCTAAATGAAGTCCTTAGCAATGCATATTACTAATAATAATAAAAAAAAGTTATGTTTACGGTAGGAAATTTACAAAATATCTTTATGGAACATGATCTTTACTTAATATCCTAATGATTTTTGGCATAAAAGAAAAATCGATAATTTTGACCCATACAATGAATTGTTGGCTATTGCCACAAATATACCCGTGCGACTTATGACTGGTTTTGTGGTCCAGGGTCAATAATCAATTTACACATTCGATTGCTTGGTCCGGACCTAAATTCAAAAAACATATACTTTTGGCTCCGAACGATGTTTTCAAGTAGACTCAAACTGAACCACAACAAGCACTCTCTGTTGCATAACAGTTTGAGTGTGTAGAAAAAATTGTGCCAGTTTCCAACACAGTCATCAAGATTACCTATTTAAGACTCCAGTAAGTTCATTTTCACTGTCATGCCATCATTCCGGTTCCATTAGTGTTCAAACACCTGTCAAAAAGTGTCGCAGCACCATTTTTGTCCAGCGCCGTGCGTTGATTATTTCCGGCATGTAGCATTTTACTCAGCTCTGGCTCTCTCCGTCGTGCTGTTGAAATAGCCGATTAGAAAGTGGTGAGTGGTAAAGTTGCCATGGCAACTGTGAGTCATTCTGCAGCAAGCGGAATAGTCACACTTCTACAATAGATTGTGCTCCCCCCTTGTGTCTTTCTTTCAACACAGCCATATCTTCTGTTCGGTATGCTTTCTTTTGTGTTTTCCGGTGTCAGACAGGGAAATTACTTTCTATAAACCACAGGCACAGAGGTCAATTGCATTTAAATGGCAGTACACATGACAGAGGGACATTTGCTGTTTGTGCTAGACAGGCTAAGATTTTATTTTATATTTGTGAGTCTAATAGTTGCATAGTTACACCCACAGACTACAATGGTAGTGCTGCTATCATTGCTGATTATGAGACAGCCTGATTAGGTTGATGACGTATGCCTATGTGAAGTGTGCTTATATCACTCTGTGTTGTCCGAGCGGAAGGTTCTGTCATGGTCGTGATATAATTGAGAGCCATTCATTATGTTGCCAAGCCATGTTTTGAATGCTTGTTTCATATTAGCACTGCTTGTGTAACGGAGGCCAGCTAGTAAGCGCACTAGCGACAGACACTAGAGACTGTGGTTCTGCTAACCCTAATTGATGGAGTGTGTAGCTTTTCATTTCTTAAACAACCATGTAGGAGTGTTGGACTCTTGCACTGTCAATACAAGACCTTGACCAAAAATGTATGGAAATAAATGTTATATATAAGGCAACTAAGGAGTGGCTCCGTAAGAAGCATCTCAAGGTCCTGGAGTGGCCTAGCCAGTCTCCAGACCTGAACCCAATAGAAAATCTTTGGAGGGAGCTGAAAGTCCGTATTGCCCAGCAACAGCCCAAAACCTGAAGGATCTGGAGAAGGTCTGTATGGAGGAGTGGGCCAAAATCCCTGCTGCAGTGTGTGCAAACCTGGTCAAGAACTACAGGAAACGTATGATCTCTGTAATTGCAAACAAAGGTTTCTGTACCAAATATTAAGTTCTGCTTTTCTGATGTATCAAATACTTATGTCATGCAATAAAATGCAAATTAATTATTTAAAAATCATACAATGTGAATTTTTTTTTTTTTCTGGATTTTTTTTTTTTTTCTGGATTTTTTTTTTTTTAGATTCCGTCACTCACAGTTGAAGAGTACCTATGATAAAAATTACAGACTTCTACATGCTTTGTAAGTGGGCAAACCTGCAAAATCGGCAGTGTATCAAATACTTGTTCTCCCCACTGTATTAGGCAGCAAGTGAACATTTTGTCCTCAAAGTTGATGTGTTAGAAGCAGGAAAAATGAGCAAGCATAAGGATTAGAGCGAGTTTGACAAGGGCCAAATTGTGATGGCTAGACGACTGGGTCAGAGCATCTCCAAAACTGCAGCTCTTGTGGGGTGTTCCTGGTCTGCAGTGGTCACTATCTATCAAAAGTGGTCCAAGGAAGGAACAGTGGTGAACCAACAACAGGGTCATGGGCGGCCAAGGCTCACTGATGCACGTGGGGAGCGAAGGCTGGCCAGTGTGGTCCAATCAAACAGACGAGCTACTGTAGCTCAAATTGCTCAAGAAGTTTAATGCTGGTTCTGATAGGAAGGTGTCAGAATACACAGTGCATCGCAGTTTGTTGCGTATGGGGCTGCATAGCCGCAGACCAGTCAGGATGCCCATGCTGACCTCTGTCCACCGCCGAAAGTGCCAACAGTGGGCACGTGAGCAATGGAAGAAGGTGGCCTGGTCTGATGAATCACGTACATCACGTGGATGGTTGGGTGCGTCGCTTATCTGGGGAACACATGGCACCAGGATGCACTATGGAAAGAAGGCAAGCCGGTGGAGGCAGTGTGATACTTTGGGCAATGTTCTGCTGGGAAACCTTGGGTCCTGCCATACATGTGGATGTTACTTTGACACGTACCACCTACCTAAGCATTGTTGCAGACCATGTACACCCTTTCATGGAAACGGTAATACCTGGTGGCTGTGGCCTCTTTCAGTAGGATAATGCGCCCTGCCACAAAGCAAAAATGGTTCAGGAATGGTTTGAGGAGCACAACGAGTTTGAGGTGTTGACTTGGCCTCCCAATCTCAATCGAGCATCTGTGGGATGTGCTGAACAAACAAATCCGATCTATGAAGGCCCCACCTCGAAAACTTACAGGACTTAAAGGATCTGCTGCTAACATCTTGGTGCCAGATACCACAGCACACCTTCAGGGGTCTAGTGGAGTCCATGCCTCGACGGGTCAGGGCTGTTTTGGCAGCAAAAGGGGGACCAACACAATATTAGGTCATAATGTTATGCCTGAACGGTGTATATAAGAGATATCACATGAGTAGCAGTGCGATATGGCTGTGAGCGCCGTAGGTAATCGTACTGATATACAGTCATATTGCACGGCTACGAGTGGGATATTGCGTTTATTCAACAGTTTGATGGCACAAGTGAGATAAGAAACAACAACAGTGTCTTTAAAAACTCTCTTTTGTGCAGAACTACTTTTGCCACAGATTCAAATCTCAAGTTGACAGTTTAACATTTGTGACCAAGCCTCACGTCACTTTGGGACGAAGTAACGTTGAGTCGCTTCATTGAAGCTTATTGTATTATCCGATTTAGCATTCATTCTTCAAGAATAATATTATATCCATTATAAAAAATCAGTTTGAATGTTCGCTGAGGAAAGCGATATCTTTGTCTTTGTCCTTTTAAAAGATTCCTCAAGACAGTGCTAAAACAACTTCCTTGTTTACAACCAGTCACTCATAAAGACAGTCTCTGCCGCCATCTAATGGTGTAATAATGTAACTGTCACCGAAGTCGAAATCACAATCAATAACAGACCCTTTCTCAATACCAAATACGGCATATTATTTATATAAAATAATATTTATTGAACAATATTTATATTAACAAGACAAAGACAATAGGAAATAAACACAAGCAAACAATTCAGTCAAACATACAAAAGCAGCGCTCTAGTACAGAATTCAAATTATATTAAATATAGCCTAAATATAAAGTTAGGAAATTTAATTTTCCCCTTAACCCAAATCAGTTTGCTCTGGAACAAGTAATAGATTAATAAGACCAAGGATTGCCCGTATGATATACCCCAAATTAATTATCTCACGTTTAACTACTATTTACATACAGTAAGAGCCAGCGGCAAATTCCCAAAGGACTGGCCGAGATGAAGCTGTTCTCTGCAGGTACACGAGCGCTGAACGGCCGCTGACAACCTGGATAAAATAGTTTGTATAATGCCCGTATGTGTTTATAAATGAGTCACATATTTGAGTTCTAAATAACTATACATTCTCGCCTAAAAAACTCTTAAAACTACATTCAGTGACACAATAACAGTAGTATTTGTAAAAAAACCGAAACAAAAAAATGGTGGTTTGCTCGACCGCCATGACAGTCGCGGCAAACAGAGTGATACAAACGGTGAAACGTTTCCAGTGCTGATACTGGGGGAATATTGCACGGCTGAAAAAGGCTCTCAGCCAATTAGATTCGAGAACCAGAAAGAACTGTTGTATAAATATGTATAAAGCTATACAGTAACTATCAGTAATGGACAAAATTCAAAGGCTCTTTATGTGAAGCATTCTTCTCTGGTTAAACGTTTATGTGGTTAAACGTTATGTGCTTTCTTTAGATTAGCATCATTCAAGTGTATTTTCTTTTTTTACCACAACAGATAAAGACTTTCACAGAAGAATGACGCAACAGGGCTGTTATGGAGGTGGACGCAGACAAGAGGAACCCTACGCTCATCATCCTCATAAGAGGAGGAAGAGAGGCGGAGGAGGGAGAGTGTGTGGGTGGATGTGTGGGCATGAGCTGGATCCTAATCAGCTTTCCAGGGATCTCGCGCTCTCTCGCTCTCTCTCTCTCTCTCTCTCTCTCTCTCTCTCTCTCTCTCTCTCTCTCTCTCTCTCTCTATCTATCTCTCTCTCTCTCTCTCTCTCTCTCTCTATCTATCTCTATCTATCTATCTATGTCTCTTTCTATACTTCTCGGTCTCCCCCTCATCTCTCTCTTTTTGTCTCTTTTTATTCTTTCTCCGTCGCAGTGGCACCTGCCCATTCATGTGGGCAACACTCCCTATGACTCATTCATAAGCACCGGCACAATCTCTTAACAAGTTCCCACTTTCCTCTGCCCACCCGGCCCCTTAGGAAAGCATCTGCTAAAATCACCTCACATCATGCTCCCTATGCAGCCATTACCATTCATCATAGTGAATGTAAAAGAGGGTTGGGGATAACATGGCAGGAAGCATTAGCATCTCAAATCTGGGGGGAAATGCACAAACAAGTATGGTTTTAAAGTTAGACTTATCTGAAAGTCCATCCGTGTTTTATCTGATTCCAAGTATTTTCAAATGTAAGATGATACACTGACGTCAGAACGAATGCAGGATAGATAAGACAAAGGAAGAGATAAGACAAAGGTTGCACTTTCCTTACTCAGTTTCGTTTCAATCGTTTGTCATCTTTGTCTCAGCTCTACACAATATATTTATTCTTGTGGTCAGAATTTGTAAAAATCCAACCTTTCATTGAAGTAAATCAAATTTAAAATAGGGGGAAATCACATTGTGAAATAAATGTTTTTCTCTAATACACATTGGCTACCCTTAGAAATTCTTATGAGTAAAATATCTCTGAAGTATATTCCCATTCATAATTATATTTTTTTTTAGCACACCAGAGTGACTAGGAACATGACTTTCTGGTTAAAAAAAAAAAAAAAAAAAAAAAAAAATCCCTTAATCATTCATCACAATGGGTAAAACCAAAGAATATAGTTCTGATGTGCAGCGAAATGTTGAGTTGAAAATCCCCATTTCCACCATCAGGGCAATAATTAAGAAATTCCAATCAACTAAAGATGTTACACATCTGTATGGAAGAGAATGTTTGTGTGTATCGTCCTAATGCACGGTGAGGAGGTGAGTTTGAGTGGCCAAAGACTCTCCAAGGATCACAGCTGGAGAATTGCAGAAATTAGTTGAGTCTTGGGGTCAGAAAGTCTCAAAAATGATCAAACAGCCCCTTTATCACCACATGTTGTTTGGGTCTCCAGCAACTCCAGCATATTCAGTTGTCATAGACCTAGTTCTATGGTCAGATGAAACTAAAAAAGAGCTTTTTGGAAGCAAACCACCAGATGGGTTTGGTGTGAACAGGGATAAAAATTACCCCATGCCCACAGTTAAATATACCGCTGGATCTTTAATGTTGTGGGCCTATTTTTCTGATGGAGGTCCTGGACTTCTTGTTCAGATACATGGTATAATGGATTCTAGCAAATACCAACAGATAAAAAAAATCAAAACCTGACGGCCTCTGCTAGAAATCTTATAATGGGCCGTGGTTGGATCTTCCATCAGGACAATGATCCAAAACACAAAACTGAACACAAAATTAAGGTTCTGCCATGGTCATTCCAGTCCATTGACTTGAATCATATAGAAAACATTGTAGAGACACTAACATGGACCTGGGAATCTGAATGATCTGGAGAGATTCTGTATGGAGGAATGGTCTCTGATCTTCAAACTCAACAGGTATTATAGAAGAAGACTGTTATCTTGGGAAAAGGATGTTGCAATAATTGGGTGCCAATTATTTTGGCAAACGTGTATTAGAGAAAAACATTTATTTTATAATGAGATCTTCTCCCAATTTTCAATTGTTTTACTTCAATGAAACTAAGGTTAGATTTTTGTGTTTTTTTTTTGTTTTTTTTTTAAATAAAAGATCAAAAGGATTAACAATGCAGAATTATTTTCACAAATTATTTTTTGTTCATATTTACCAAGGGTGCCAACAATTCTGACCAGAACTGTGTATATTTAGCTCTGATAATTTGGCCTTGGTAGAATTATCTGAATGCATGTCAAATATATAAAATAATAACAATATTATACATAAAATTAATATAGATAACATACATTTGAGACATATTTGACTTCATATCTAAGTATCTGACTTTTCATTGCAGACTTCTTGGTTGAGCACAATGAGAGACATTGTTGAGATCTCTAAAACTCTCTTAGACCTTAAACCTTACTGCCATCTTTTTCTAGAGACATCTCGTAAGCAGGAGACTTAAACAAAAAAGCTCATCTGATTGCTGTCTAGGAGAAACAAATGAGATATAAAAGAGATCTCAGCTCTGAATTTTTCTTTCCGGTGGGAACCGGATCATATTTGGCACGTACATTCCGATGCTTCTGAAGTCTGGTACGTGGAAAAAGTCCAGTAACCAGTTTTTAACATTTTCAGCACGGCTTAATTGGAGGGGAGAGCCTGAGTGACCTTCTGATAAAAGTGTGTCTTATCCTGTCTGAGTCACCGGTGTCTCCCACGCATTTTATCTCTCTCGCTCTCTTTCCCTTGTAGAAGGGAATGGGGCAATTGAAATGTTGATGCTTTTCAGAGTACCATTCTGTCTGTTGATGGGATGGGGTGGGGAGCGAGTTACATTTCATCTCCATTAATTTGTGCATTGCTGGTGACTCACTGGCCATCTCTGCTTAATGGATTGCACAGGATATTGTTTCACAAAGCTATTAGATATTTCAGACACCATTTGTTCCTGTGATTTTGGTTTGTAGGCACAGTTGACGCTTCCATTTTAAGAATAAATTATATGCGCAGATAAGTCTGCAAGAGCAGTTTGCTCCTAGTAGAAACTATGAAATGATCGTGTTAGAAGGCTCTTTCCACTGAAACCATATGTGCTGTCACTATGATGATGAGAAGCACATCATATTCTGTAGCCTCGAGCGGTGCATATGTACACCAAGCACGCTTCACAGGGTACAGTCATCCTAATGAGTGCCAAGCTCCGAAGGGTGAGACAAGTCTTTTTTTCTTCTCTTAGCTTTTCTGCCTAAGTACCGAATGAGGTTTCAATTAGATTAAAATGCAATAAATTACGTGTGTGACCATGCAGAAACCATTCTACTCAAATAAGAATTAAAGGGCAATGTTTATTAGCTGGCATACTACTGAAATGTTGAGAAAATGAAATCTTGGCAGATATAAGCAATTTAAAATGTACAACCTTTCTCCTCCAGGAAAGTGGACCAAAAATTGTGATCGATATTGATGATGTCATCCTGCACTACACAGATTTTTAACCAATCAAATTCTCTCTACAAAGAGGATGTCCCTCCCTCTAATACCACCTCCAACTAGCAAGTAGCAAATCATGATTCATGTTATGTGAAAATTTTATATCTAAATGCAGGTAATACACTCGATCTCTCTCTCTCTCTCTCTCAATACTCTACTCAACATAATACAGTAAGCTTCAATGAACAATATCAATGAGAACAAACTTATGTTTAAGTTGCTAAGAGTGGTTGCTAAGGGTGTTGTGCAGTGATACAGAGAACCGTTGAGTGAAGCGGTCATAGCCATGTTTTATCGTGAATAAAATACAGCTATTGACCAATCAGAATCAAGGACTGGAACTAATAAACGTAAATATGAAATGACTGTTATGGAAACCATTCACTACAGAAATGGTTTTCTCTTCCACCATGTTTAAAGTTTATGGCCAGCCCAACTTAGCTAATTTAATCAGAGTTTCCCAGGATTCATGTCCAATTTCTGACTAGAAAACTCGTATTTACGTTAATTCCGATAGCAAGTGAAGGCAAAGACAAGGCCTTCAACATTTTCCCACCCAAACTAGTTTGAATAAGAAATACATCAACAGAGGAAGTGCTTGTCAAACGATTTCAAGGGACCTTTACTTAACTGACTGCAGAGCTTTTTGTTGTCCTTTTTATCCCTGAACAGTCCACATGCTCGAACTTTGTCAAACATATACCATGGCTGCATCCAAAATTACATACTTCCCAACTATTTAGAAGGCAAAAACAAGTATGTAAAAAGAGTCTGTATTCACAGTATTCATAAGACAGTAGGTGAAAAGTTCCTGGATGGTCTTCTACTTCGGACGAGATTCTCAAGTGTGCATCGATGGACAATTTACTATCCCATGAGGCCGCGGGATCTTCTCGCAACTGACACTGGTAGGTCACATGACAATGACAACATGGCAAATGTAGTACATCCGAATTAAATTCATATTACACACATTCATACTATATAAAAATGACTTTTTTTAATGGTCGTAAAGTAATGACTTATTCAAAAGATGTACCAGGAAGTGTGTTTTTCCTGTGGGTCTTGGAACAACATTCCAATCGACCAATCAGATTTTAGAGTTGGGGCTTGAGCAACATTTTTTATCAAGAAATTTGACTTTGGATAGTCAATGGTTAGAGTTGAGGTTAGTGATAGGGTTAGGAATATGCTTGTTTGACAAAAAAGATCTAGAATTGGTCAGTGTTTTTTTCCCCTTTATCTTCCCTCACAACATCATCTTTGTACACCACAGTGATCAATTATTCTAAGTGTTTAGGCTAAGTGTTTTAATGTCAAATTGAATCCTGATCAAACATTCGGTCCCCAGTGGAGAGACGAATCTCAAACGCCTATGACATCCATAAGGTTGGTCATCTTCAATTCAGATGAGGAACATTCAGTACACCACAGGGACATGTATAAATAGGATGCGTCAGTAGTGTCATTGTTCACGTTGTCGCGCAGATGATTGATAGCCACTATCACAAGAGTAAAAGCCCTTTCCCATTCTCCCTGGTTACATGGGGTTGCTATTGATTTAGAATCATAATGACTGTACAGCCATCTTTAATTTATTAGCTTGGCTGATATGAATATTTGATGTTCCCAAAGGGATATTTCAGCGCCTAAAATGGAGAATGGCAGGATGGAACATACCAGGTGCAGATAGTGATTTGCCAGAGCGAACCAGCAATCTCTTGATCTTGAGATGAAATAAAAACGAAAAGGACTCAGGCAAAATCATAATGCATCATTCTTTATTGACTAGTTGGAAAAACATAACATGAAAATAAATGTTTAGATTAGTTGGTCCCTCAAGGCTCAGTAGATCTAGAACAAAGAGATCCAGGTAAACAAAACAAACGTTCAGAAAGCTCACCTCGCTCTCTCTTTTTTGACTCAGTAAATTAGTCAAGCAGATTTTTACAGATTTTTTTTTTTTCTACAAGGAAATTTGCACATAAATATATTTCCTCTTTCATCGAAATATACCCAGCAATAGAAATAATTCTTTTTGTCCATGGAAATATGGCAAAAAATCTCATCAAGTCAGCAAAGCAGAACTTCTATAATAACAGACTCTGTTAAAATACTTTACAATATTTTAGTACCAAGTCTATTTCTTTTCATTCTCAGATTCACACAAAAAATATCTATGATTTGGTGCTTCATTTTGGATCTGCTAAACAATAATTTGTCATCACATGCAAATCTATACACAGTAATCCATCAACCGACAGGCTATTTGATTGTGCACATATCACCCAAAAGTCCCAACTAGGTTTATGTCAAATCCAAGACATACTAATCTAGTGCCTGAAATGGGACATCATTGTGCTTATATACAACTCTATCCTTTGTACAGATTTAGCTGTCCCTGACATGTTACGGATTAGAGTTATTCAAAACCAAGGTCTGGTTTTGTAACCGCTAACCCTTGTGTACGTGTATTTGACAATGCCACGTAAATGTACCACAATCCACAATGCAATAACAGCTTTTTGTTTGTTTTTTTTTGTTTGTTTTTTTAAATAACCTCTGTAAGGTAATTTGGCCTATTCAATTATGTACGTTCAAAATGAGTTTTAAGAAATAAGTGCTCTCGTGGGCTCTCCGCCCTAACACTCACTCTCTTAAAGGGATAGTTCACCCAAAAATGGAAATTCTGGCATCATTTCCTCACATTCATGTTGAACAGAAAAAGAAGATATTTTGAATAATGTTTCCACTGTTTTTGTCCATATAGTTAAAGTCAGTGGGGTCTAAAACAGGGTTATTATATTTAACTGAAACTAAAACTAAAAACATAAATAAAACATAAATAAAAACAAAATAATTAAAATGATATATAACAGTACTTTTACAGCTGTTAATGTTAATCTCAACATTTACTAATACATTTTTAAGATCAAAAGTTGTATCTGTTAACATTAGTTAATGCACTGTGAACTAACATGGACATTTTTATTAAATAGGTTCACTGTAAAAAGTGATCAGTTGACTTAACTTAAAAAAAGGGAGAAAACCCGTTGCCTTAAAATGATTAAGTAAATAAACCATGCGTAACTGAAAAAATTAAGTTGTGTGGAATTGTCAAGTTCACCTAACTTAATATTTTCAAAGACCCCCTTTGGTGAAAATCAAGCTGTTTATATGTCTATGTGGTGTTTTTAATATGCTTTAAGACAAACCATGTGCAAATTCACAAGTGAACACCATTGCTGAGTATTTTGTCATTAGAACTGCAATGAAAAAAAGACTCAAAAACGCGGTTTGAAATCGCCGGTGTTTCTTGTGAGTCACAAACTACATGTAACCAATCACATCAACGTGTGGGCGGGCTTTAGCATATCATTAACTATGACCGCTCTGAAGCAGGGGAGTCTCAAGAGAAGCCAGGTTGTCCTGTATATTTTTCTGTTGATATGAAAAATCCAGTACATTTAGCAATATAGCGGGTGAATTATTTATATTATACAGTGTTAATGAATGCTGTAAAAATATATTGCTCAATGTTCATGTTAGTTAATGAATTAACTGATGTTAACAAATGAGACCTTATTGTAAAGCATTACGGTAACACTTTAGTTTACGGTCCAATTCTCACTATTAACTAGTTGCTTATTAGCATGCATATTACTAGGTTATTGACTGTTTATTAGTACTTATAAAGCACATATTAATGCCTTATTCTGCATGCCCTTTTTATACGTCCCTAAATCCTACCCAATACCGAAACTTAACAACTACATTACTAACTATTAATAACAGTAATTAGGAGTTTATTGAGGCAAAAGTCGTAGTTAATAGTGAGAATCTAAAGTGTGAACAGTGTTACCTAGCCTATAAATCTAGACGCACCCTAGCGGCAGCAAATGTAATTTGCAGCCAGGTTCGTCTAGCAACTCTCCGTTGGCTTGCGAGCTTGAAAAACCAAACTCTAGTCAGGCCAATCACATCGTGTATGTCGGTGGGCGGGCTTAACATAGTGACGGCAGAGTTGCGACGGTTCCGCGTGCTACTTGAAAACAAAGAAGCTGGCGAACAGCGGTCTTTCGAATCGGCTTTGGCCGCGACTCTGGAAGACTTGGAGTTAAGCTTTTCTTTGAGAAAAAAACAAAGAACGGCACTGAAGTCATTCTTAAAAAAGGAAGATGTGTTCGGAGTTTAAAAGTTTAATCTATCAACTAGCTCTGCTTCACATTTTTCGTTGCTCTGGTTGGTTGTAGCGCTATCCTACTGCGTGCAGAGGGAATTTGAAAGACAACCGTTTATTCGCCCCTCAGATTGAGCCCTGCCAATGGTGTGTTCCCAGACCCAACATCTTGATGTGGGTCTGGCTTGTCAGGCTAAGTGTTACCAATAACTAAAACAAACAAACAAAAAAAGAATAAAAACTAAATAGACATCTTAAAATCTTATGAAAATTACAACAAAAAACCCCCCCAAAATTACAAAAACTTTAACTAAAATTAAATATGCAAAATGCAATTCAAAAAATTATAATAGTATCTATCTTAATTATTCTAAAATAACACTGATTGGAACCCACTGACTTTCATTGTATGGACTTTTTAAGATTTTTCAGGTGAACTATCCCTTGAAATGTTGAACAAACAGGAAGGCACCGTATTAATCATGTGAGATGGTCTGCACGTTTCATTTAACCCGTAACAATCAATCAACAATATCCGCTAGCCTGAAGCTCTTTTTCTCTGGCATTGTTAATTACTCCATGCACATCAGCCATTGTTCACCTCCTAGATAATGAAATCTTTTTATTTCTGGACAGGGCACTTCAGCTGCAGCCTAAATAGCACATGTAGTCTTTAGTGTATTACTCAACAGCTCAAACAATCGCCCTAAAAGGGCACACGACATTGTGAGCCTTCATAGACAAAGCCTACGGATGCTACACAAGCTTTGCTTCATTACATCAAGAGCCTCTATATGTCACCATTTCACAATAATAGACTTTCTAACACATCACAACTGAGAATCCGCAGAGGACAACCTTTTGTTTGCATGCTTACGAGAAGATCAAACCCAGAACGATCAATACGTAAACCCATACTGTGGGCTCAACCCAAGAGCAGCTGCTGACAGATGGGTGTACTAACATAGTGGATAAGTCGGATTAATGTGAATGGTGGCATTTGTACCTAGATACAACAATGGCTTATGCTGGGCAGTGGGATTTGCTTTAACTGACTCTAAATGACAGTTTTGTCCAAAGGCAGCGTGTGCGGCCGTTCACCTCTATGGATTCTTGTCTAGGTCCTCTTCATGTAAAAGTAATGCTAATGAACAGAGCTCATTTTGTGAAGTACGTGCAAGAAAAGGCATGCCCTTCTCTCAGTGAAATTCATTCAAATGTCTCAGGCTTGATTCAAACCCTTAGAGAGGCATATCTGTGATCCTTATTTTGCAGGACTGTTTTTTCCTTCCCAACTGTTGCTTACAGTGTTTTCATGTTTGATCTTGGTATTACCTGACAACAATTTGGCACTATAAACTTGTTCACTCTACTTTTCAGTCTCACAGATATGATCAACAATACAGAACAAATGATATAATTAAAAGATGAAAAGCACAATCATAATTCAATGGTCATAAAATTACAGTATTTCACAAAGAGGCAGTTTTAGCCATTCAGTAATTCAACGATAAAATAACGCTGTTAAATAGGGGCTTTCGCACCAGAGGAACCTTTTCATAGTTCCTAGAACTATTGGCGGAAGTGCCTGGATTTTGGCGTGTTCGCACCGCAAGAATTAGGAATGGTTTTAGTTCTAGGAACTCCTTTTGGGGGAACTAATTTAGCTCCTACTTCAGAGTAGGGTCTAACCCAGCACAACAGGAACTACCAGAGACGTAAGTGTACGCTGATTGGCCAAACGCACGCAAAATACCAGCACCTGCCATTTAATGAAGACGGAGAATGTAAGAGCTGTGTGCTCAGGCTCTGGCGTTCTCAGCGCCGTCAAAATAAAAGTCACAACAACAAGTGTGGATTACGTCACTTCAGAGTTCCTACTGGCGGTGCGAATGCAACCAGGAAAATAGTTCCTAGGGGAACTTTTAGTTCCTGGGGAACCACCCTGTAGTTCTAAGAACTACCCTGTGCGAAAGCCCCTAATGACAAGGACACTTAATAATGGATTGCAAATGTGTCAATGGGAAACAAGCTAACACGCCTAGTGTTTTAGTGCAACTAATCCTATCTTGTTTAACCCAAATTACAAACACTGGGAAAGACTTAACTTAGGAATTGGACCAATGCTATGGTGTTTCAGATAAATCAAGACATTTAGGGCAAATTCCAAATGGCGTGTTTGCACCCTTGAAGGGCACTTCGGAAAGGGGACATTCCAAATTTGGAACGCAACATTTGTAGAGACGTCCCGGTTTTGGAACGTCCCATTTGTAGGAGTGTTCCAAACGGAAGTGAACAACTGAATCCCTTCACGGAGGGCCCTTCCGCAAATCCGTTAGTGAAGGGAACATGCGATGGTTGCTTCAAGGAAGTAATTTAATTGTTTATGGTCATATGACCCAGGGTGACAAGTCCTTGTGATTCCTTTTAAATCTAGATATGGCGGGAGAGTTAGAGTTGACGTATAAACAGAATAATTCAAGTTGTTTTGTTTTGTTGTGATATATTACACACATTTTCTTCATGCATTTCATATTAAGTTTAAAAAAGTTTCATAGGTAAGAAATGTGTTTAATGCTTTATGTGTTTAATGCTTAACTTATAAAGTTAAGAGCAGATTGGGAACACACAAACATATAAAGCATGTTTTAAAAACTTGATTATAAATGTACATTTATTTGTATCAAATAAATGCTAGGCAGCGACATCATTCCATATGATGCTAACACCGTGTCCTAACTACACGCGACGCAGCGACACGCGATAAAAGGTATCTTTTCCATGTTAATTAGAGTTTTTCTCCTAACCAGCCGCGACGGCGACACGCGATGATTCTATTTTAGAAACGGTTTCTATTTCTGCGACTGGAATAACAACACAAAACATGGCAATGATAATCTCAGGTAGCGTTTATGTGCTTTATTTAATGTTAAAAGCGTGTAATGTGACTTTGAATATCATTTAGTGCTCCCAGCTTTGTAACGTAGTCGTACTAAAAGCAACAATGATAATTCACCTCAGATCTTGAAATTAAACAAATGGAAACAAGAACGTTCAAACTGTGAACAAACAAGTATATTCTATAACAAAGATTGTTTTAGTAACTCAGTATGTATTTTAGTAATGTTTAAATGGTGTAATATTTGTGAATTTGATTATGTAGGCTACTTATACATTTCCTAGCGAGTGCCGTCAAGATTAATCTCTGGTGCCGTGCCCTTGCCGCGAGAGCCCGCCCACGCGCTGTTCTGACTGGCTATGGTTTTTGATTGATTTGTTGCATCTTGTAGTCGCGTCGCGTCTGGTGTGGACAGACAAGTTGCTTGTCGCTGGAATCTTATCGCGTCGCGTGTAATTAGGACACGGTGTAATGAGGAAATGACGGGGTCTTTCATTGCTCCCTTCACCATGTGCGTTACAAACGGCTTCATTATGCCCTGCTCCCTCTAAAGTTCCCACTTCAAGGGCTCTGCCCTTCGGAGAGAGTAGGGCATAGGGATGCCCACTTCCGATTGGAATTTGCCATTAGTATTGATAATGCTGTTGTTTTTGAAATACAGGTTATGTGACATAATTAAACATGTCTACCCATACCAGGAAATTTCTACAGTTTATGCTAATTATTATAGTATTTATAATTTATAGGATTTTTTCTGAAATTTGATTTATTAAAAGAGCAGGTTTAGCTACACAACAAAAAACACAGATGCTAATAGTATTTAGTATTTCATTTCATCTCAACTTCCGAAAGCAGTACATAGTAAACCAAATGGAGGGCTATCTTGTACTTTCAAAAAAAAAAAAAAAAAAATAATAATAATAATAATAATATTAATTTGGGTCATGAACAGACATCCGGATAGGCAGCATTGCAATATAATTCATGCACTTACAAATATAATCAATCTTTAATCTAATAGCACCCAAATTCACAGTGGATTACCTAGTGTAGAGAAAATATTGGCTTTTGAAGTCAACACGTAGATAAATGGAGAGCTTTAATAACAGACTTTGACATTTCATTTGTTTAAGACTTGGTCCATTGAGCAACGTGAGTTATGCGCCTTAACTGCCTTTTATTTAACAATGGGCTTGGAAGAAACGTCTCTACACCACTGGTCTAGGACATAATGACAATGATTTCAACGTCATTTAAATGACCAAAGCAAACCTGTTCCAGATCAGAGCCAATGTCGATCAAAACTTTGGACCTGTAGATGTTGCAAAGTGTTCTTGTACGAGGAGATGAAGGGAGCCACATGCTACACTGGACTGTGATCGGGCAATGTGTAGGTCATAGTCACTGTACTACACTCGGGCGGTTCCCTGGTCCTGCAGAGATCCGGGTACAGCCGCTCTTCGAGGGTAGCCGCAAGCTTGTCGCTCAGCTCTTCTGTGATTGTCTGTGGGCCGTAGCTTGTATATTTGTGCGTACATTCATCAGGAGGCTCAGGGGGTGGCAATGGTTGCCTAGAGTTCTCCCGGCCCACCGATTGCTCTCCAGCAATGTCAGTTGTTGGAAGGGGCTGCGATGCCTCAAGGACTTCCTTTTCGTTGATGGTTCCACTGCTTTCGGTGCTGGAAGATATTCTTATGTTGTCTGGATCCACATCAGTAGCGGAATCCTGATCTGCCTTGGGTGTCTCAGGAGTATTGGTTGCACCTTCGCTGCTCTCTTCATCAGGTGCACTAATGATTCGTGGGAGCGTGCTCTGGTAGCTAGTCTCTAAAGGATAGTTGACAGTTTCGCCACGTCGGAGCGGAGTGCGGTACCGGTCAAAAGAGGTTTGGAAGCGCTGGCCGGGGTCGCTGTATTGTTTGGAGCGCTGCCACTGCTTGCGCAGGTGCACGCGGGAACGATGCTTGGAGCGTAGCGGGGACTCCTGCTGATCGAACTGCGGGTCGTGCCGCAAGAACTCGTGGAAAAGTGCGTCGGTTTTCTCGTCAATGCTGTAGTCGCGGCGGGAAAGGACAGGGGGGTGAGGCTGATCATTGCGTTGAGTGAACATCTGGCCGTAGGGGGACCACAGAATAGTGCTCTTGTCCTTTTCCACTCCGTCCACACCACCGCTGGCACCTGCGGATTCCTCTTCGAGTTCTTCGTCAAAGATGTCCGTGTCGAAGCTCTCGCACACGGTCCCTTTGTGGCCAGAACTGAAGAAGTGCCTGCGCTCCACGGCGGAGCCGTCCTTACTGCTACTGTTGCTTCCGAAAAGTCGCAGCTCCTCAGGAGCACGCGAAGGTGCTTCTATTGAGGCATAGCCGCTGTCCATCTGGAGGAGCTTGCGGTTTCCCGGCTCCCCGTCACTTCCTCTTTCAGAATCAACACTATCCTGTTTACGACTTTTCTCTGATCCCTCATCTAGAGGCAAGTCTGCATCCCCCTCTATCTCATCCCCAATATCCTGTGAGGGGTACCTAGGCAGCCCTCCCATCTCGGTCTTACCCCCTAAAGAGCACACGCTGTCTGCGTCACTACGGACTGAGTCTTTGTCATTGTTGCTGCTCTGGTCGGATGAAACATACCGCTCGAGGGAGGCGCGAAGAGTCCAGATATCACGGTACAATGTCTGAGGTTCTAAGCTCTCCTGATGGCAGCCCATTCCAAGACTCTCATCTAGGGGCTCGGAGGTGAGGCCGATCACCCCGGGACCCATCGCTCTGCTGCAGCTGGGCTCCACCATCACCTCCACCTCTAACCTGAAGAACAGCACACATATGGAATCAGACAAGCTCATATTCCTACATATAGACAGTATTTCTTTAAAAAAAATGCCACAATGTAGCACAACATGTCAGTGTGGATCTGTCAAATAAATTATGTTTATTTTTCCTTTCCGTTAAAGCTTTGAGCCCAGATTCAGACATTTTAACTTTTATTTTATCTTAAATATATTTTTATATAATTTTATTATTAATATAAAATGGCAATGCTCCAAAAACAGTAAAAAAAAAAATAAAACCGCAAAGCACGATAATTAAAGTAGCACTGCTAAAAATATAAATAGATCAAAACTAAGGTAAACTACTCAACCTAACTAACTGACTAGTCTAAACTAGCCAAGTAGTCAACCACTGTAAACCATCCCTACTATATTAGTATGTTTTATGTCAGTGTGGGTCTACACAACTGTTCAAAAGTATGAGGTGTGTAATTTTTTGTAATGTTTTTGAAAGAAGTCTTATTGTCACCAAGGCTGCATTTATTTGATCGAAAACACAGTAAAAACAGTAATATTCTGAAGTTTTATTACAATTTAAAATAACCTTTTCTATTTAAATTTAGGGATGCATGATATATCAGCCACTATGTCGGTATCGGCCAATATATGTTCATTTTTAATGTTATTGTTATCGTCCCGATAAGAAAATTTGGCCAATATATTAAAGCCTATAAATAATGGATTATTTCCTTCAGCTGAGACACTTCAGATGTGCACTGTTCGCCATGATGGTTTTGAATTGCTTGAAATATGATTTTAATTTTTGAATTGATTGGAATCATTTCAAAAAAGGAAAATACAGTTAAGTGCAACGTGCAGCGAAGTCTTTCATATAGGCTACATAAAATTATAATTGTGTGATTGGGACATGGCTTTTAATGGTGAGACTTTTGTTTTTGTAATCAGGCTCTCAAAATTATATAAAAATCTGGATTAAGATTTATCGGCCAATATATTGGTTATCGGCTTTCAAATATAAAGAATTATCGGTTATTGGTATCAGCGTCACATGATCCTACAGAAATCATTCTAATATGCTGATATGCTGCTAAAGAAACATTTCTTATTAATATGAATGGTAAAAACTGTTGTGCTGCTTAATATTTTTGTGGAAACTGATAACTGATTTTTTTCAAGATTCTTTCATGAAAATAAAGTATTTATGTAAAGAACAGCATTTATTTGAAATAATGGAAATAATAAATAAGTCTTTTGTAACATTATAAATGTCTTTACTGCCACTTTTGATCGCTTTAATCATCCTTGCTTAATAAAAGTACTAATTTCTTTCAAAAATAATTACAATTTTACTGACCCCAAACTTTTGAACGGTACTGTATATCAAATATATTATGTTTGTTTATTTTTCCTTTCCGTTAAAGCTTTGAGGCCCAGATTCAGAGATGTTAAAACAGATGCCTCCATGAACGCACAGATGGTTGTGACTCACTCTGTGATGGTTAATTCGAGGAGACCACTGCACAGCAACAGATACAAGAAAGTCAGTTGTAATAGGTAAGCAAATATAAACAAATATACTAATGATCAAAACCATGCGTATTGACCTTCCTGGTCCATTTTGCAAAACATATGCAAACCAATTGCTACAAATACCAAAAGGTACACCTGTGGAATACCCACATTCAAAACAACTTCCATATTCTAAAGCAAAGCTTTTTGCGCTGTAAGCTGATGATGCCATGATAAGGCAGTGCGATCAGCGTGCTGAGATCAGTCCAGCATGGAATGGGGTCTGCTGTATGAGGAGTGGCGTGGCGTGGCAGATGGTTGCTATAGCGAATGCATGGGCGAGGCAATTAAAGATACCTGCCGAGGGAGGGTGGGGGTGTGGAAGGGGGGGACAGAAGGCGTGGACTGGGCCGGGTGGGGCAGTAGGTAACATCCTTTGTGCGAGCGATGTATTGTATGAGGTCGATGTGATGGGCGTCATGCTCCTCTTGGTCCATGCTCTCGCTGGCTGCACGCTGCCTCTGGAACTGCCTCCGTTTGGGGGAGCCTTTGGGGACGACATGAATTTTATGTCAATAGTCTCACAAAGCAAATTAAAACACATTCCAGGTTTTATTGTGAACGATTCATTGATGCACCAAAAAAACCTGCATAGTGCTTGCTTTCCTCTCAAACCACTTTCCTTTTTCACCAACCGGACTTAAGCCACCTTTCCACTATCTCCAACATTCATGTGCGATTGTTACATTTCCCCCCCTTTTAAATTAGTCGTTATCCTCTGCTTATTCACCATAGTGAAATGAATGAAAAATTAATGTATGAATATATCCACGCAAAACAAAAATATGACCACCAATATGTTAGAAAGAAAAACAGTAAGTTATTTAGGAATTGTTTTAGCAAACTTGCAATTGGTCTGGCTCCATTTTGATATATATAACTACGGTTGTCAATAAACTGTATTTAATTATAAATTTCAATAATAAATTTTATTTTTTATTAAATTAATTTGAAATGATTGGATTTTAACTGACAATTAAAATTAATTTTAATTTATTTAATGTACTTATTATTTGTATTATTTTAAAATATAAAATAATTTAATAATAATCTGAAAATTAGCCTCTAATTGCCCTTTTTTTGCATTCTAAGGGCCAGATTTACCAAAAAGGGCAAATTAGCATCATAAGAGCGCAATTCCCAAAAAGCGGCGATGGGAGTGGAAAGTTTTGCGCGTGATCTACTGGCGACACGTGCAATTTAAAGAACACAGACGCAGCCGGATCATTTCCATAATGACCAAAGCAATCTACCAAGAGCAGCGCAAATTAGCGTCTGGTAGACATGCTCTTTTTGGGCGGTAAATAATGGCACAAATTAGGGATGCACCGATATGAAAATTTTGGCTGATGCCGATAACCGATAATTCTTTATATTTGAAAGCCAATAACTGATATATTGGCCGATAAATCCAAATCTAAATACATTTTTGAGAGCCTGATTACAAAAACAAAAGTCTCACCATTAAAAGCCATGTCCCAAGCACACAATTACAATGTTCTCATTATAATTTTATGTAGCCTATATGACAGACTTGCGCTGCACATGTTGCTGTATTTTCCTTTTTTGAAGTGATTCCAATCATATTTCAAGCCATTCAAAACCATCATGGTGAACAGTGCGCATCTGAAGTGTCTCAGCTGAAGGAAATAATCCATTATTTATAATGATAACATTAAAAATTAACATATATCGGCCGATACCGATATGGTGGCCGATATATTGTGCATCCCTAGCGCAAATACCAGTAAATTGACTAGCGCAAACCTTATTAAATCACCTTACACGATTCATTTAAATACTCTCCTCCCATAAATATTGCGTCTGAAAGGGAAACTCCTGCAAATGCATATGCAATAAGGTCAGCCGCAAAAATAACAGCGCTCATTTTTCACTGCGTGTTTTTTTAAAGCCAAAAGAGGGTTTGGTGCAAGCTGTTAGTACATCTAGCCCTAAATGTAGTGAATTAGCTGTAATGCATTCAAAAAACATAATTAACATATTAACAATATAATATGTATCTTATCAGTTAACCTGGGCACTCTACAATGGAAATCCATTAGATGGAGAGCATTTATTTAATCATGACCTTATTGTTCCACAGAATAAAAAAAAAACATTGAGCGTTTGGAACGCTCATTTTCGCTATCTCTCATTTTTAAAAAAAAGAAGTTTGGAATGGAAGAGCCCTGCGTCAACTGGCCATCTGCTTGAGAGTGAGTCTTGGCACACAAATACAGCAGCTCCGTCTTGGCTGAGAGAATATTCTATAGTCTGCTACACACACACACACACACACAGTTTCTCTGCTCCATGCTACATGAAGGCACTAAAACTCTATTAAGGTCTTCAATCATTTTCCAAGGTAATACACAATGCAGGGGCTAAATGAAAAGCAAAGAAACATTCAATATTGCTTTGCATCCCCTAAGGCTAGGAAACTGATCGCTTCACAGGTTCATAACACTGTCTGTACTTTCCACAGCAGTGTTATCTCACTTCCTTTCATGCTGACAGACCTGCGAGGATAAACCAAAAGAGTTTTACAGTGAAACTTATATAATCAAACAACAGCGTTCTAGTTAATCTATTCATTCATGTTTATTCATTCATTCAGTCCCATTAGCTACACCATGCGCTTTTCTCATAATTTAAATATTAGCCAGAATAATATCACACTTGCACAGCAAGCATCAGAGAGCGTTTTGTCAATTTATGGGCAAAAAAAATGGGCCAAGCCTAAAATGGCTAAATTCTAACCACAAATTTTTGGTCAGGAATTGCTATCTCAGAAAAACATCAAAGACAGAATGAAGTTTTTGGCATAATATGGGAAGTTGAATGTGGAGTGATGAATCACAGTTAAACACGAGTTGCATGGTGATGCTCCAGAGTGGTGTCTTCGAATATCTGCTGAGAAATATAATAATAACTGCATCTCTAGCACAGTGAAGCATGGAGGAAGAGTGTCATTGTGTGGGGAGACTTTTTAGCTGATGGTATTGGTGAGATCCTTCACTGTGAAAAGTCATTTAATGGTTTGGAGTACAGGAGAATATTGCAGAATGGCTTGCTTCCCACAATTGAAAAGCTGTTATCTAAAGAGGAATGATCAGATGTTACTGTCCATCAGGCTTTGGCCTGGTAAGAGCCCAGATTTGAACCATGTAGTGAATATTTGGTCTCACATTAAACTAAAATGAACTGGGAAGACATTTTTCAACTACTCATGAACTGTTTGAAGCCATTAACATTGAGTGGAACAACACTGACTCTTCTTCCTGTAAAAAAAGAAAAACTATATCTACAGTATTTGTGCAATTCTTGCTAACTTCCTGACCAGTGATTTGTGATTAAAATGGTTAAGACCATTGGAAGACCACTAAATATTGGCCTTTTTTTTTGCCCAGAAGTGTATAATCAAGAGACAACAGAAAATGGCGAGATTGAACCAAATTTGAAGGATCATGTGACACTGAAGACTGGAATAATGATGCTGAAAATTCAGGTTTGCATCACAGGAATAAATTACATTTTAATATATATTGAAATAGAAAACAGTTCTTTTAATTTGTAATAATATTTCACAGTATTACTGTTTAACTATTATGGATCAAATAAATTCAGCATTGTTGAGCATAAGAGATTCAAAAACATTTCGTACTGACCCCAAACTTTTCAACGGTACTGTCAGTTACATAAATGACCTAAAACTAGTGCACAAATGTGTACAACAACATTTTTCATGGGTTGTCTAAACATATAGCCCACTAATCATTATTAAGGAAGCCCTGTATAATTCGCTTGGTTTTGAGCCCAATCAGATGGCTTTAACTTTTGAAAAAATTATTGTTTTCCAAAACAGCTACACGGAGCACAACAGAAGAAAACAAAAACAGGGATCAAGATGTTTGTAAAGTAAAATGTATGTATATGTATATATATATATATATATATATATATATATATATCAGTGTTATTTTAGTATTATTTATATGCCATTATAGTATTTATAAATATTATGAATTAGTTTTAATTTTATATTTTCAGTAATAATTTTTGATTATTCGTTTTAGTACTTCAACTTAAACGTATAAAAAAAATTATATATATATATATATATATATATATAAAAATGTGTGTGTGTGTGTGTGTAGTAAAATCGATTAATCACTATTAATCGCATCTAACAAACGTTTTTGTTTACATAAGCACACTTGGCACAATGCAGTCAGGCAAGTACCGTTCTTCTGGCAACCACCAAACCCAGACTCGTCCATCGGATTGCCAGACAGAGAAGCGTGATTGGTCACTCCAGAGAACACATGTCCACTGCTCTAGAGTCCAGTGGCGGTGTGCTTTACACCACTGCATCCGACGCTTTGCATTGCACTTGGTGATGTAAGGCTTGGATGCAGCTGCTCGGCCATGGAAACCCATTCCATGAAGCTCTCTACACACTGTTCTTGAGCTAATCTGAAGGCCACACAAAGTTTGGAGGTCTGTAGCTATTGACTCTGCATGCGCTGACCCCGCTCTGTGATTTTACGTGGCCTACCACTTCGTGGCTGAGTTGCTGTTGTACCCAATTTCTTCCACTTTGTTATAATACCACTAACAGCTGACCGTGGAATATTTAGAAGTGAGGAAATTTCACGAATGGACTTATTGCACAGGTGGCAACCTATCACGGTACCACTCTTGAATTCAATGAGCTCCTCAGAGCGACCCATTCTTTCACAAATGTTTGCAGAAGCAGTCGGCATGCCTAGGTGCTTGATTTTATACACCTGTGGCCATGGAAATGATTGGAACATCTGAATTCAATGATTTGGAGGGGTGTCCCAATACTTTTGGCAATATAGTGTATATTATATATATATATATATATATATATATATATATATATATGCCTGTTTATGTATATATACTGTAGTATTATACTATTATTTTTCTTATTAAAAATAATACAATTTAGCAATTTTCCAAAAAAGTAAATCACTCTAAAATGCAACTTTCTAACAGCTAAAGCTAACTAAAGTACCTAAAAATATCTGTATATTATATATGTAAATATGTAAATAATCAGTATAGTCCATGAATATAGTATATTTTAAGAAGGGAGTCCTATTATATAGTATTATTATATTATGATAGTATAATCCTTGGCATTAAATACAGTCGAAAAAAATATTTTCTCTACAAATCATAATCATATAGCAATTCAATTATAATATGCACTATAAACAAAAATTTCATTAACAGTCTATATATTCATAATGAAATTCACACCGGGTTCTGGATGTGTCACTGACCTCTCATGTCTAGACTTGAAGCTCTCTGGCTGCTGTCAAATTTCCATTTCTTGATCTTAAAATAGGGACTTGCTCCCTCAAGGCTGGCGTGTCGGCGGAGCTTGGTGAAGAACTGCAGCATGGGGCCCTGAGGGGCCCCTCCAGATGAGGTCAGGGCTGTGGCTGAGGCCGATGCACCCTCTCTACCATTACCCATGATGCCTGCGTTCCTGCCGACTCCTCTGACCTCCATCTGTTGTTCACAAGATTACATAATAGCAATACATAAATTATAAGAGATTAACAATCAGATGATCTGCTGTTATGTATTCAGCATGTGTTTGTGATGAACTTTTAATTGTCAGTTGGCATGGATTGTTTTGTATGTATTATAATTAGATGTCGACCAATAGAACACCAAGGCCAATATATTGACGAATATTTGGCATTTTCTAATTATCGACATCGGCCGATACGTTTAACTGTTTGGCCGGTGTGTCGGAAGCAGGACTTTTATTTTGAAAGCACTGAGAACGCCAATGCCTGAGCGTATATACTGGCTTAATATCGGCCCTCCTCTCTAAAATAGCGGCAATGAAGAAATCAGTTGCTAATTATTATGCGTCAGTGGGTGAGTGTATCAGTGTGTGTGACTCACTAGACATGGACTGGAGGGCTCAGGACCGGCCACTGCAATGCTCTCACAGAACGTTGTGTCTACAGTGGAGTTGAGAGAATCGCCAGGAAGGGCAGAGCTGGGACTGAGACTTCGGCTGGTCAGGGCAGTCTGTGGCAGTGAACATACTGGTGGCTGTACATGTGACAAACACAATGTGTGTTAATTGCTTATAGCAGTAATGATAAACAAACCTAAACAAACATAATCATGCAGTCATTCGAAACTTGTCTAGTACAGATACAGTGGGGAGAACAAGTATTTGATACACTGCCGATTTTGCAGGTTTGCCCACTTACAAAGCATGTAGAGGTCTCTAATTTTTATCATAGGTACTCTTCAACTGTGAGAGACGGAATCTAAAACAAAAATCCAGAAAATCACATTGTATGATTTTTAAGTAATTAATTTGCATTTTATTGCATGACATAAGTATTTGATACATCAGAAAAGCAGAACTTAATATTTGGTACAGAAACCTTTGTTTGCAATTACAGAGATCATATGTTTCCTGTAGTTCTTGACCAGGTTTGCACACACTGTATCCTTCAGGTTTCGGGGCTGTCGCTGGGCAATACGGACTTTCAGCTCCCTCCAAAGATTTTCTGTTGGGTTCAGGTCTGGAGACTGGCTAGGCCACTCCAGGACCTTAAGATGCTTCTTACGGAGCCACTCCTTAGTTGCCCTGGCTGTGTGTTTCGGGTCGTTGTCATGCTGGAAGACCCAGCCACGACCCATCTTCAATGCTCTTACTGAGGGAAGGAGGTTGTTGGCCAAGATCTCGCGATACATGGCCCCATTCATCCTCCCCTCAATGCAGTGCAGTCGTCCTGTCCCCTTTGCAGAAAAGCATCCCCAAAGAATGATGTTTCCACCTCCATGCTTTACGGTTGGGATGGTGTTCTTGGGGTTGTACTCATCCTTCTTCTTCCTCCAAACACGGCGAGTGGAGTTTAGACCAAAAAGCTCTATTTTTGTCTCATCAGACCACATGACCTTCTCCCATTCCTCCTCTGGATCATCCAGATGGTCATTGGCAAACTTCAGATGGGCCTGGACATGCGCTGGCTTGAGCAGGGGGACCTTGCGTGCGCTGCAGAATTTTAATCCATGACGGCGTAGTGTGTTACTAATGGTTTTCTTTGAGACTGTGGTCCCAGCTCTCTTCAGGTCATTGACCAGGTCCTGCCGTGTAGTTCTGGGCTGATCCCTCACTTTCCTCATGATCATTGATTCCCCACGAGGTGAGATCTTGCATGGTGCCCCAGACCGAGGGAGATTGACCGTCATCTTGAACTTCTTCCATTTTCTAATAATTGCGCCAACAGTTGTTGCCTTCTCACCAAGCTGCTTGCCTATTGTCCTGTAGCCCATCCCAGCCTTGTGCAGGTCTACAATTTTATCCCTGATGTCCTTACACAGCTCTCTGGTCTTGGCCATTGTGGAGAGGTTGGAGTCTGTTTGATTGAGTATGTGGACAGGTGTCTTTTATACTGGTAACAAGTTCAAACAGGTGCAGTTAATACAGGTAATGAGTGGAGAACAGGAGGGCTTCTTAAAGAAAAACTAACAGGTCTGAGAGAGCCGGAATTCTTACTGGTTGGTAGGTGATCAAATACTTATGTCATGCAATAAAATGCAAATTAATTATTTAAAAATCATACAATGTGATTTTCTGGATTTTTGTTTTAGATTCCGTCTCTCACAGTTGAAGAGTACCTATGATAAAAATTACAGACCTCTACATGCTTTGTAAGTAGGAAAACCTGCAAAATCGGCAGTGTATCAAATACTTGTTCTCCCCGCTGTATATAAAAATGTTTATCAAAAGCTTCAGACTGAATAACTTTATTGGAGAAGCATTCTAACATCATATACTAACCAGGTATGATGAAACCAATTTTTAAAATGAGACAGCCAATCAGATTATATTTGATGTTTCTTATACATAATTTTAGACCAACGACATTTGACTGTGGGAGGGGCTTCCTTGCGTAATGATGATGAAACCAATTTTTAAAATGCGTCAACCAATCAGATTATATTTGATGTTACTTATACAGAATTTTAGACCAATGAGATTTGATTGTGGGAGGGGATTATATTTGATGTTTCTTTTACAGAATTTTGGACCAATGAGATTTGACTGTGGGAGGGGCTTCCTTTTGGAATGACAATGAAACCAATTTTTAAAATGCGACAGCCAATCAGATTATATTTGATGTTTCTTATACAGAATTTTAGACCAATTAGATTTTACTGTGGGAGGGGCTTCCTTGTGGAATGGCTTTGTTCACAATATTAAACTACCATACACTCTTACTATTTTTGTAGAACATATTGCGCAAATACTGTGTACTATATGCAAATTTCCTATATGCATGCCATGCATACTACTTTTACATACGACTGACTACTTTTGCAAAAATTAATTATATACAACAGAGTACAGTACATTGTGCTGTGTGCTGTATCCTACAGTGCAAATTCCCCCCAATCTTTTTCCAGCTTGATTAATAAAACAGCTGCTATTTTTATCTTTTTTTATTTGATCAGACTGCCATTCTTACACAAGTTGAGATAAAATTCCAAAACAGCTGTATTTATTTCTTGGAAATGTATGAATGCAAATACACTAAAGTGTTGTCAAAAGTTTGGCGTCAGTAAGATTTTTTTAAATGCAGCTGCAAAAAAAACATACAATTTGAGGGATACAGTAGGATTTATCTCATGCCGCTTCATCATGACGTGTCTAAGGAAAAGTAGGAGTAAAAGCTAACATGTTAAAACATTAATGACCCCAATATCTAGATAAATCAATTGCTCCACAGCATAACCGTCTCCTTACACACCACATCATTTGACAAACTGACAATCCATCATGACCTCAATGCTTTAAACTGATCTAAAAAATACAAACTCATGCTGCCCTTCTTATGACTGACATCATACTCTCCGATTAGCAGAGCAATGTGACTGTCACCTGAAAAATTGAGAGGCTGGATTTAGCGACGGGGCGCGTTGTCATGGCAATACTGTTCTCTGATGACTCACACTCGTGGATGGTGAGTATCTGGAGGGCGGGTGGAGGGAAGTGGAGGTGGGTGAGCCGCGCGTTCTTCAAGTGATGAAAGTCGCCCTCCGTAAGCGTGTACCTGAGGTGAGATGGAAAAATGACACACTGTTAGTATTTATCACTTCATTATAAATTCACATCACAAATATATCACGGGAGTGTTTGCTGAAAATGTCAATGAGCTAACTGTGCTAGATTTATGCATAGTTCCTGTTGAATAATTATATAATTATATTTTATAAAAGAATTATATAAAAATTATTTATAGTCAAGTCAAGTCAACTTTATTTATATAGCGCTTTTTACAATGCCGATTGTTTCAAAGCAGCTTCACAGTGTTAACAGGAAAATAATGCAACAGATTTTGATTCGGCTGTACAGCCGCTCTGGAGAAAACGGTGATGTAATCCAGCTCATTTCAATTATCATACAGCGACAATGTGGGCAGATCAGTAATTTAGTTGATGTAGTTAATTTAGTTTAGTAATTAAATTTATTTGGATATTTAGTTGAAAATTTAGTGTCCCCATATATATAGTATATATAATTATATAAATATCGCTGTGCGTTTTTAAAAACCACCATTTTAAACACATTTTTCTTTTTGCAGTAATTAAAAAATCAAAAGTAAATTAGAAATAGTTCTAGATGAAGTACATCTCAAACTTAATAATACATAATAATAATATAACAATACACACACACACAGAGACATATATACACATACATATACGTGATACATATATATAAATTAATAAAATGTAAATATTCAAATATTTTAATATTTAAAAATTAAAAAATTTAAATTAAAGAATTAAATGCTTTTTAAAATACTCTTAAATGTAATAGTTCAAACAAAATTATAATGTATATATGTATATATATATATATATACACACACACACACACACATTTCCAATATACAATTAATTCTTTAATACTTGTGCATTCATTTTTATGACGTTACAAATAAATTAGAGACTATGTGAAAAATGTGTACTTTCAGATATTCATTTGTCAAATTACATGGCTTAATTACTACAAAAAGAGAAAGGTGATTAAAATGTTTTTTTTTTTTTTTTAATATACACTTTCCCTTATACATTCTCATTAATTTTAACCCAAAATCTTGATGTTGACAAATGCCCATGTTATTCATCAAGAGCTAATGCGGCGATCTGACAAGCACAGATGTAAATGTAAATCGCATACATAAAGGAATAATGAAAGCTGCAGTCTGCTGCGGCAGTAAGCGCTGTGAATAGGAGCTGCTCTGTGTGTCTAGAGTGGGCGGCATGAGTGAGTGGGCGGCTGACCTTCGACCTTTCTCCTGTGTTTTTTTGCTATGATCGAAGAGTGCTGCTTCGTTGAAGGAGACCCGGCGGCCGGTTGTGCCCGTGGAAAGGAAACGCTCTGTCTCCATGTCGTGGGAGCTGGCTGCTGATAGGCAGTCTGACTCATCAATGCGAATCGTAATCTCTGTGCGGGGAGAGACAGATTAGACCAGAGGACGTATTTGTTTTTCACATGATACCCTCAGCTGATGTATGTGTATGTGCATAAAGTATAAATGTCACTTAAACTTGACCTCGACATTTTACCTGAAGCCTATATGTAAATACATATGGAAATGCATTAACTTAAAGGTTGACATACAGTGGGGAGAACAAGTATTTGATACACTGCCGATTTTGCAGGTTTGCCCACTTACAAAGCATGTAGAGGTCTGTAATTTTTATCATAGGTACTCTTCAACTGTGAGTGACGGAATCTAAAACAAAAATCCAGAAAATCACATTGTATGATTTTTAAGTAATTAATTTGCATTTTATTGCATGACATAAGTATTTGATACATCAGAAAAGCAGAACTTAATATTTGGTACAGAAACCTTTGTTTGCAGTTACAGAAATCATACGTTTCCTGTAGTTCTTGACCAGGTTTGCACACACTGCAGCAGGGATTTCGGCCCACTCCTCCATACAGACCTTCTCCAGATCCTTCAGGTTTCGGGGCTGTCGCTGGGCAATACGGACTTTCAGCTCCCTCCAAAGATTTTCTATTGGGTTCAGCTCTGGAGACTGGCTAGGCCACTCCAGGACCTTGAGATGCTTCTTACGGAGCCACTCCTTAGTTGCCTTGGGTGTGTGTTTCGGGTCGTTGTCATGCTGGAAGACCCAGCCACGACCCATCTTCAATGCTCTTACTGAGGGAAGGAGGTTGCTGGCCAAGATCTTGCGATACATGGCCCCATCCATCCTCCCCTCAATATGGTGCAGTCGTCCTGTCCCCTTTGCAGAAAAACATCCCCAAAGAATGTTTCCACCTCCATGCTTCACGGTTGGGATGGTGTTCTTGGGGTTGTACTCATCCTTCTTCTTCCTCCAAACACGGCGAGTGGAGTTTAGACCAAAAAGCTCTATTTTTGTCTCATCACACCACATGACCTTCTCCCATTCCTCCTCTGGATCATCCAGATGGTCATTGGCAAACTTCAGACGGGCCTGGACATGCGCTGGCTCGAGCAGGGGGACCTTGCGTGCGCTGCAGGATTTTAATCCATGACGGCGTAGTGTGTTACTAATGGTTTTCTTTGAGACTGTGGTCCCAGCTCTCTTCAGGTCATTGACCAGGTCCTGCCGTGTAGTTCTGGGCTGATCCTGGGCTCACCTTCCTCATGATCATTGATGCCCCACGAGGTGAGATCTTGCATAGTGCCTCAGACCGAGGGAGATTGACCGTCATCTTGAACTTCTTCCATTTTATCCCTGATGTCCTTACACAGCTCTCTGGTCTTGGCCATTGTGGAGAGGTTGGAGTCTGTTTGATTGAGTGTGTGGACAGGTGTCTTTTATACAGGTAACAAGTTCAAACAGGTGCAGTTAATACAGGTAATGAGTGGAGAACAGGAGGGCTTCTTAAAGAAAAACTAACAGGTCTGTGAGAGCCGGAATTCTTACTGGTTGGTAGGTGATCAAATACTTATGTCATGCAATAAAATGCAAATTAATTATTTAAAAATCATACAATGTGATTTTCTGGATTTTTGTTTTAGATTCCGTCACTCACAGTTGAAGAGTACCTATGATAAAAATTACAGACTTCTACATGCTTTGTAAGTAGGAAAACCTGCAAAATCGGCAGTGTATCAAATACTTGTTCTCCCCACTGTATAATATGAACATTAACTTTATTAGTGAAGTTCTTACCATGCACTGGCTGGGCCTCCTCAATATAGGTGGTATTACTTTTCTCGGTGTCATCGCTAGCCCTGAGGCAAACAATGAACCTTCAATGCAAACATGTAATGAGTCAAATTCAAATTTATGTAGATCTCATTCATAGCATGCATAAGTGGGTCATTCTCAAAATATGGAGACAAACATGTCCCTGGAGTTCTTTTGCTGATTCTTTCTTTTTTTCACATTTTATTTTATTTTTTATATTATTATATTATATTATATAGTATTAGTTAGTTTAGTTAGTTAGTATTAAATTATATTAAGTTAGTATTCAGTTATATGAAATGGTTTGCACATTTTAATCTTTTTTTTTTTTTATTCACAAAGTTAGTAAGTTTATTAAATAATATGAAATGGTTTTATTCTATTGTTTTGCATATTTTATTTTTATTGTTAAATGTATATTATATTATTAAATTATATCACTAAGTTAGTATTAAATAATATGAAATGGTTTTATTCTATTGTTTTGCACATGTATTATTTGTTATTATATTATATTATATTATATTATATTATATTATAAGTAAATAATAATATATTTATATGTAACAATAATGTTTATATTTGATTTTATTGGTTTTGTCAATGTTAAAAACTTGAAATAATCCAAAAGTTGTGAAAAAGTACTTCCTGTTTAAATTTGAGGAGATTTCCTCACCAGATTGAAAATTTGGTGATTTACTTTTAAAATAAATTGTATGTTTAATTTAAAATGTAATTGTTAGTCAATACTCAAAGCAAGAATAAAAATAAATGAAAAATTAAAGTCCATGTGTGTTCAGGTAATCTATATGCTAGTTTAACCCCTGAAAGTTGTTAAAAACTTAAATACACATTTATAATTTACAGTCCAATCAAATGCTGTCCAATCAAATGCTGGAATGAAAATGTCCCTTCCCCTAATGCCACCTGCAACCAGATAACAAGTAGTAAATCATAGTTCATGGCTGTGATATAATTTAAAACTAACTGAGATGTCCAGCCCAAACTTCCTGTTTCAATAGGAAACATTTTATGCGGTCTTTAAATGGGGTTTTGCAAGATTGTGAGAATGTCCCAATTGTGAATAATTCAAAAAGAAAGAAAAAAAATCATTCACATTCACCTGCGTTGACATCTAACTAAATGCCATATGATAGGAACAATAACAACACCAGCTTTATTACGACAATATACAATTTCATTCGCCATAAGGCACTGTGGGTAATGAGAAACTGGAAATGAGTTTCCAGTTCTCTAACCACAGTGCACGGTGCCACACTGTGAGTGTGTGTGTATTAGTGGGTGTTGGCTAGAGTGCACTCTCTCCCGCACCAGGAGTGATTTATCGTGGCTGATGGCTGCTATGAGATCTCATTATACTCGTCATTTGTGTGAGCCTGAACTCCTCCAGGCTGCCTGGAGAGCAGACAGACTCTACACCTCTCAGCAGCCACTGACAAATACAGCCAAGCTGTGACGAATGTGCACAGAAAACATTTTCGGGGCTGAGCATCCTTGGCTTCACAGGAGGATCTGTTTATTCCAGTTGAATCTCTGCGTTACGGTTCTATTTGATGTATAATTTAGCGTCAAACATAATCATATGCATCATCTGTCAGAAATGACACCAACATGCAAACACCATGCAACGATGATAAAATCTGCAGACTGTCATAATGTATATTCACAATGAAAGCTCTGCTATTTTTATTGTATAAACTGTAATTGTTTCAGTGTTTTTATGATGTGTTTTAAGTAAAATACACTTCTGAATGTAAAAACACATCCTGTGTGAAAGCATCCTAACCTTAAAGGGACAGTTCACCCAAAAATGAAAATTAGCCCATGATTTACTCACCCGCAAGCCATCCTAGATGTATATGACTTTCTTCTTTCCGACGAATACAATCAGAGTTATATTAAAAAATGTCCTGGCTCTTCCAAGCTTTATAATGGCAGTGAATGGGGGTCGAGATTTTGAAGGCCAAAAAAGTGCATCCATCCATTATAAAAGTACTCCACATGGTTAATAAAGGCCTTCTGAAGCAAAGCAATGCATTTGTGTAAGAAAAATATCCATATTTAAAACTTTATAAACTGTAATCTCTAGCTTTCGCCAAGTGTCGTACACGCATTCACGAGAGAGTGGCATTCCAGCGTATGACATAGGACGCAGGCGCAGCATAAGCTCTGGTGATGAAGGCAGAAGCGCAGAGGATAGAGCAAAACAAACGACTGTTTATAAAGTTTTAAATATGGATATTTTTCTTACACAAATGCATTGCTTCGCTTCAGAAGGCCTTTATTAACCCCCCGGAGCCGTATGGTTTATTTTTATGATGGATGGATGCACTTTTTTGGCCTTCAAAATCTCAACCCCCATTCACTGCCATTATAATGCTTGGAAGAGCCAGGACATTTGTTAATATAACTCCGATTGTATTCGGCTGAAAGAAAAAAGTCATATACACATAGGATGACTTGAGGGTGAGTAAATCATTGGGTAATTTTCATTTTTGGGTGAACTATCCCTTTAACCTTACGGTCTTAGCATTTGGTGTGACCATCTGTCAGGCGGTGCAACCAATTATGTAAATAAAATTAAAAATCCTGAATTTTATTATTAATATCAATCATTGATACAATGTGCTAACATGGATCCTTTTGTTATACATTTTGCAACCATTTTATTGGTTTAAAAAAAAAAAAAAATGGCTCTGTAAATTTTACAAAATCCAGAGGGGCTGCTCTGAAAACATAATTAGATTTATAAAATAAACAAAGTGCACCTTTACTGTACTAGTCAGTGTTGTTATTGCTAACTATTTAAAAAGATAACTGTAATTCATTGAAATGAGGTAAAATAAAGGTAAAATAAAATAAAAAATATTTGATGAAAAACTTAAATGTAAAAAAAACTTTTTGCCTTGGCAACTAACTGAAATAAAATTTAAGTTAAAGTACTAAAATTACTAAAACTAAAAGAGAAATAAAAACGAATTAAAGCTAAAGAGAAATATTTAAAAACGAAGAAAAATGACAAAAACACAAAACAAAATTTAGCTGAAAATAAAATAAAAATATACAAATAAAAGCTAATTCAAATATTAATAAATACTATAATAGTATATAAATAATACTAAAACACCACTACTACTACTAAAATATTACGCATGTGAAGGTAATTTATTAATTAGCATCTATTTTAAATACATACTGCAGTTGCACCACATGACATTTTTCAGCGACAATGTTAGGTTGAATATTATTAAAGTTCCCAATCCTAAAATCTGATTGGTTGACAGAAATGCTCATCCAGAACTAAGTATGTTGATTCAGGGGCATCAGTGTTTAAATTGGGAGGGATTGGTCTTACCACGCATGGCGTCTGTCCCCTTCACAACATCGACGACAGACAATCAGAAGGACAGAGAGCAGGACCAGCGTCCCCCCGACAAAGATGGACAAGAGGACCAGCAGGAGGACATAGCCATTCTCTGTCCCTGACGACAACGGGACGTCCTAGGTAAACAACAGAGAAAGAAACAAACCAGTCAAAATGGAAATTCCTTCTCTGAGTAAAAACGCATGACTTGAATTTTCACATTATATAGGTTTCTCCAATTACGTTTTCAGGTCTCATAACATAGAAAAACCATTCAGTGTTGCAATTTTGCTGACATACACATAAACCAGAGACATTTTTGGCATAAAAGCAAAAATTGGCACCGGCACGCTAAAGATTCCAAAAGGTCGATGCCATAGAAGAATCATTTTGGTTCCTCGAACCTTTCAGTGAACAGTTCTTTAAAGAACAAGGACATTTGAATAATCTAAAGGACCTTTCTCTACTATAAAGAACCTTTTGTCCAATGGAAAGGTTCCGTGGATGTTAAAAGGTTATTCATGGAACCACAGATGCCAATAAAGAACCTTTATTTTTAGCGATATTACATAAAGCCCAGTTTCTTGAGAGGAGGACCTTCAGGTGTGGGGGCTTTTGTGCCTGAGTTGAGATGTTAAGTACAGTGTTTACCAAAGACGAGTTGGTAGAAAGATCTAGAGGTGGAGACCTATGCCACAGAGACAAGAACGGAAAAGACAGAAGGTTTCTTCCTCAAAGCACAAAGGCATACAGCACCTTTCACCCTTTCAACCTGTTTAATTGTCATCTTCGTTCATGTATGTGAAGAGGTTTTCAATGGAAAGAATGCTAAGTAAGAGCATAAGAACAAGGCCTGAACAAGTCTTTGACCCATATCTGTAACACCTTACAATTACTCTTACATTATACAGTTTCAATTGGTGGAGCACAACTTCCTAATTACCCAGAAGACATTGTTCAGTTGAAGATCAGGGAAGAGTTTATTCAGATCGGGTCTATTATTTTGTAAATGAAAGTGTTTGGAAGACTGATTTATCTGTTTTTGTTTAATTCTGTCACTAAATTAAATCTGTTCATCATATAAAGCGATCAAGTCTCTTCAGAAAATCTGGACTAACCTGCTCAATTCATATGGATTAGTTTTACAGTCTCTGAAGAGTCAAAGTTTCAGTTACGTAGCTGTCAACAGAGGGACAAAAAGCTCTCAGATTTCATCAAAAATACCTTTTTTCCGAAGATGAACGAAAGTCTTACGGGTTTGGAACGACATGAGGGTGAGTAATTAATGACAGAATTTTTTTTGGGTGAACTAACCCTTTAAGAAAGGGACAGCGTGGGGGCAAAAAAAGATATCGCTACACTATTGACAGTTGTCCTTTTTTGCATGCAAAATCTGGTCAAAAATGTAACTTCACCTTAAAGGCCCACTGAAGTGCATTGAAACGTGCAGCATTATTCAATGTGTTGACAATTTCCACTGAAACAGGAAGACACGGTGGGACATATCAAGCAGCTCCTCCCCTTTTTTATAATAGCCAATAGGGTTTAGTTTATACCACAGCTGTTGAGCTCTGTAAAGCCGCAGTTTCCTCCTAATCTCTAACCATTTTTCCTCCTAATCTCCAACATATCGCTTTAAAATATAGCGTTCTGTGCAAAATTAAAATTAGTCCGATGCGTTTTGTGGTCTGCGCCGACTCGCGCATATGATCCGCTCTGTGCTATCGTGTCTCTGGACCAGAGCAGACTGTGTGCGCGCTGCGGCGGTTCGCCTGACGTTAATACGAAACAACTTCATTTGCCCCAGTGGAAAGCATATTTACTCTGTCTGAATCGTTCCCTATCACCAATATAGTGAACGTCTTGGTTACGTATGTAACCCTCGTTCCCTGAAGGAAGGGAACGGAGACGTTACGTCAGTTACTGACGAAATGGGGGGTTTCGCTTAGAAGCCAATCGCCTTTGAGCTCTACAAAACGAGCCAATGGCATGAAGATGCCATGGGTCTGCGGAATTTGCATAACGCAACCCCGCCCCACCGCATGGGTATAAAGGGCGTTGCGTGGCAATCTCGCATTATGTTACCTGCTGAAGAGCCGAGGCATGAGCGTCCGGCCGTTCCAGCGGTACAGCGGAAGTGGCATGGGTACGTAACGTCTCCGTTCCCTTCCTTCAGGGAACGAGGGTTACATACGTAACCAAGACGTTCCCTTTCAGTCAGTACACTATGAGTTACGTCAGTTACTGACGAAATGGGGGTCCCAATACAATCTCGCCACGACGGCTGTCTTCCAGCGTCCTGCGCTGACCAGGGCTCCCTGCCGTGAGTCTTAGCACGAACGAGGGGCTAGGCTCAATGCCGATACCAAGGTACACTGGGAAGCATATCCCACGTGGAGAAATGCAACACAATGCCTGCCCGAGGGGAGGACTTAAGAATGCACATATGACCCCCGTAGGGACTGCATATGGAGCACTCTGGGGTATCCAGCCGCAGGTGGAAAATTTTTCAACCCAAGGTGTGGCAAGGGTGTCTTGCCAAGGGAAGACACGTGCTCAGAAAGACTTACCGTGGAAATACACATGTGGTGGTTGCCCAACGGGGGAACCATGCATACGGAGGCACCTAGCCGAACACGAGGGCTGACCAAGCGGGCATGCACTCTGGTGTCAACATCAGCAGTGCTGGAGGAGCTCAGGGCTTACTGGGAAGCTCACCTGAGAGAAAATGCGCATGCATCCAGTCCGTGGAGTGGAATGGCGCAGCAAGTGAAGACACCTGAGCCTGTCCAGTTACTGGCCACTTGGGGCGAGTACACAAGCGGACACAGGCTCCACTCGGAGATTATAAAATCTTGTGAATGTGTTGGGTGTCGCCCAGCCTGCAGCTCTACAAATGTCTGTCAGCGAGGCGCCATGCGCTAAAGCCCAAGAGGAAGCAACACTCCTAGTGGAGTGTGCTCTAACCCCAAGGGGGCATGGCATGCCCTGAACCTGATATGCCAGGACAATGGCATCCACTATCCAGTGAGACAACCTCTGCTTGGAGAGAGCCTTCCCTTTCTGCTGCCCTCCGTAACAGACAAAGAGCTGGTCTGAGGTCCTGAAACACTGCGTCCGGTCTACGTAAGCGTACTGGACAGAGCAGTGCCAAGGCTGGGTCTGCCTCCTCCATAGGCAGCGCTTGCAGGTTCACAACCTGATCCCTGAAGGGAGTGGTGGGAACCTTGGGCACGTATCCAGGCCAGGGTCTCAGGATCACGTGAGAATTGGCCGGCCCGAATTCCGGGCATGCTTCGTCAACCGAAAATGCCTGCAGGTCCCCTACCCTCTTGATGGAAGCCAGAGCAATCAAGAGCGCCACTTTCATTGAAAGGAACTTCAGCTCCACAGACTGCAGGGGCTCAAAGGGAGCTTTCTGCAGGGCAGATAGAACCACTGCAAGATCCCAAGAGGGTATTTGAGGAGGGCGAGGAGGATTTAATCTCCTCGCCCCTCTAAGGAATCTGCTGACCAGGTCGTGCTGACCTACCGTTTTTGAATCCACCAGGTCATGATGAGCCGAAATCGCGGCCACATAGACCTTCAGGGTGGAGGGAGACAGCCTTCGCTCCAACCCTTCTTGGAGGAAGGAAAGCACGGACACGATTGAGCATTTCGTGGGGTCTTCTCGGCGAGAAGAGCACCAGGTGACAAAGAGGTTCCACTTCAACGCATAGGCCTGTCTCGTGGACAAGGCCCTAGCGGAAGTGATGGTAGCCGCCACCTGAGGTGGCAGGGTACTCAAACCTACCGCGTCCTGTCCAGGTCCCACACGTGTAGGTTCCAAAGGTCGGGACGTTGGTGCCATACGGTGCCCCGTCTCTGAGTAAGGAGGTCCTTCCTCAGAGGGATCGACCAGGAAGGGGCTGTCGCAAGGAGTATGAGTTCTAGAGTTCTAGTATGAGAACTAGGTCCGGCCGGGCCAATATGGGGCAACCAAAAGGACCTGTTCCCTGTCCTCCCTGATCTTGCACAGAACCTGTGCGAGAAGGCTCACTGGAGTAAACGCATACTTGCGTGGGCCCCGCGGCCAGCTGTGCGCTAGTGCATCCGTGCCGAGGGTCCCCTCGGTCAGGGAGTAATACCAGCGGCAATGGGAAGAGTCGTGGGAGGCAAACAGATCTATCTGTGCGTCGCCGAACTGTTCCCAAATCAGCTGAACCGTCTGGGGATGGAGTCTCCATTCCCCCGGAAGCGGCTGAAACCGTGACAGCTCGTCGGCTGCACGATTCAGTTCTCCCGGGATGTGAACGGCACGAAGCGACCTCAGATGCTTCTGACTCCATAGGAGAAGATGGCGGGCGAGTTGCGACATCCGGCGGGAGCGTAGACCATCTTGTCGGTTGATGTACGGACCAGTACGTGCTTGTCCTTGAGCAGGGCTCGGAAGCGGTGCAGGGCAAGACGTACGGCCAGCAACTCGAGGCAATTGACATGCCATAGGCGCTGGGGTCCTCTCCAGGAGCCCGCGGCAGCATGTCCATTGCACATGGCACCCCAGCCCGTGGCAGAGGCATCTGTTGATACAACAACATGCCTGGAAACTCGTTCTAGGGGAACACCTGCCCGTAGAAAACTGAGGTTCGCCCACGGGGTGAAGGTCTGACGGCAGGCCCGAGTCACTGGGACCCGGAGCGTGCCGTGTTGCCATGCCCATCTCAGGACTCAATCACGAAGCCAGTGCTGAAGCCGTCTCATATGAAGCAAACCGAGCAGCGTTACCGCGGCTGCGGATGCCATATGCCCCAGGAGCCTCTGAAAATATTTCAGTGGAACCGCACTCTTGCCCTCAAACTGGCGAAGACAAGTCAGCAGTGACTGCGCGCGCTCGCTCGTAAGCTGCGCGTGCATGGCGACCGAGTCGATTTCCATACCGAGAAAAGAGATCCTCTGCACTGGGGAGAGTTTGCTCTTTTCCCAGCTGACCCGAAGGCCCAGACGGGCGAGGTGCTGAAGCACCAGGTCCCTGTGTTCGCAAACCTGATCCCGAGAGTGGCCTAGAATCAGCCGGTCGTCGAGATAATTCAGGATGTGAACCCCGTGTTGCCTGAGCGGCACAAGGGCTGCCTCGACGACCTTCGTAAAGACGCGAGGGGACAGGGCTAGCCCGAATGGGAGAACCGTGTACTGATATGCCTGCCCCTCGAAGGCAAACCGTAGAAACGGTCTTTGTCGAGGAAGAATGGAGACATGAAAGTACGCATCCTTCAGGTCGATCGCTGCAAACCAATCCAATGGACGAACGCATTCAAAAATGCGTTTGGCTGTCAACATCCTGAATGGAAGCCTGTGAAGGGTTCGGTTCAAGATGCGCAGGTCCAGGATTGGCCGTAACCCACCGGTTTTCTTGGGTACAATGAAGTAAGGGCTGTAGAAGCCAGACTCCATCTCGGCTGGAGGGACGATCTCGACCGCACCCTTCGCCAGTAGGGTGGCGACCTCCGCACGCATGACAGGGGCATTGCCACCCACCATGGTATAGCGGACTCCCCGAAAGCGGGGAGGAGACCGTGCAAACTGAATCGCATAGCCAAACCTGATGGTGCGAGCTAGCCAGCTGGACAGATTGGGAAGCGCTAGCCAGGCTTCATGCGAACCACAGGCGTACCCCCGATGGGGCAGCGAGGCAGAATGACCAGCCCAGACATGGGAGGCTCTTCTTTAGCGTCCCGAAGTGTGGGCGGGGTCGAATTCCGCGCCCTGACAGAGGAGACCAGGGAAGGACCAGCGTTCCACGGGGGTCTCGTCTGCCAGGGGGCTGGCGACAGAGGGGGCCGAGAGTGGCGAGGCTGCTTGGCGTCGCACACTGCCAGCCGCGCCCTCTTGAGGCTCGGAGGTGAAAATGTCAGTTCTTTCTTTACAAGGATTCTCCCCCGGCCCTCCAACGGGGGAAGGAGTGGCCCTGCTACCATCTCCTGGGAAAGATCCGAGTTCACCTCCGAGCCGCCCGTCTCAGGACCGCCGCTTAGACTGCCGTTTAGCAGGCTGGGGGGCTGGGATGGGCGGGGCTGCCTTCCTGCGGCGTCCTCCACGCCTCGGCCCGGGTGAAGGCTGCTGCTGGGGCTGAGCGGGAGGGGCGGGAGCCGCAATCGCGAAAAGTCAAGGGAGACTTCCACGACTTCGACACCTCTTCATGCACTTCCGGGAAGAAGGGCACTGGGGGCTGACGGGTGCCTTCGGCACCGGCCGCCCCCAGATACCAATCATCTAGCCGAGCGTGCTCGGGACATGGCGGACGGTTCCACACAAGCCCAAGAGCCTCGGCCGCCTGGGAAAGCATGGCTGTGAGCTCTGGATCAGACTCGGGCAATGCTGGAACTCCCGAAGGAGGCAACACAGCCGAATCGTCATCTCCGGAGGAATCCAGCCCACCTTGTGATGCGGCGATCGACATAGTATCCTCCGCCGGTGCGCCAAATGAAACGCAGGGCCCAGGACGGGAAACACCTGCGCCCTCATCTGGCAACACCACAGGTTGCAGTGTGCTAGAAGGGGGTGTGGCCCGAGGAGGATTCGTCGGGTTGGCCCACACCGTCACCCTCAAGACACCCTGACCACCAGCCAAAGTATTCCCTCTCGTGGAGGGAATAGATTGGGGTGTGGTAGAGGGGACCCTCCCTCCAGTACGGAGATCATGGAGTCTTGACTGCAACACTGCGATGGCCATGTTCCCGCAGTGGGAACATGACTCATCCATGAACGCGTGCTCGGCGTGCACGAGGCCCAAGCACGCCAAACAGCGATCATGCCCGTCAAACGGAGGAACCAGCCGACCGCACCCAGAAACGGAGCACGGGCGAGACATCTTGAAAAAGACGTGCCGTGTGCAGCTTTTTTAGAGAGGAGTCTTTGCTCTGCAGAAATGCTGAAGCGCCTAGGGAGAACACACACGCTGTGCTAGATCACTGCACAGATCAGACAGGAATGCGGAACTCGCTAGAACGCGCTGTAACACCAACACTCTGGAGAGACACTCGTCTTGAAGAGAGAAAACGTTCAGGCAGTAACATTCGGCTCTGAAGCAGAAACATAATGCGAGATTGCCACGCAACACCCTTTATACCCATGCGGTGGGGCGGGGTTGCGTTATGCAAATTCCGCAGACCCATGGCATCTTCATGCCATTGGCTCGTTTTGTAGAGCTCAAAGGCAATTGGCTTCTAAGCGAAACCCCCCATTTCGTCAGTAACTGACGTAACTCGTAGTGTACTGACTGAAAGGGAACTATGTGTCATTCACCATGTAGAAAATAGTAAATGTGTGAAGAAGTGACCGATTTTAGCCGCAGCTTCAGTGTCTATTTACACTCACCTAAAGGATTATTAGGAACACCATACTAATACTGTGTTTGACCCCCTTTCGCCTTCAGAACTGCCTTAATTCTACGTGGCATTGATTCAACAAGGTGCTGAAAGCATTCTTTAGAAATGTTGGCCCATATTGATAGGATAGCATCTTGCAGTTGATGGAGATTTGTGGGATGCACATCCAGGGCACGAAGCTCCCGTTCCACCACATCCCAAAGATGCTCTATTGGGTTGAGATCTGGTGACTGTGGGGGCCATTTTAGTACAGTGAACTCATTGTCATGTTCAAGAAACCAATTTGAAATGATTCGAGCTTTGTGACATGGTGCATTATCCTGCTGGAAGTAGCCATCAGAGGATGGGTACATGGTGGTCATAAAGGGATGGACATGGTCAGAAACAATGCTCAGGTAGGCCGTGGCATTTAAACGATGCCCAATTGGCACTAAGGGGCCTAAAGTGTGCCAAGAAAACATCCCCCACACCATTACACCACCACCACCAGCCTGCACAGTGGTAACAAGGCATGATGGATCCATGTTCTCATTCTGTTTACGCCAAATTCTGACTCTACCATCTGAATGTCTCAACAGAAATCGAGACTCATCAGACCAGGCAACATTTTTCCAGTCTTCAACTGTCCAATTTTGGTGAGCTCGTGCAAATTGTAGCCTCTTTTTCCTATTTGTAGTGGAGATGAGTGGTACCCGGTGGGGTCTTCTGCTGTTGTAGCCCATCCGCCTCAAGGTTGTGCGTGTTGTGGCTTCACAAATGCTTTGCTGCATACCTCGGTTGTAACGAGTGGTTATTTCAGTCAAAGTTGCTTTTCTATCAGCTTGAATCAGTCGGCCCATTCTCCTCTGACCTCTAGCATCAACAAGGCATTTTCGCCCACAGGACTGCCACATACTGGATGTTTTTCCCTTTTCACACCATTCTTTGTAAACTCTAGAAATGGTTGTGCGTGAAAATCCCAGTAACTGAGCAGATTGTGAAATACTCAGACCGGCCCGTCTGGCACCAACAACCATGCCACGCTCAAAATTGCTTAAATCACCTTTCTTTCCCATTCTGACATTCAGTTTGGAGTTCAGGAGATTGTCTTGACCAGGACCACACCCCTAAATGCATTGAAGAAACTGCCATGTGATTGGTTGATTAGATAATTGCATTAATGAGAAATTGAACAGGTGTTCCTAATAATCCTTTAGGTGAGTGTATAACGTAGCGGGCGGGACGGTTTAGATTCTAGAGAGCATTTGATTGGACAGGAAATCTGATGAACAGCTGAAGTGCAGAGTGATGTCATCAAAATCATTGATCCATATTGGCAGAAGTGAGAGACTGTAAGTTTTGAATGCTTATATCTTCTAAATGCGAATTTTGTCATTGTTTTGGAGCACACTAGCTTATAGATAACAGTAAGACTAACAAATTCATGCTAAAAGCCAAAAAACTTCACTTTGATTTCATGGGGACTTTAAGAGCATTGAGGACAAATGCACCAAATTTTTCGGAAGAAATAGTATTAGAAGCCTAAATCACTGATCGAAACAGCAGTGTTTAATTAGCGTTTCTAGTGTTATCCACAACATGGATAAGCTAAAACAACTAACTAAAAATTATGCTACTTCACAATTATGCTAGAGTAGCAATACAAACAATTTGTTCGGCTAAAATTACAAGAGGCGGCTCATTGGTGAATAACTGCAACCGCAAACCAAGTTCAATTATCCAATTACCCAAATTTCAGTCAGGATTAAGATTTGTTTGATTAAGATTATTGTAAAGGCTCTGAATGTTTTTTGGTGGCAGGCTTCACTCTGAAGGGTTCAGCTTCTGAGCTGTCCACGTGCAAACCTGCAAACCCCCCAAGACTAAAGCAATTAACCAACATTTTTAAAAGCAACATTTACATAATTCCATGCAGAAGCAATACCAGTACTGTAATAAGAATGGACAGGATTGAGCATCAATGAGCTGGATAGATCGATAGATCTCCTTGGACAAGCATCAAGGCAATCATGTGCCTGCATAAGGAGTTGGTGATGGAGGATACAGTGTACAGATGAACCTTGTTTAATTGATAGTGGGAAGAGTTACGGATCAGCTGCGCGTCTAGCGTATTTCAGGTCTGCCTGAAATATGCTAGAGCTCCAGTCACTCAAACTACATTAAATTAGCGAAACTTTTGGTTACGTTTTTCGGCTAAATGAAATTTTGAAATTTCGGTTTTAATGTTTCTGTAAAAGAAAGAATTCGTGCATCACTAATCGTTGTTCAAAACTTGTAAGACTTTCTTTCTTCTATGAAACAAGAATGGAGAATTTTTCAAGAACAATTTTGTGAATTGATTAATTGAAAAAAAATCTGACTCGAAAAAATTATTCAATCGCAAATCACACATCACTACATTCCTCACACAACGCTACCGAATGGCTTCGTTTTTAAGTTGCTTTGGAAAAAAATGTCTGCTAAATGAATACACAAAAATTAGTCATATAAACCACATTTATTATTCTTTTATGGTGCTTTTTAACCTTTTTGAAGCTTGAAATATTCATTCCCAATTCATTGTAATTGCATGGAAAAGAGCAGCTAGGCATTCTTCAAATGTTCTCCTTTTTAGAAGAAAGTAAGTCATGCAGGTTTAAAACATCCCAAAACATCCTGGAATTAGTCACTATTCCTGAATAAATCTCTCTGTTCTAACCTAATCGAATGACACCCTGAACTGCAAACAGAGTTCAATTACCCAAATTGAATTACCGAAACTTTATTTTTGGTTACGTTTTTCGGCTAAATTAAATTTTGAAAATTTGGGTTTTGATGTTTCGGTAAAAAAAAAAGAATTCGGTGCATCACTAATTGTTGTTCAAAAACCTGTAAGACTTTCTTTATTCTATGGAACAAGCATGGAGAATTTTTAAAGAACAATTTTGTGAATTGATTCATTGACTCTGACTCGAAAGAATGATTCATTCACAAATCACACATTGCTACATCTTTCTGTTCCTCACACAAAGCTACTGTATGGCTTCATTTAGACTCTCTGGAAAAAAATTCTGCTAAAAGAATACACAAATGAAGCTTGAAATATTCATTTCCAAGCCACTGTAATTGCATGGAAAAGAGCAGCTAGGACATTCTTCAAACATTCTCCTTTTTTAGAAGAAAGTAAGTCATGCAGGTTTGGAACGAGTAAATTAATATTTTTTGAGTAAACCATTCATTTAAGCCTTACATAAGGTCCAAAAATCGACCAGAACATCCTGGAATTAGTCACTATTCCTGAATAAATCTCTCTATTCTAACCTAATCGAATGACACCCTGAACTGAAACAGAGTTCAATTACTCAAATTGAATTACCTAAACTTTATTTTTGGTTACGTTTTTCGACTAAATGAAATTTTGAAATTTCGTTTTTAATGTTTCAGTAAAAAAAAAAAAAAGAATTTAGTGCATAACTAATTGTTGTTCAAAACCTGTATGACTTTCTTCCATGGAACAAGCATGGAGCATTTTTCAAGAACAATTTTGTGAATTGACTCATTGAAAAAAAGGACTCGAAAAAGAACGATTCATTCACAAATCACACATCGCTACATCTTTCTGTTCCTCACACAAAGCTACCATGTTCATTTTTAAGTCACTTTGGAAAAAATGTCTGCTAAATGAATACATAAATGAGTCATAGACCACATTTATTATTCTTTTATAGTGCTTTTTCACCTTTTTGAAGCTTGAAATATTCATTCCCAATTCATTGTAATTGCATGGAAAAGAGCAGCTAGGACATTCTTCAAATGTTCTCCTTTTTAGAAGAAAGTAAGTCATGCAGGTTTGGAATGAATAAATGAATAATTTTTTGAGTAAACCATTCCTTTAAACCTTACATAAGGTCCAAAACTCCCAGAACATCCTGGAATTAGTCACTATTCCTGAATAAATCTCTCTATTCTAACCTAATCGAATGACACCCTGAACTGCAAACAGAGTTCAATTACCCAAATTGAATTACAGAAACTTTATTTTTGGTTATGTTTTTTTCGACTAAATTAAATTTTGAAATTTCGTTTTTAATGTTTCGGTAAAAAAAAGAATTCGGTGCATCACTAATTGTTGTTCAAAACCTGTATGACTTTCTTCCATGGACAATTTTGTGAATTGATTCATTGAAAAAATCTGACTCGAAAAAGAACGATTCATTTACAAATCACACATCGCTACATCTTTCTGTTCCTCACACAAAGCTACTGTATGGCTTCATTCAGACTCTTTGGAAAAAATGTCTGCTAAAAGAATACATAAATCAAGCTTGAAATATTCATTCCCAATTAATTGTAATTGCATGGAAAAGAGCAGCTAGGACATTCTTCAAATGTTCTCCTTTTTAGAAGAAAGTAAGTCATGCATGTTTGGAACAAGTAAATTAATCATTTTTGAGTAAATCATTCCTTTAAGCCTTATATAAGGTCCAAAAATCGCAGAACATCCAGGAAATGGTGACTATTCCTGAATAAATCGCTCTATTCTAACCTAATCGAATGATGCTGCTTATGCCGGTAATTGAAGTTCCTGACAGTAACTCTGGGTTCTGATGCTCTATCACATCGTCTGACGGCGCGATGGATTCAGTCTGACACAAAGTTCTCTCGCAAGGGCTAATTTGCTTAGATCTTGCGGTGGATCCAATTACAAGGGATGCAGAACAGGATATTTTTGATTCGCATGTCTGGAGATAGCGCTGCAAAGAGTGGGAATGGACGTAATGAAAGTAACCAGCACAGGAAGGAGTACTTACGGTGGGGTGTTCTGTTAGGTTCCATATGGCAGACTCATTGCTCATGGTCCAAGCCAGAGAGAGTGTCCCCCCTGAGAAAGACATTACAGGAAGTCAGGCAGCTGCTTTGAAGCCGGTTATGGCACTAAAGAAGGATTTGAGTTCTCTTTTAGAAAGAAAATAAAACAAATGCATCCCTGAACTGACCGTTTCCTTAGCTTTTAAACAAGAGTATAGTTCCCAATCTCCTTCTAAACATATTTTGTTCACAATTCATGTATACAAACACATACTTATGCAATCCAATGTCACCCTTTCCATCAAGTAACCCTTTTCATTTCCTTTTTGATCCAGTGGCTGAGGCCCAGCAGCATATGCTCCCTTTAATGCCATTAACACCGCAGATTTCTGCCTAAACTGCAAAAAACCCCTCTCTCACACTCACCTCCCAAGCAGTCCTTGCTTCTTTAATGCTGCGACGCCGCCTTTTCTCCCATTATCTGAAAGCAGCATGTGTTTGTGTGCATGAGATGCAGAGATAGCAGTGTGCTTAACGGCTCGGACTGCAAAGCCTTCAGCTCTTACTGCATACTCATCCAGCTTCTGCCCACCTACCTGTTTTCATAGCTTCTCTCTCTCTTTCTCCCTCTTGAAGTCTTTAGCATTAGACATTCCTGAGATAATTTAAGCTCATTCTTTTGCGTCTCGGAAGCATAATTCTGCTGTATTGTTCACGCCTAATGTACTGCGATATTAGTTATAGTTATTGGGACAAATCAAGAGAGACCCATTTGTACCATTCATGGACTATTCTTTCAGATGTCATTGCCAGATTTTCTTTTTTATTACCTTGTCACTGTTAATGCACTTCTTTGGTTTTCACCGTTTCTCTCTGTAATTAAATATTTTGCTGTATGATAAGAGTGTTTTTACTTGATATGACCCTTAAAATGACCTTTGTTGGTGTAGCAGCCTATAGTTGTCAGGTTAATTTGGTTATATTTAATAACAATTTGGCTTAAATAAAACTAGTTATCACATTTTAGGTTACTTGAAGAAACATATTGCTCCATATGCTCCTGCCTGGCAGATTCTGCGGAGGTGTAGCACATTCAGTAATCTCTCCCATAAGCATTTTTTATAGATTATTTACATTTATTCCTTAAAACAAACTAACCGTCATGTATTATCCTCATGTATACTAGTATTTTCATATTACTGGTACTTATTTTTTTTAATTACTAGTACAATACCAATAAGTATCTTTTTCATCATTGCTACTGATTATCCATTAAGTTCTACATTGAGCAAAAAATTATTTTCATGATTTGTCACATCTTTTTTTCTTTCGTCAAATCAACTTAGATAATTAATGTGGTTCAGATAACATAATATTTTGTGTTTCTGTTGGTTAAAGCAATCTTCTTCATTGTATTAACTCAAATTTTTAATTTCAATGAACTCAAAATTAAGGCAACCAGGTAACTTAAGCCAAAAATATTTTGCAGTGCAGTAGTTATTTCAACAATAAGTAAATATTCCATTGTTACTGATAACAAATTGTATTTTTTTCAGTTGCAAAAAATGTATTTTGCTCAAATATATAATTTATTCAGACAAGTAGCCTACTTAAAATTGTACTAAAATTGATGCTGGTATATATATATATATATATATACACACATACATACATCATGTACTAGTACTTATTTTACCTACTTGTAACAATTCAAAAAGTTTCTATTGCAGTTTTTCTACAACTTATTCAGGTTTTTTTTTTTTTTTGCCAAGACGTTCCTGGATCTACATATTTTGTTGATCCTGAAACAACATTCCTCTCCAAAATTTAGTGTTAACCCTATCCCTACCCCTAAACCGAACAATACCCATAAGTTATCCCTAAAATTAGAGAGAAATTATAGGTAAATAACACTGATATACAAACTCTGTTTGTAAACCTAAACTTGTCCCTCAAATCTGATTGGTTGATTGGAATGTTGTACCAGGATCAATAAAGATTTTGATCTAGGAACATGTTGCACGAATCAGGAACAAATCACATTCATCCACTTGGTCAATAGATACTAACTAAATAGATATATTTTTAGACTAGTGTTATTGTTAACATTTTTAATCATATATTTCAATTATAACTGAAGGAGCTATTCAGTGTTCAATGAATATGACATGTAAAAAAAGAATTTGTGAGATTTGAAAAATATTTCTAGTAGGCTAACTAGTGCCTAAATACAATAATCTAATAAATAAGTACGCTGAATAGTTACTAGTGAAATTGATTTGTCAGTGTTGGATTAGCCTACTTACTAGTAATTAAAATATAAAAATAGAAACTAGTTAGTCTACATGAATAAATGTTCAAACCGCTTGCCATAGTACTCTGTGCATCAACAAACAGGCGATACAAACCCCATATGAATTTAAATCTAATTCCAAACCAGTGATGTCCTGGCTATTATTTCTATTCGATAACCGTTTAAAACATAAAATAACCCATGTCTGTTTTCCAAACTCGCTGTTTGAAGATGCTCTCCGCGTTTTAGACTACCATCATTTCCAATAATAAAGCACGATGTCATTCTAAGACACTGAGCGCTCATCACGGAAACAATAGCTGTGTGAATGACAAGCAAACAAAACTCACCTAACTATAATTCACGTGGTCCATGAGACAAAACGCTCGCAAACGATTCCCCGATCTTCTCTTTAATTTGGGGTTTTAAATCTTTTTGTATTTATGAATGAAGTGCCCCGTTAAACACACCCACTAACCCATCGCCCAGTGAGAAGCACAGAATGTGACGTCAAAGTGAGGTACAGCGTTACTTATCACGAGTGTGTCTCTCACGCCCTCATCCTCTGATGATGTTATGGAAATGAGGTAATCCCCCATTTGAGTCAGTCAAAATCCTCAGTAACGGGCATCCCCATGCGGTCTGGTCTCAATGTAGTTTTGGTTAACATAGGCTATAAACTTTAGGTAAGCAGGGTTGGTAGTTTTCTTAGAAAAGCCTTTCTAGGGACCCGAGATGCAAATTAGCATATGCTATACTATGTGCAATGCATATTTTCCAGCTTTTGGCTAGAAACGTTTTTTTACTGTCCCTGTTTAAATAAACTAATAAATATAGTTCATGTTGAATAGACAAAGGAAATAGGCTATGTCAAACAGTAAGCTATAAATCCATTTGAAATGAATCATTATTATGTCTCAAAGTGATGCTCATTTTGAACTAGAACGAATATGATAATCAGTTCAATTTGTGCGATGAATATGTTAAATTGATATTTACTGAGCGCTCCCTCCTGGTCGTACCACCCATTACACCCTTATCGTAATAAATGTGGCTAGTTTTTACTTCAGTTAATATTTCTCACAGTAAGTTTATTTTTTATATAAACTAATGTTTTATAGACAAAAATAAATTAACTACATAAAGGATACCGAGTATTTTGATAGTTGTTGCACAGGAACAAAGACAGCTCATTGATTTAGTTTGTGACAACATGCCCCAATGACTTTTATGGAAAAAATAGGCCTACTATAGTATATTATAGTGAAATTACTCTAGTAAATACTACAGTGTTTTTGAACTATACTATAGTAAAGATACTACAGTAAATTGTAGTATATTATAGTATTTACTACACTTTGTTAATTTATACTACTGTAGTAGGCCTATAAACTATAGTCAATTGTTAAACTATAGTAAATACTGAGGTATACTACAATTTACTGTAGTATATTTACTATAGTATGGTTCAAAAACACTATAGTATTTACTAGAGTAATTTTACTATAATATACTATAGTATTTTTCATGTGGGTTGTTTAAGGGAGTATGAGCAAGATTACAGTTAAACAATCATGACACAAAACGATACAGCAAAAAATGGAAAAGGTAATATTTCAAACCAATTGTTTGACCATCACAATCGTTTATTTGTCAAAAACAAAAAAAAACAAACAAAAAAAAAAACAGTGAACATACATGCAAATTACAGGAGAATTTGTACTATAGCTACAGTGGGGAGAACAAGTAATTTGATACACTGCTGATTTTGCAGGTTTTCCTACTTACAAAGCATGTAAAGGTCTGTAATTTTTATCATAGGTACTCTTCAACTGTGAGAGACGGAATCTAAAACAAAAATCCAGAAAATCACATTGTATGATTTTTAAATAATTAATTTGCATTTTATTGCATGACATAAGTATTTGATCACCTACCAACCAGTAAGAATTCCGGCTGTCACAGACCCGTTAGTTTTTCTTTAAGAAGCCCTCCTGTTCTCCACTCATTACCTGTATTAACTGCACCTGTTTGAACTCGTTACCTGTATAAAAGACACCTGTCCACACACTCAATCAAACAGACTCCAACCTCTCCACAATGGCCAAGACCAGAGAGCTGTGTAAGGACATCAGGGATACAATTGTAGACCTGCACAAGGCTGGGATGGGCTACAGGACAATAGGCAAGCAGCTTGGTGAGAAGGCAACAACTGTTGGCGCAATTATTAGAAAATGGAAGAAGTTCAAGATGACGGTCAATCTCCCTCGGTCTGGGGCACCATGCAAGATCTCACCTCGTGGGGCATCAACGATCATGAGGAAGGTGAGGGATCAGCCCAGAACTACACGGCAGGACCTGGTCAATGACCTGAAGAGAGCTGGGACCACAGTCTCAAAGAAAACCATTAGTAACACACTACGTCGTCATGGATTCAAATCCTGCAGCGCACGCAAGGTCCCCCTGCTCAAGCCAGCGCATGTCCAGGCCCGTCTGAAGTTTTGTCAATGACCATCTGGATGATCCAGAGGAGGAATGGGAGAAGGTCATGTGGTCTGATGAGACAAAAATAGAGCTTTTTGGTCTAAACTCCACTCGCCGTGTTTGGAGGAAGAAGAAGGATGAGTATAACTCCAAGAACACCATCCCAACCGTGAAGCATGGAGGTGGAAACATCATTCTTTGGGGATGCTTTTCTGCAAAGGGGACAGGACGACTGCACTGTATTGAGGGGAGGATGGATGGGGCCATGTACTCCTTCCCTCAATAAGAGCATTGAAGATGGGTCGTGGCTGGGTCTTCCAGCATGACACGACCCGGAACACACAGCCAGGGCAACTAAGGAGTGGCTCCGTAAGAAGCATCTCAAGGTCCTGGAGTGGCCTAGCCAGTCTCCAGACCTGAACCCAATAGAAAATCTTTGGAGGGAGCTGAAAGTCCGTATTGCCCAGCGACAGCCCCAAAACCTGAAGGATCTGGAGAAGGTCTGTATGGAGGAGTGGGCCAAAATCCCTGCTGCAGTGTGTGCAAACCTGGTCAAGAACTACAGGAAACGTATGATCTCTGTAATTGCAAACAAAGATTTCTGTACCAAATATTAAGTTCTGCTTTTCTGATGTATCAAATAATTATCTCATGCAATAAAATGCAAATTAATTACTTAAAAATCATACAATGTGATTTTCTGGATTTTTGTTTTAGATTCCGTCTCTCATAGTTCAAGTGTACCTATGATAAAAATTACAGACTTCTACATGCTTTGTAAGTGGGCAAACCTACAAAATCGGCAGTGTATCAAATACTTGTTCTCCCCACTGTATATAAATATTGTTTAACAATATAAGTCCACCACAGAGTTACTCATTAACGACCGAATAATTTGTCTTGCTAAGGCTAATTTAAAGCATTTATGCATATTATGTCCCCTAAATAGGCCTACACATTTTCATAATTTTACAGAATAACAGCTGGATTGGCAATGACGTACTATAAAATTATTTTGCTCGCAGGTGATGATTACCTTATTTTTTCCTTTGTGTTCTTCACACATCCTCTCATATTTGTTCTTGAGAATACTCGTCACGACACTGTTGTCTATTTGATAAACAAAAAAGAGTATAGAAGCTATGTTTTGTTAACACGTGCACTAGCTCAAAATGTTTGTTTTGGTGGAAATGACGTCACAACTGAGAATTGCGAGATTTTCAGATTTTCACAAAATTAAGTTAGAAAACTATCAAAGCTGTAAACATAACTTTTATGTTTTTCTGTCTTTTGATGTTATTTTTTCAGTTTTGTCTATCTGTATTTGTAAATCTTTAAAACTAATAATAATGATAATAATAATAATAACAATACTGGTTTTAAAGACTTACAAATAAATTTGGATACAATGAATATTAAAAACGTTTGTGTTTATTTTCCCTCCTTGTTCAATATAGATTTAAACGTGTAATACCGGTAATTAATATTTTTTATGATTAATTTAAATATTTTAAGCTAAATTTACAATCAAATCTATGCAAAAACGGCATGTAAACTTCCCAGATACTGATATGAATAAATAATATCCTCCACGGCTCAGTAAAAAAAAACTACAGGTCCCATCAGCCACACAGTTTTCGCAAAGCCTGACGGGAAAGGTTGCTCGTGCCCTTGTCCTATCAGCCGCGCACTATCTGACTTGACTGCCTGTGTGTGGACAGGGAAGCCGAGGCTTGTGCATTGCCGTGCTGTAAAGGTCGGGTTGCTTCTCCGTGGTAAAAATGATGGCAGCGAGGTTTCTCCTTCGTCGCGCGGTCCCTGCGCTGAGGCACGTGCGCTGTTATGCCGACGCGGCCACCGCTCAGATGTCCTTCACTTTCGCATCGCCGACACAGGTACTGACGCTCCGGCCTCGGGCCTACACGGTCTGCTAACACGCTAACCACTGGCTGTGATTATTTCAGTTATATTATATGTCCTATATATCACGATTTACATTCAGCGTATCATGGATATACTCTTTATTGTAGCTACAGTTTGGTTTGTGTGCGCGAGTGCATGTTGCGCGTGCTACTTACGTGGGTAAACTTGTCAATATATACAATTATTGTAGTATAGATTATTATTTTGAACCTGCAGCGAATGCATTTAATGTAACACGATACAATGTTTAAACTTAAAAATGTATATTTATTTGTTTTCTGGCTTGCAAAACATGGACACACGTTTGAATGACTTTAGCGGACTGTTAGCATTGCCACCGATCACCTTGACTTGTTTTTTTGACATCAGAGGGAAGATGAATTAAATGTCTTAGGACAGCTGATATTGTATCATGTAAATTCTTTATGAAATTATAAACCATCAAATTGTACTTCACACATAATATTGTTATATTGGTGTTTTAGTGGCAGGGCAAGTAATTGTCACAGTCTTTACAACGTTAAATTTTGTTCACACTCATCGAATACCGAAATATCAGGGTATTTTAAAATGATTCCCAGAAAAAAAATAATGCTTGAAATTAAATATAAAAGTCAAGGAAATTTCTATAATAATTTAGTGACAGTTATTAACCTTATTAATTATGTTTTTAATATATTTGCTTGTGGAATTGAAAGGCATAAGGGCATATTTATTTACTAACCATATGAAAATGTGATTAGTAGAAAATGCCATTATGCCATATGGATGTGTATATGAATGAACCTTATAAAATATAAATAAATTGTAAATTGAAATGATAAATAATAATATAAATAATGAATTAACCATTTGTACATTTGGTTGCTGATTATAAAATCAGAACAACATCAAATGCAAAAGTAAGTCCATATAAATAATGCACAAAGATCATAACACAATACAAAACAAATCTGATATTTTATTAAAATAAAATATTAGTGTTATCTGCCTCAAGCAGAACTAGTTTTTGAAAGTTTGTAGAAATGATCAATTGATCAGGTGCTTTGTATTTCGTAATCATTTTAGCTAATGCTTAAAGCAACTTAAAGTACATAACCTGTAATAAATCTCCCTTGAGTTATTGGAGAAGTGTCTTTTTAATTAATGTTAAGCACATTAATTAATGTGTTGCTCTTTGTGGAGTCCAAGCTTTGAATCGTTCGGTTGCTGCCGGCCACTTGGCTGCTACACCGTCCTCAAACTGTGTTCATCTGGTGCATTGAAGCTTGTTATGCCTTTTGCAGGTGTTCTTCAAGGAAGCCAGCGTAAAACAGATTGACGTCCCAACACTGACAGGCGCCTTTGGTATCCTGCCAGCCCACGTCCCCACACTGCAGGTGCTCCGGCCCGGCGTAGTCACAGTCTTTAATGAAGATGGTTCCTCTGCTAAGTATTTCGGTGAGTTCTAGCTGCAGTAGACCAAGTGTGCCGCACAAGTCCTGAAAAGTGAAGCCAAAGCATCTCGATCGCCCTCAGGTGGTTGGTCCCAGTATAGCTCATAAACCCCGCCCCTCCATGTATTCTAAAGGGACGCGAGACAAACTAAACAATCAAATTACACTTCAAATAAAATTTTTTAGGTAGTTTTTATCACGCAGATGTAAGTTCAAGTGTTCGTTTTTTTAAAATAAGTTTGGTTTTAGTTAGTTATCTGATGCTATAAAAATGGGGGTGTGATTTCATGATTGACAGCTTCTCTGAGCGAAGTAGTCACTGAGGCACCAACTGACTTTTCGGGAGGAGATTGGAGCTGTCATGTTTATTTCACATCGACACAATGAGTTGTTTTGCAGTGAACCGTACTAACAGATACTGCGGGAGTGTGGGCGGGGTTTTGATATCGCGGCTCTATTTCCTGCTCTCTACTGCGCAGACTCGGGTCCCGAGGTCACTACTGCGCAGACACAGGTCCCATATCAGCACAAGATGTCAGCGCCATATTCGGACAATGGCGGCTTCACTTTTCTTCAATGCAAGGTAGTGAAGGGGCGTCGTCCATCTTTTTTTACAGTCTATGCAGTAGACATGCGTTTTGTCATAGCATTCAGATTCTCTAGTGCCGTTTCACCAACCATTATAACAATAGTGGGCGTCCACTTTTTGTAGCCACTTTTTTGTAGTCAGATCTGAGATGATTTGCTTCAGAGTTGAAGCAAAAAAAAAAGTGCACTGCTGACAGTGACTTTACATAAAGATAATTTCAGCATTATGGGTAGTGTAGGATTGTTCTCCCTTCATGGTTATGCATAGTGTAGTACTTTTATGGTGAAAAAGTGTACATCATTATTTAACAACCCTGGAACATGTGGTAGATATCAATATATGTAGACTTATCTTTCTGTATGAAAATGATTTCTTGTTTTCTCATCTCAATTTAAATTTACATTCACATGTATGCAATTGGCAGATGCTTTTTATGTAAGCTTTTTATGTTTTATTTAGATGCATACATTTTATCAGTTCATACATTGCCTGGGAATTAAAGGGATAGTTCACCCAAAATCAAAATTGTCATCATTTAATCACCCTCAAGTTGTTGCAAACCTGTATGAATTTCTTTCTTCTGCTGAGCACAAAGGGAGATATTTGGAAGAATGTTTGTAACTAAGCAGATCTCGGCAGCCATTGACTATCATAGTGGGGAAAAAAATACTATGGCAGTCAATGGCTGCTGAGATCTGCTTGGTTACAAACATTCTTCCAAATATCTCTCTTTGTGCTCAGCAGAAGAAAGAAATTCATACAGGTTTGGAACAACTTGAGGGTGAGTAAATGATGAAAGAATTTATTTTTGGGTGAACTATCCCTTTAAGGCTGCATGATGTTGGAAAAAACTGACATTGTGATTTTGTTTTTCTGCAGTATATATTGCGATATGAACACAATTTCACCAGATGACTTGAATAGCTCTATTTGAAAAGAATTAATTGTTCTAGAATGATTGGGGTGATTTTGTAGGTGCATCTGCATAGAAACTAATAAACACATTTACAAGCATGGATAAATACAATAGAACAAAGATGCATACAAATGAAATAAACAGTGCTTTATGTTTGTCAGGTAAGTCTAACTGGTACAGAAATTGAATAATCAAATGTAAAATAACACTGAATAGTCTTCAATGTTTAAATTAAATGTATTTCATCTTTGCTAAAGCTACAAAAGTGATTTTCAGCAGCAGGATGCACACATTGCGATGCCGAAACGATATATTGTGCAGTCCTACTGGGAATTGAACCCATGACTTCATTTTTTTAACTGGTTTGACCCTGTTCTGAAACTCTGACATGTAGGGGTGTAACGGTACACGTACTCGTACCGAACCGTTTCGGTACAGGGCTTTCGGTACGGTGCACGTGTACCGAACGGTTCCAAATGCAATCTTTAACAGTTAACAGTAGACTTGTTTTACGCGCGGAACATACTTCAGTCCAAGTTCCCACACGAACATATTAAGTATTCTGTTCATTTTATCATGAAATTCAAACGATAAATGCTGTTTTGACGCTCTTTAATGTGACGTGACTGATCACTGTATAGGCGCGTCAGTTCACACGAGTGAACGTGATCATCTCTTCCTAAAGAATAAACATGAATTAATATCTTACGGTATGTTGAGGATACATTACAACTTACTGAAACGAATCATATGTCTTGTAATCACTCAATCAGTGTTTCAACCGTGGAAAGACGTCTATAAAACGGCTTGTAAACAATGTCACATAACATTTACCTCAGAAGTCATTCAGGTTCCACAGCTGGTTAGTTCACTAGAGAAATTAACTCTTTCGCTAAATATATGCACTATATTAGCCTATATATTGATTATATTCTACTTAACCTGTTAGTGATGTCTTGATTATTTAATGTATGTGTAAATCTGTCATGAAAATGACAGAGATTGTGTATAGATGATTATATTTCAACAACGAATTGGAGAAAAACCATAATTTTATAATTAGATTTAGAAGTTAATGCAAAAACTGCCTTATGTGAAGTTTACATGTTTGCATACAATGTTATTTGAGTGTTGGTTATTATATCTAAAAATAAATAGCAACTGAATTTAGGCTAATAGTTTGGGCTCTGTTGTTAACCTTTAATATTCTAGTAATGTGCAAGTAAGGGCTTCCTATATAGTTTACAGCATTATCTTTAAGAAACTTTGTTATAATTGAATTCATTTAAGGACAGACACAATTTTTTCAGTAAACCAATTTAATAAAAATGTAAAACAGTTTTTTGTAAAACTGCTGTACCAAACCCGTACCGAACCATGACTTCAAAAACGAGGTACGTACCGAACCGTCAGTTTTGTGTACCGTTACACCCCTACTGACATGTCATAAAACAACCAATGGGGTTTCTGCGGGTCTTAAAAAGTCTTAATTCACCCTTACACAAATTAAGGCCTTAAAGTCTTAATCAGAGCAGAAAGTCCTACGTTCATAAAGTCATGGCATTAAATGTTGCATACATTGCAAAAAAAATGAATATCTTGCTCAGTATTTTTCCAATACAAATATCTAAACATCTTTAAATCAAGGTACAATTACTTGAGATGCAAATTTAAAAAGAAGATTTTAAAATATCTTGTATTTATGCATAAAAAAGAACAAATATCTGTCAATCTTTCCTTTGAATTAAGTTGATTTTTCTGAGCCCACTGGCAGATATTTCTCACTTCATTTCGATCATTTTCACAGAAATCAAGACTTCATATTTTGTCATTTTTAATCTCCAGCACTGAAAAACAAGACAAAAATGATGGGAGCAGAGTGATTCAAGGTCTTTTTGTTTAGTTTTTTTGTAAAACGAATTAAAACATAATGGAGATTTATTGGATGTTGTATTTTACAGACTCTGAAGTGTTGCTAATACAGCTTGTTTCTACCTAGACAGTTACATTTAGAGAGCATATTGACATTGTTTTATTCCTTAAATTTTCCGTTACTTGGTCTCAAAAAGGTCTTAAAGATGTCTTACATTTACCTTCATAAAACCTGCAGAAACCCTGAACCAAATAAATTAATTTAGATTTAAAAAAAAAAAAAAAAAACTTGCTAAAAATCAAGTGACTTAGTGATTTTAACTTTTTTTTTTTGTATTTTTTTTTTTTAAGAATTTTTTTACTCCCATAACTACAATTTCATTTAAATCCAGTCTGATTGGTAGTACCTGACCTGATTTTGCCACCAAATTCTGCCACATAATATGGAGTAATATGACTAAGATCATTTGATCATATAAGATCGTATTAGTCATTTGGGAGGAGTGCTATTAAAAAGAATAGACAACATTTGATATAATTTATAAAAAATAATGCATGTTAATTATAGAAACACTTGCAAGGAGAATGAAACTAGGAGAAGATGGATGTGACTATGACTTGTGGGTATTTTGGTCCTCATTTGCACACTTCAGAGGGATATTTGTAACATGATTTTCTGTGGTGAAGCAAGCATGTTTCAAAGCAATCTGCCATAAAGATGCCTGACTAATTGCGTATGATTTTAGAAATCCATCCAGAAGGGGTCAGGCTTGTCCTAGAAATGAGAGCCTCTTCAAGCATCAACTAATAATATGGTGTACCTTCTGTGCTTTGTGTTTTGCAGTGAGCAGTGGATCAGTCACCGTTAATGCCGACTCTTCAGTGCAGCTGCTGGCGGAGGAGGCCGTTCCTCTGGACAACCTGGACCTTGCAGTGAGTCCCTGCTATGCTGTTATCTTAATGCAAAGAATAATGGAAAAACTCATTCATGCATAGCTCCATTCTCCACTTTTCACAATCCAGCCCATTCCTGCACTGTAAAAAAAATTGTTGTTTAAACTTAGTGTTCGTGTTGCATTAAAGGGTTAGTTCACCCAAAAATTTAAATTCTGTCATTTATTACTCACCCTCATGTCGTTCCCAACTCTTAAGACCTTCGTTCATCTTCAGAACACAAATTAAGATATTTTTTATGAAATCCGTGAGCTTTCTGACCCCTCCATAGACAGCTATTTAATTAACACTTTCAAGGTCCAGAAAGGTAGTAAAAACATTGTTAAAATAGTCCATGTGACTCCAGTGGTTCAACCTTAATGTTATGAAGCGACGAGAATACTTTTTGTGCGCAAAAAACAAACATAACTTTATTCAACAATTTCTTCACGTCTGTGTCAGTCTCCTATGCTGTTTACGTTGACCAGCTCCTGCGTCAGCATCACACGCATGTGTTGTGGTGCTAACGTGAACAGCATCAACCAATGGTAAGCCGGCGTTCTGGCGTAGCTCTGACGTAACTCTGAAGCACTGGACTGTATTTACTACATCAACAGCGTAGGAGACTGACACAGACGTGGAGAACTTTTTATTTTTGTTTGTTTTTTGCGCACAAAAAGTATTCTGGTCACTTCATAAAATTAAGGCTGAACCACTGGAGTCACATGGACTATTTTAATGACGTCTTTACTACCTTTCTGGGCATTGAAAGTGGTAATTAAATTGCTGTCTATGGAGGGGTCAGAGAGCTCTCAGATTTCATCAAAAATATCTTCATTTGTGTTCTGAAGATGAACGAAGGTCTTACAGGTTGGGAACGACATGAGGGAATTTTCATTTTTGGGTGAACTAACCCTTTAAAATGTTAAGTTTAGTCAACTTGAAATTGTACTAAGAACTTGGGTATTTGAGATGACAACTTAAAATTTTAAGGCAGCATGAACACTTGATTTTTTTTTTTTTTACAATGTGGGTGTTGAAATGCACCATTATGGAAGAAAAATGGGTTACTAGTTCCATTTCAAGAAATAAAGGGATGAGTTTTCATAGTTTTTGAAAAACATACTCTTCAGATTATAATGTAGGCTTGTTAGGTGCTTAATGAGGTTGAATCTGTGTAGTTGTGCCATATTTGAAAGTTCATACTGTTTCGGAAACGCCCTATTTTCTGTCTGTCTGACTGTATAGACACCTCTTATTGGATTATCATTTAAATTTAGCATTCAAAACTATATCAAGACGCCCTTTGGTTGTATTCATGCTGTTTATCCTCCATATACCATCATTAAAAGAAATGCAATGCTCTTCATATTGTTAGTCACCTCTTTCTCAGACCGAGTCGAATGTTCAGAATGACACATCGAGCTCATTCCAAATGGGATGTTCTCGGACATGCCCTTTTTCCGACACGGAATAAAGAGTACTTTCGGGTTCATTCCACATAAATAGGCCGCTTTTTTATTCTTCCTAGAGATAGCTATGCTCGGGGGCCTCGCTGGTTAATAAGGAAAGAAAGGTCAGTCACCGTTGAAGTGGTGCAGATGTGTCAAATCCCCACTGAGAGACCTTTAACTCCCAGCAATGTTTGGCCTTTACACTGTGTAATCGCCACTGTGACAAATGTCCTTCACAGGAAAGAGGCCACGTTTATTTGCTCACACAGTTGAGAAAACGGCCATGCTAGTCTAGAATGTGGCTCAAGTAGCAGGAGCATTGATTTTTTTTTTAAGGCAAAGATGAGTTTTCTCACTTATAAGGTGCTTCAAGATATTGAAGCTATACGACACTTGTTCCAATTGATGGCTCCTTTTATAATGTCAGCTGTTATAGATTGAATTTTCACCTGATACGTCACTGTCAAGATTACAGTGAATGTGAACCAAATGTCAAGAGTGCCATGTCTTTTTTTTTTTTTTTTTTTTTTTTGTAGGCGGCGAAAGCGAACCTGGAGAAAGCCCAGTCAGATCTGGCGAGCGCCTCAGATGAGGCAGCCCGGGCGGAGGTTCTGATCAACATAGAGGCAAACGAGGCAATCGTCAAAGCGCTGGAGTAAACTAATTGTGTTGGTATGTTCACTTTTTAGCAAATTAGATGAAAGGCTGCATATGAATGTACTTATGCTTAATTTCTATTGTGTATTTTTTGTTTCTCAGTAGGAAATTCTGTCGGTGTGAAGAAGTCTCCGGCTTTGTCTGTTCCCCACCCCAGTGAAGTCAGAAACCGCAAGACTGCTTGCTTTGTACAGTGGATGAAATTAACAATAAATTTATTTGAAATAACACATTGTCACTTATGTTCTTTGTGCTTCACTAAATTATTCAAGCTGTATTTGCTGTGCTATAGATTTGTTTGAGTGCAGTACTGTTCATGACAGAAAGGGGGCAGTATAGTACTGTTGAAACCTAAAGGATCACCGAGCCATTTTCCAAAGGAAACTGGAGTGAATCTATTCCTTTTTATTATTCAGTCAATAGCGATGTTTCCATCCAGATTTTTATGAGCATTTTGGGATATTGTGGAAACGCCAAGATGCGCATAAATTCTAAAAATGTACACGCTCAATTGAGTCGGATAAACTTTTTATCCAATAAGAAAACATGCACATTAAACTACGATGGAAACACATTTACCGAAAGACATTCCTCGATGGGCATCAAAAAAGTCATGTGACTACGATGGGATGGCATAACTGGACCAACCAGCGGACCGATCTTATTGCACAGCTTCTGAAATGCTGTTTTGGTCATTCTGAAAACCATGAGCAAAGCCTGTCGTCAAAGTGCTTCAATATAATTACTTCCCAGAACTGTCTAGCACAACTGCGTTCCCAAACAGCAGGTATCCGCCTCTGAAAGCAAGACAACTTTTATTGCGTTTCATCTGCGTGCTCTGAGGCACAAGTAATTTATTTTATATATAAAATTATTATATACAGTGGCTTCTCCTACTGCAGCAGCTTTCATTTTTCCAGTGATTTAGCACCAGTTTATCAGGAAGTGACGATTTTGTTCTCTTCGGCTCACTGGAAGGAAACGCTCGCAAATATTTTGTGTTGTTCCAAGTTAAAGTCCCCCTGTAGTCAATAGTTTTATCCCTTAAAACTTATCTTTGATCACCAAAACCAAAAATATATATATACAGCTCTGGAAAAAATTGAGACCACTTAACATTGAGAAATCAATGTTAAGTGGTCTCAAGTTTTTCCATATACAAAAATGTATTCATGCCTTAAAATAGCTTGAATGTAACTCTACACCCTTGTTTCATTTAGTATAAGCAGATTCATGAATATGCAAGTGAGCCCTGCCTCCACTCACTCGTCTAAAAGTCGATGTATCAATGGTAATGCGTTTTATGCATCTCGTTACAACGCATCTCGCTACAACGTTGGACACATAACAGATTAGCCTTTTGCTTGACTGCTATGAAACAGCTAATAATGTGTTGCTAATGTTACACAAACCATGTTCCCGTTCGCCATCTCAGTCTAAAAATCAGCATGCTTAAACGCTTAGAAACATCATAGAACGTCAATGGAGAAAGGCATATTGTTCATCATAACATAATATAAATTATCTACATAATTCACCTGCTATATTGCTAAATGTACCTGATTTTTCATATCAACAGAAAAATATACCGGGATAACCTGGCTTCTTTTGAGACTCCCCTGCTTCAGAGTGGTCATAGTTAATGATATGCTAAAGCTTGCCCGCACATTGACGTAATTGGTTACGAGGTAGTTTGTGACGTAAGAAACACCAACGATTTCAAACTGTGTTTTTGAGACCGTCTTTTTTCACTTTAGTTTGAAGGAGAAAATACTCAGCAATGGTGTTGAAATTAATTTGCACATGGTTTGTCTTAAAGCATATTAAAAATACTTAAAAACAACATTAAAAACTTGATTTTCACCACAGGGGGTCTTTAAATTCGCAACTTTGGATGGAAACAGCTAATGACACTAATTCTTGTGCAAGATGTACTGTTGTTTTTACCCATATTGCATTTGTTTCTTGTGCATCTTCAAGCCTCATAGTAGCTGTTATGCTAATTTTCAGCCTACTCAAGCTGCCTTCATATGCATTTTCTAGATCTCTAAAAACTGATAAGCAGGTACTGACAAGCCAGCAACAGAGTTAGAAATACAGCTAGTCTATGCTGCAAGAAGAAACATACAGATGGTGGACGTTGTGGTAATAAAGTCCAGAATTTGTTTTTAGTACAGGGTAACTTTACATAGCCGCTCTAGAGCTATATGCATGTACTGACTGGAGTTTTATGAGACTACACCACATGCATTATTATGAACGTCAGACGTCTATCGTGGCAACATGCTACAGCTTGCTCCAGTAGTACATGTACGGAATTGGCAGAGAACACTAATAGTAATCGTCCTTTGCTAAGAAAAGTTGTTTTTCTTTGGCCGATAAGCTCAATAGTTTTTCTAAATTGTTACTTATAGTGCATAACTTGCATGTTTTTACTATTATGTTTGTGATGGATTGCTTAGGAATATTTATCAAATAGAATGAAAAAACTATGCAGACAATGAAGGCAGTGTCAGAAATCAGTGTGGCAAAGACTGATATAAGAATTTAAGAGTACTTATGGTTTAAGGAACCACAAGGTTCTATTTATGTCACTCAATGTTTCCCTTGTTGGCATCTTTTGTTCCTACATCTCAAGTGTGAGTATAGCCTCTATTCTTAAAACTTCCTCTACAGGATAGTATAATTACCGTTCTGCAGTCTCGAGAACGGGACAGTTTTAGGTCAGAAGTTCTGCCCTAGTACAACTTTTCATAATAAGTTTATAAACCATGTATGAGTAAATTCAACTTTACTTTTTTAACAAAAAAGTTCTATGTTTTGGCAAATGTAAAAGGCCCTTTCACACCAAAATTGACATAATAAGCCTCAGGCTGAAGGAAATGCTAATTCACACATATACAGTAGAGGGCGCAGCTCAAACAAACCTTTCAGCTGTGCTGCCATTCTGGATTGCAGAAGAATAGTATGCAGGAGAAAAAAAGTTTAACACTTCTCCAATAAAAACAAACTGAATCATCGAAGGTCAGCAGCAAGTACATTGGTCAATAAAGTGAGATTAAATGCACAAAAATACTTATTTAACTTATTGGAGGTTTGCATAGTATTCTGATTTTGCATTTGACTGATTTTATTCATTTTGAGGACTACTGAATCTTTTTTGTGCAAGTGAGATGAGTAAATGCATGCTCACATTTAGTCTAGAACTACAATAACAATGTTTACACACAACACCTCTGCACTTACGATTTTTCACAACATTGGGACAAGAGAGCTCTCAGTCAATAAATGGGAATACAAAGTAACTTGCGTTACTTATTTGAAAAAGTAACTGAATTTTGTTACTTTACTACTTGAAAATGTAATCTGATTACGTAACTTTTAAGTTACTTGTAATGCATTACCCGCAACACTGTTTATAACACAAATAGTTTACTGTACTTTGTTATTCTAGTTATTTACCTATAGCAGCTAATAAAACGGAGGTCTTGCACATTCACAGAAAATAGCTTCCACGTTGCAAAATAAGGTGGATATAGGAAAGTGTTCATTTCTGAATTAATTCTTGCAGGTTAGCTCCAATCTGCTTCAATGCAGCTGACCAGAAGTTCTATGCTGTGTTCGAAGTCGCCCCCATACCCTCATTCACTATTCCCTACATTACTCCACTAATATAGTCCACTTGAAGGAGTGAATGAAAATGAGTGAGTGAATTCGGACACTGAGTGCGCCGGAAAGGCTGCCGCTTTTGCATAGTTTGTGCTTGCTGCTTAATGAAACGTAGCAAACTGATAGCTCCAGTAGTAAAATATTTATCTTGAACTTTGCCATGGAAACTAGCATGTAAACCGTAATTAAACAATTTAATAATCAAGTAAAAAGGAATTTATACCTGTATGATATTACGCTGGACCAGTGCGGTTTGGAAGATGGATGGATGATTCAGCTGCAGGTGTCATCTCCTGGCGAGATGCGGGAATTCGTTCACAGTGCATTATGGGTATTCTCTAGCCGCTGAGTGTACATCAGTTGTACACTTGTTATTGTGGGATTGAATGAGTGCACTCACTGATGTCCATTATAGTTTCAGACACCACTACAAATGGTTGTCCCCTCAAATAGTGCCCTATTTAAGGGTATAGGGGACGATTTCGGACACAGCCCTAGTCATCCTTAAGACCATGATTAGATGGTTCAGGTTTGTTTAATTAGGCTCCTGGAGGTCAAACTTCTTGCAGCGTTTAGCTCCAACACATCTACCTGGAAATTTCTAGTGATCCTGAAGACCTTGATTAGCTGGTTCGGGTGTGTTTAATTGGTGCTGTAGCTAAACACGGCTGGAAGGTGGCCCTCCAGGAGCAGGATTGGACACCCCTGAGCTAAACTGCAGAAATGGCCCTCTCACTGAAAAGGATTGGACACCTTTGTTGGAGGGGTTTTACTTAGGTCAGTGGGTCCCAACTCCTGCAGGTATTAGTAAAGACTCCAAGACATTAAATGGGTGTGTCAGAAACAAGAGGCATCAAAAATATGCAGTGTTGGGGGTACTCCAGAACCAGGATTGGGAACCACTGGCTTAGGAGTCACAGTCATGCTTGCAATGTCTGCAGGAGGACAGACTGTAAAACTGCAGCTTAAAGCTCTGACCTGGTTTTGCTTGCAGTCTGCAGGGCTTCAGACTCTCAGGTGGCTGTGAGATACTGCACGCAGGCTGGGAGTGGGCGCGGAGGGCTGACAATCCCGCCTACGCAGACATACGGACCAGCGCAGATCTGCGACCAGTTCTGCAATTACTGGAATTGACTACGGTTGGAGTTCCGAGAAAAGCATCCGGTCTTAGGTCAGTCTTTTAGGGCTGTTTCTCAATCTAGACCCTACACCACATCCTTTTTTGTCACTCCCACCTACACTTGCAAAGGTGTCTACAAATAGCACGTAGAGCAAGCATTCTAGAGAAACCTGCAAATCCACAACACACCTCAAAAATCTGTGGTTGAACTTTGTCAGCTTTGCTCTGTTGATGAATAACCCTGACTGACATCTCAAGTAACTCAACTATACATTTGGGCATTTAAGATAGTGTCCCCTTGTAGCACTTTCACATGAGTCATACTGACTATCCTTCATGTTCAGGCTTTTTTTTTCTTGCAGTACTAAACGTATTAGTGATTAAATAATGACTGCCCCAGTCTTGATTTGACTGTTTATCATTTACAAGTTAGTCCCTGCCAGTAAATGTCATACCTAGATCATCTGGCTGCAAATAGTATCTTTCCAGAGATATTAGTTACCAGACTTTTACCTCCAGGGGTCCTATGCAAGCTAAGCAATGGAGATAACTGGGAATGCTAACAGCTGACTTTCTCCAGGTATTATAGACCTACCAGACAAATGCGTAGTCCTCCACAAACCTTGGCAGAGAGGTATGTAGGACATACTTTTTATTGATTGCAAGTAAAGGAAAGGACATGCTAACTTTCTTTGTATCTCCCTCCTGCTAACAGTGAGATTTGTGGTGGTCTTCCGTTCCATCAAGCAAAGTGTCACATTCCAGAAGGGTGAGGTTGTTAAATCAGTTGACTGGGAAAGCAAGGGTGAGGCGTGGGCACAGGGGTCTCTTGTAGAGTGAAACCCTGTACAACAACTCTACAGCACAGTTTGAGTAAAACTATGTTTGATTATTCATAACATGTACATTCGTATGATGTACTGTAAAGGTTTAAAATATGTCTATGGCTGGAGAAATTGAGGTGCACTAATTTTTTTCTCTGTAAGGCGCATCAAGAAATGATTGACAATTCACAAATCCTTCCCCCTAAACTTGCCAGAATCCAAAGACTTCTCATTCTGTCTCCAGTGAATGACTCCATGTCACCTAGAAGTGTCTAGTTTCAAACTTACCAATCAAGAAACACTTTCCTTCTCCACCCCCATCACTTTTTCCCACGTAAGGTATCCAGCTGGAAAAAAGCTCTGAAAACATTGCGCCTTAGAATGCATTACACTGTGGAATCAACCCTGCAGCACCACATGGAAAACCAATTGGGGAAACCCAGTTGTCACATAGACCTACTGTTTAACTAAAAAAGGTAAACTTGTGCGTCTGTGCATGCATCTCTGAGTAGAACCTCTTGTTTGGCAAGAACATTTAGTGAGTTTGTACACAATATCAGAAAAAAAGACTGCAATGGCAACTCTCCCAGTAAACTCAGGCAATTAACAAAAATATAATAACAGTTTTTTTTCTTCCTATAGCTCAATTGATCCTAAGGATCCTAAGACAGACTGATAAAATTTAAACCTTTAATGCACAGCGAAAGGCCGTTCACAGAGAACAAGCTTTTGCATTCCACAGCACTGCTTTGACATTATTTTTCTATGTAAACATGCACCAGGTGGACATGTTTGACTGTTGCACTTGCATTTTGTGTCTTGCAGTGTCTCCCGATTTTTCTAAAAAAAAATTTGTCTCTGATGGGTCTTGCCCTATTTTTTCATTCCATTGCCCATCGTCTCAAGTTTTTAAATGCAAAATGCATTCTGTGTGAAGTCACTTTTCTATAAATTGCTTTGCTCATTCCGCCTGACCTTTGTTTTGTAAGTGATGGTCTACGTACACATGCATCAAATGCCATTGGCTGTTTTTATCGTATCTCTGATTTTTCATCATCTCACGCCATGAGTGCTACATTAATTCATTGCATTGCACTGCAAGTTAAAAGTTTACTACATTGAGACCCCTTTATTGTGATCAGTTCTGTTGTGCTCTTTCTTGCTTGCAAGAATGCATCCTGTAGGAATGCACCCTTACTCCTGCGCTACCGGCTCTCAATAATTGTGACCCTGGACCACAAAACCAGTCATAAGGGTCCATTTTTTTTTAAATTGAGATTTATACATCATCTGAATAAATAACTTTTCCACTTATGTATGGTTTGTTAGGATAGGACAATATTTGGCCGAGATACAACTATTTGAAAAACCTTTAAAGTTGTCCAAATGAAATGAAGTCCAGATTTTTTATATATTTACGGTAGGAAATTTACAAAATATCTTCATGGAACATGATCTTTACTTAATATCCTAATGATTTTTGGCATAAAAGAAAAATTTATAATTTTGACCCATACAATGAATGTATAATTTGCAAAAATATGCTTTGCTTTTGGGGGGGGGGGGGGGGGGGTGGGGGGGGATGGGTATGGGGTTCAAGCTCCATGGTATTGGAACATCCCTTATGGAATTTACATACAGGCCATGTGCATGAATAATTTTACCTCATTTATTATCATAATTAATTGTTAAAAATTAGCACATTCATTTGAAAAGCCTAGTAAATGTAGATTCAAATTTATCCTCCTGTCCCTACCCAACATAGAGTGACTCGTGCTGGTTTCCTAATCACGTCTTTGTGCTGAAGGCTGAAGCACTAGGAAAATATGCCATCATGCTAGTTTCCATCTAGCACTACCCAAGTAGACATAGACATTTACACGCTTATGCTGTTTCGGACAAGTCCCGGACTTTGGTGCAAGGCCCCACACCCACGTGCGAATGTATAGCGCTTTTAATGCTGGCAGATCAAACATGACCATGAGCCCAGCCATTGATCTAATTCTGTCAGCTGGCCCGGTATTATAGCAGGTGGTGGGGCGGGGAAGGTTGGGCTGTTAGGCGAGGTCAGGAATGCACTGACTGTACGCGCTAGATGGAGAACGATGCCAATTGGTCACTTACATTTATGGTGGGCATGATGACGAGAAGTAATGATGACAGCCTAGCCTAGCCTTATAGCCCAGCCTTATATGCCAAAACGAAGGCTTGACAGACCTTATTTATATTTACCACCTTGTTGCCCTTTTACCAAGTTATGCTATGACGATCCCTCTGAGGCAATGCTCCCAGGAACTCCCAGCTTGTCATCATTCCAGATAGTTAACGTGAATGCTAAAGCTAGCTTTCACATTTTCCGGACTGACTGCTAATGCTTCAGATTTAGGGCGCTTGAAGCAAAAAGATCCCTTGTGCACTGGGGAGCAACTGGACATGATTTACTACATAACTTATACTGACTGGTCGACACATCTAAACTGTTTAGCCATGGTGTTATATAGCATACATTTTATCACAGTGGTTACAGAATGCTGATAGGGCATTACATGGGTAAAATATACAGGGTTCAATCCAGGACAATCCCCCAAATAGATCACCTCTTAGAATTCACAAGGCCTCAGTTAATGGGAAGCCACTACTTGTAATAAGTAGAAGGTTGCTGGTGTGGTTTTGCAGCAAGATATTTAGGTAAGAACACCTCATGAACAGTGTGCAATATCAGTGTACAAAACGTCTAATGAACCTTAAGTATGCTGACGCACTGCACTTGTAACCCATCCAACAAATGATGCACCTTAGTAAGGCAAATAATTCCTCAGAAACATTAGCATAACATTAACATAGCACTGCATGTAAACACATCCTCGTGCTTAGTGCCAGATAGGTTAACAAGTGTACAAAAATAGACCTCTTTGACAAATTCACTGCTAGGCACTAGAACTGCTGCACATATCAAATATTCTGATCTGTTATACCCAGACATGACTAAACATGGGCTGCATCAGTCTCTGTTAGCCTTTTATCATAATGGCCTGGTTTCATAGACAGGGCTTAGATTAAGCCAGGATTGGGCCTTAGTTTAATTAGGACATCTAAGTAGCTTTTATAAACGTGCCTTAGATAAAAACATTACTGGTGTGCATCTTGAGACAAAACAATGGCACTGATATATTTTAAGATAAGTCAATGCTCAAACATGCATTTTATTCCAGGACTATCTTAAGCCTTTTTTGTGAAACTGAGGGGAAGAGTTATTAATTGAAATGTATTTAGAGGTTAAGGTTTGGTTCCGTGATTCAGTGGAAAGTCATGATTACCAGTGTGCTGTTCCTCCCAACGGACATAGGATACTCTGATGTTAGCTACTATTAGGTTTTTCTCACTATGCTTATTGTCATTTCAACCCCTGGTTAAACAACGTTTCACACTTTTTAAAAAGGGATTACATCACAAAATGGTCGTCATAAAGAATGCTTGATGCAACATAAAGGGTCAAGCTTTTGCTTCTTAGCATGGCCCATTAGCCCCTGCTGGTAGATGTTGTAACTACACCATATTTCCCATTGACAGTTTTTTTAGCCCCACATTTTTTCTCTGCTGCTTTTCACATCACAATTTAGGATAATTGCCAGTGAACAGTTCAGGACTGTACAGTGTGTGTATGTTCATTAGCCAATTAGCATTGTGGCCACGTCATTTTGCTGCCGCATGTGATTAGTCACATGGCTGGCTGCAGAAACAAGTGCTCATGAGCAAAGATGCCAGATTTCACATTACATACTTCCACGGGGTTCCACACCAGCCGAGCAAATGCCATTGAGATTACTGTGAATGCAAACGGATAACGGATTCTCCAGGTATAGTATTTAACATTCTTTGGATATAATTACTAAATGCACATTGACAAATGCACCTTTTCATTATTTGTGGCATGGTTCTGTGTTTTAATCCCAACTGTAATTCTATTCAGTTCATAATACCTTTGCAGCTGTTTGAATATCAACTAATGAGGAACTGAAAGGCACAAAGAAGAATTAATTTGCATGAGCAAATGACACTTTTCCTTTGAAAATAAGTGTTATAAGAATGTTGAAACTTCTACTTTTCCAGTATATAAGCACATTATACTTTTTAAAACAATATTAGTAGCCATTTATTTTACAGTCCCGTTCCCCATGTACATACTATGTACTTATTTTAGTAATTACAATAACTAGGTATTAAACCTAACCTTAACCTATGTAGTTACCTTACATTAACCAGTACTTTCTTAGGAAAGTACACTGCAAATACACGTACTGTAAAATAAACCTGACCAACTCTTGAGTAGCTTATAATTATCAACCACTTTTAATATTGCTGTTGACTTCTGAAGTCACTAATCAAGCAACCATTTTCAGATTACAATCTCTACTGAGAGTGCAATCTAGTTCAGAAACCGGATTAACTTGTTAGGAAACAGCAATGTTTTAGACTTAATCCAGCTTTTTCCAAGAACACTTCATAGAGGTCATAAGATGATTCCTTCTGCCACTATGTAGGAAGTTATAAAAGTAAACAAGCTCATTGGCCCATATGTAAATGCTTTACCGGATGGACACAAATGAACTCTCTGTGGTGGACTCGAATAGCACAGGGAAATGAGGAAGTAGGCACATTAGCGAGAAACGCCAGTCGTGGGGACTGCAGCCCAGAGAGAGACAGGAAATAATGGCATTCCTGTGAAGTGCATGCTTCTATTTTTAAAGTCTGATTGGATGCGGGATGACCAAGCTTCCTACGTCACAGATGGAATCAGAGGGCCAGAATAACCTTCCATATCAATGATTAGATTACCCCAAACAGCGGATACAGGTGAAATGTCAGTGTGCCACGCAGCCCCTGTGCATTGCTTCTCTATAGAGGCTGTGTTCTGATTAAATTAGCCTATCGTGGGAAGTTGCTAATCCGAGCCAACCCAGGATTAAGCCTGTAGGACACGGAGAGTACATGGGAGAATGCTTGTTTGAGTGTGGGTTGCTGAGTGGGTGGTGGATAACAAGGGTTTGCGGAGAACAAATAAACCTTGCAGAACATGAGGCTAACAAAGATACCCCTGTAATTAAGTTTCGTCTTAATTCATCATATGATGTTGTAGAATATGAAATGAAATGTGGATTAATAACAAGCAAGACACACTGGATTTGCTCTGGAATTTGGCTGACGTGTTGGTCGGATTCTGTTGTGCTCTTTCTCGGTTTCCATAAAGGAGTGCTTTTTCATTTATAATGTGGCCAAGCTCTGCAGGTGGCTACTTATGAAAGACTATACAAATGCAATATGCCTACAAAGCTACTAAGGCCTGGAACAAAAGATGTAATATTGTGATTATATATCTAAAATACCTGCATCAGTGGGCTCATGATTAGCTGAAGATTAACCACTCTAAATAATAAGAAAGCTATGGAAGCTTGTTTCCGCCACTGAATAAAAAATAAAAAAGGTAATTGCGACTCTTTACCTCACAATTCTGACTTTTTTTTTTCTCAGAAATGCATAATATGAATTTATCATATTAAATAAAGTCAGAATTGCAAGATATAAATGTCATAATCTAAACAAGTTATTTTAGTTCCTCAATTCTGATTGGCCTAGGGGCTCAGTATTAAATTCTCATACGTAACTCTCTCGAATACTTCTCATTGGTTAATCGTTGCATTCATTGGTCAATCGTGGCATTCATTGGTCATATATTTCAAAGGGTTAGTTCAGCCAAAAATGAAAATTCTGTCATCATTTACCCTCATGTTGTTTCAAACCGTAAGACTTTCATTCATCTTCAGAACACAAATGAAGATCTTTTTAATAAAATCTGAGCCAGTTCTGTACTCCATTGACAGTTTACGCAACTACCACTTTGACTCTTCAAAAAGTTCATAAAGAGATTGTAAAACTAATCCATATGTATCGGGAGGTTTAGTCAAAATTTTCTGAAGAAACCTGATAGCTTTATATGATGAACAGATTGAATATAGGCTTTTATTCACATATTAACATTGATCAGCGAACATAAACTCAACCGAACTTTCTTGACGTGCAAGAAAAAACCTCATTGGTTCTTGCGGAAGATCAAACGTGCTGCGTAACACACGAGAATGAACCTCATTGGTTCTTGCGGAAGATCAAACGTGCTGCGTAACACACGAGAATGAACCTCATTGGTTCTCACCATAGACTAAAAAAATATGGACATAGCGTAAATGAAAATGGGCAAAGAGGCAAGACGTCAGTGGAGCTGAGGTGACTGGTTGCTGAAACCACACCAGCCAAGCTCGACCATAGTGGCAATCCACCTGTCACTCAAGTGGCCACGCCCTTAATTATGCAGAACTTTAAGGCTTAATATAATTTAATATAATATAATTAAATATAATTTAAACAGAGGAGAAACGGACCCAAGCGGTCCCATTGGTTCAGATTACTTTTAATAAGTACTCTCTTTAGCACCTGATCACGATTCATAGAAAAACATGTAATGATAAATGCAGTTTGAACTACGTTATAAGGACCATACAGATACCCGATTAGCCTAATAGCTTATGTAATTACATGTTAATTTAAGTGTTAAATGTCCAAATATTTTAGTTATAAAAAGAATGTAATGATGTTCAATTATTCACTTAATTATTGCTATTATTATTATTAATTAATCAATTAATTAATAGTTTATCAAGTGTTAATTTTTTTTATTATGCACTATATTGTAAGCTATACATACTTTAAATTAATATCGTTCGTATGTACTTGGTATAATCATAAACTGATAGGTGATAGAGACCCGATTTCGAGGGAGGACCTGATTTGTCTCGACATCGACGCTACTTTCATGTCTCTCGTATCACAGGAGTGACAGGACACATCTGTTTTTCCTCATACAAACGCCATATTGTGTCATCGATCGTAGCAAAAACGACCCTTAATATTTCTGTAATATTGTTGCATTGGCCGATTGTTTTGTACAGGAAGCTGAAGCTTTAAGATATAGGCCTATAGGTGGCTAATATACAGGTAACTCAAATCAATAGTTCATGTCCACCTATTTATTTATTTGGTTGAGTAAGCGCGGTTATATGTAGAATCAGCTGTCAATATCTCAAAATAGAAGTAAAAATGGATCACAGTTCCCACAAATATATGAAGCCGCAAAACTGCTTTTAAAGGGATAGTTCACCCAAAAATGAAAATTACCCATGATTTACTCACCCTTAAGCCATCCTTGGTGTATATGACATTCTTCTTTCAGATGAATACAATCGGAGTTATATTAAAAAATGTCCTGGCTAATCCAAGCATTATAATGGCAGCCCAAAATCTGAAGCCCAAAAAAGTGCATCCATCCATTATAAAAGTAATCCACACGGCTCCGGGGGTTAATAAAGGCCTTCTGAAGTGAATCGTTGGGTTTGTGTAAGAAAAATATCCATATATAAAACTTTATAAAGTAAAATATCTAGCTTCCAGCGGACCACCTTCCGTATTCAACTTACGAAGAAAGTGTAGCGCCTCTCGCAGTTCAAAACGCTTACGCTACGTCCGACGTCCGACGTCATCGTCGTGCCAGTTACGCTTTTTTGTAAGTTTATACATTTTGGGCTGCCATTATAATGCTTTGATAATATAATACAGTTTTAATATAACTATGGTTGTATTCGTCTGAAAGAAGAATGCCATATACACCTAGGATGGCTTTAGGGAGAGTAAATCATGGGCTAATTTTCATTTTTGGGTGAACTATCCCTTTAACATTGATAGTCATAAGTGTTACCAGAGCAACAAATCAGCATATTAGAATGATTTCTCAAGGATCATGTGACTCAATTGAGTATTGGCATCAGTAATTCAGCTTTGCCATCACAGAAGTTAATGACATATTAAAATAGAAAACAGTTAACACACACACACACACACACACTGTATATCTCCCACACCCTAGGAGGAAATACACCTGCAAAGTACACTTTGTTGTCTTTTCACTTAATAATCTTTAGGTGGATGTGTAACAAATTCTTGTGTAATTTCTGTTCCCACAGTACTCATTTATCCCCAACTTCCTGTTGACAGATCTATGAGCCACGGCCCTGCTCACTGACAGGCATGTCCTAATGCTTCCCCCTCTGTTTCAACAAAGGAATCTGGGGGTAAACAACAATCGGAATGGGCTGACGGATACTGGCTGTTGAAAATTTCTCGAACATGAAAATGGGAACCGGAGTGACTTTGATGGTTTGGAATGCTGCTCACCCACACATGCACAGACGCCCACATATGTCCCACACATGTCTCACATTTGAATACTTATAAAGATACTCATTGTATGTGACACTTCAATTCCTTCACATTCACCCATTCCATTTAAAGACAGAAACTCTAGCATGAATAAGGCTAATTGATTCATTGAAATCTATTTAATTGACAAGAGCAAACAACCTCTTCAATGTAATTCCCTTTAGGGCGGGAAAGCAGCTAAACGTTCTTACAACACATCACATTGTGTCAGCTTATTAGGAGCACTGTACAAAGAATTCATTATTCATGAACAATTTGTTTCAGGTTTACGGACTCCACCTTGCCTCATCACCGCTTTGAAAGGGTGATGAGGTAAGGTGTTAGATTCAATAATTATAGGAGTATATAAAATATATTTCAGTATTGTAGTATTTTAGGACATTTAGAAGAAACCAATCAGATATTCAATTCAATTAAATTCACATTTATTTGTATAGCGCTTTTCACAATACAAATCGTTTCAAAGCAGCTTTACAGAAAATACATGTGTCTACATTACAATTTAGAGTGATTTGTTATCATAGGTGACTGTGTCCAAGTTATGGATTCCAGAAATGTACATATACAAATCACTCAGTAAAAATATAAATGCATAATCATTACTTCGACTACTATATATATTTAATCAATTTCTGTATAGACACCTTATAGTCTTGGCTACAAAATAGCTGTTGAACATTTCCACTATTATTGCCCCTAAAAAATTACAGTTGCCATTTTGTGACCACGTTCTGTGACATTTATGAAAATACCCTTGATCTAATATTTATATAAAATTAGGGTGGTAATTTTAGTTTTTTGAGGACAAAATGTACAAAAATTATACTAATTTAAACAGGCTTTGCTCTATATGTTTAAAAACAAACACACTGTAAAAAATGATATGATCAATAAGTTATGATTAAGTTATGTTTTACATTGCTTTAACTCATCAAAAAAGTTATACAAGATTCAACTCATTTTTTTCAAGTTAGTTTAATGTAATTTAAGTTGAAATGACTTAAACATCTAAGTTGATTGTACTTTACAGCGCATATACTGTAAACCAGAGAGAAAACATATTTGTGATTTGAAAAATTATATATATATAATATAATATAATATATATTATATAATTTTTTTTATTTATATTATTTATATATATTATATATATAATATTTATTAACAAAACCAGTCATAACCAGTCATAAGTTGCACGGGTATATTTGTGGCAATAGCCAACCATACATTGTATGGGTCAAAATGATCGATTTTTCTTTTATGCCAAAAATCATTAGGATATTAAATAAAGATCATGTTCCATGAAGATATTTATTTTATTTATTATATTTTATTATATATTATATTTATTATTTTGCACCCTTAGATTCCAGATTTTCAAATAATTGTATCTCTGCCAAATATTGTCCTATCCTAACAAACCATACATCAATGGAAAGCTTATTTATTCAGCTTTCAGATGATGTATTAATCTCATAATTTCAATCTCATTGACCCTTATTACTGGTTTTGTGGTCCAGGGTCACATATATACTTCTGACACCTCAGTTAAATTATATTTCTCCTATATTTGTTTGGTTTTGCTCTAGGGTGGAGTTAACCTTTTTTATCTTTTTTATAAAATGCTCAAATTATTTGCTGGCATAACATATATACTTTTATGTCTTGCAGTATTGAAGTATTTCATGATAATTTCTTATCTTTAGTATTTCTACTACTATATTGAAGTGGCGTTACCAACTTCCTGAGATTCGAATTCCACGTAAGTTTGTTGTTTACCGTCGACTTCTCTCGTATCCAAGCAATGTGTTTTCCTTGACTGGTTGCCCAGTTACTTCTTTATGACGTCAGGGCATAGTTACGCCCCTCCTAAATCAAAGGCTTCTCCACGTTAACATCTTTTAAGGTGGTTTGGGTCTTATACCTTGGCTATAGGCCTATCTGCGTTTTTCCAACCAATTGAAGCTTATTTTCACTCTTAGATTACAGCTGAGTGAAACTACTATCAAATTCATACAAATGTTTTGAAACGTCCATAAAGAATGAAATAAAGCCTGTGATTTCAGACCTCCACCTTAAATCACATGCTGACATCGCAAGAAGCAAAGTCTCCACCCATTCTGTGAGCAGCTTTGTAAAGAGGTGTTGTACTTCAGCTCCAACGCTCGAATGCTGTCACACGGTGTAGTTTCGGATAGCAGGAGCACTGGAATTGACTTGGGATTTAAACCGGTATCTGGGACGGCCGAGCCACATCTTAGTGGACATTCTTTGTGGACAAATCTAAACTATATAAAATTTTTCTCTATACATGCCAAAACTAGGCAACCTTGTGGAGGATTCTGAGGCATTGTCGCGAAACTTTGAGGTTTTCGCCACAATTATTGGTAAGTGTCATATTTTTGATAAGGATGGTGAACTTTTTATGCAACAGCTGGTTTGCTGTCTAGTATTTTTGAGTTTTGCAGTGTTAGGTTTCATTTTTTACCTGCTTAGATGACTATTTGAAATTAAAGAGATTTTAATTAAAGAAATTTAGTCAAAAATTTAAATAGTCATATTTTACTCACCCTCATGTGTCGCTTTCTATCTTTTGTGGCACACAAAATGAGAATATTAGGAACTGACAGCCAGTTTCGATGCAATTGCATCTTTTTTCATAAAATAGATACTTTTTAAAATAGATAAAAGAGAGTTCTGCCTAAAGTTTCCTTTTATTCTCTACGGAAGAAAGTAAGTCAAAATGGGTTTGGATCAACATAAGTGTTGGTAAATGGCAGAAATTCAATTTTGCGTGAACTTTTCCTTTCAGTAGCAAAGAAATATGAGGCTTCTGAGCTTCCACTTGATGTTTATGTCTTGCTTATACGACAAAAAAAGTTTTTGGACCTGCTTCGTGTAAATGGGCTTATACCTCTTTTGGCCACTGTTAGGCGCTAAAACTACACCGTAAATTGTAGATGGATATGTTTTTCTCACACGGGTTCACACAAGTCAGTGATGGCTCTGCTCATGCACCACGTGAATGAGTTGTAAAGTCTGGCATAAGGCACAAACGCTTAAGCCTTATGCCAGGTTTTTTTTTTTTGTTTTTTTTTTTGTTTGTTTTTTGGGGGGGGTTTTTTGCATTTCGCAAATCAGATTTGCTATACAACCCGAAACAAGTTCTTTTTTTTTTCCTCTCTCAGTAGTTTCAGTCTTGCTGTACAGATAAGGTGTTATATCATAGCTGGCCCATCCATCTGTAGACGTTTGCAGACTGTACCTTACAGCACATTTGGCACGAGAGCATGATAGTGAGTGATTGACGTAAGTGTCAATTTGTGTATCGCCCCAAGCGATGCTTACACTGGATGACTGGGACGCGACGTTTCCTTAAGAGCATACTGTCTTTTATGGAGGACTATTTGAATAGAGATAATGATAATCATAATACATGCTTTTAAACGTAAGCTGCACACGTAGACAGATTACAGGCTCTTAGAACATGCGTGTATATTTGCATATGGATGATTCTTCAATATCGTTAAAGCTTTGTACTTTAATTTCCCACTCATTTTTAAAGATTTTTTTTGTATGTTAAATTTCTCTATATTGAACTTATCCCACACCCAGAAAAGTTTTCATTTATTTATGTTCCCAAAACTGCTAAGAATCACCCATAAATCAACGTGTAAAAAAGAAATAGAATAAAATAAAATAAAAACATTTTAGGACATATTACAATTTCTTTTTTTTAGCATTTTAAAACATATTTCCGCGATTGAACATAGGCTACATTTTACATATTACAGATATATTACCAAAATGGCTAAAAATGGGTTACAAGACGAACCTACAAAAAAGTCGACACCTAAAAGTCAGTGGGAAACAAATGCAACCTAAGACACTTTTTTGTTTATAATGCACACGTTTATAATGTATAATGCGTTGTTTTGGAAATAGCCCGTTTAGTGTTGCCAATTAAACATTCAAGGTTATCGTCGGTGACTTTTGTTACTTTGACAGTTTGCCTCATGAATGGTGTGGAATTGGTAAGAGTGGGCTGGAACTCCAGGACTGGAGCTCCTCGCCCACTCAGATTGGATTTGTCCTCAATGAGGAAAGCGATGTGGGGGAGAGAAAGGAGGCAGGGTTTGTGCGCCACGTGGGTGAGCCGTCCGCTCCTCCATTGGCTACGAGCGCGTGACGTCTTTACAGAAGCCTTCTCTGATTGGACAGCGCTTTTGTAGGTGTAACCATAGCTGCACAGTGGAAGTGAGATACGGCGAAACAACGGGCATTATTATGCGTGTTTCACTGGAGTTTCTCTTCGCGATGAGGGCTGGGGTTTAAAAAAAAAAACCGTTGCGCTGGTTTTGCAGTACACTGTCAACGACAAAGGACTACAGTTTACAGAATATTCATGTTTATGCACAATTGGAAAATTAGAATTAAATACTGCTGTAAAAGAAGCTTTTAATTTGGAGGCTCACCGCAGGATCGATCACCAAACGGGAATAATCATTGGGAATATTTTCCAAGAGCTTTTACAGATAGCTTTCCCCTGAGAGATCCAGCCCTATCCGCCCGCTTCCATCGACCCTGTCTCCTCTATCGTAGGCTATCGAATGGACCAGCATCCGAGCGCCCGGAGCTGCAGCAGTCGCGGAGCTGCGCCGTCCTGCGAGAGCGTCTCCGGCGAGCCCCCCATGAATTTGTACATCCACTCCACCACCGGCACACGCTTCGAGCTCTCCCTTCCCGCAGAAGAGACCGTGGAAGGGCTAAAGCGAAGACTCTCTCAAAGACTGAAAGTCCCCAAAGAAAGACTCGCTCTGCTACACAAAGAAACGTGAGTAGTAGCCTGATGTGTTACTGTTAGGTTGCACGGTTGGCTGTTTTTAACAATGGTTAAGAGCACGTCAGAAGGTTGGTTTTTGCTGGGCTTCCTAATGGAGATTTTCAGCCACCTCCGATGGCAAGCCGTTTTAACATTTATTCATTTAAAATAGCTATTTTTTATAGTGTTACTAGTACTTGTTTTTTAATCACTAATACTTATATTCCAGTATCTTTTCACTAGCAAATATGCATTAGATATCATGTGCATTGAATTTAGTATCTATTCAGTTAGTCACTAGTACTTACTCATTAAATACTATAGTGTATTCTTTAGCTACTAGACTATTTCAGTAATGACAAGTAACTACTGTTATATTTATATACACTTTTGACTAGCCTAGTAGTTGCTGGTATGTATTCCAGTTTTACGAACTCATTAGGTAGTAGTACTAACCGTTTAGTCGTTTTTAAACATTCAAATACTATTATTTATTCCAGTGTTCTAGTTACTAATATTGGAATATTGACTAACGTTACAAGCAAAACAATAATCACTAGTATGCAATGAGCAGCTGATGACTAACTGAATAGATAGTAGTCACTACTGGAATAAGTACTAGTATGACAGAGAAAGATAGTTACTTACTAGTACAAGAATAAGTACTAGTAACTGTACTTAGTTAAGGAAATGGCTTGCCATAGGCGCATGCATCTTGGAGCCCTGGTTCATTTTGTTGCATACATAGCACCATTGCAGTCCATGTTACATATCTATCGTGAATTATTATTATTATTATTTTTTTTTTTCGCTGTGACAGTCCACAGCCTCTTGAATAAAGAAATGAAAGGGATCTAAGCTGTTGACAGTGTGCTGTGGAAGTCAGTTTAATATAGGCCATGTGCAAGGTGTGCTAGAAACCTGCGATCATATCTGAAACTGTACTACTATTTCAAAACATTATGCAAGCAATATAAGTTTTACAGCTTATAAAGGGCCCAAAGGTGTTCTCCCGCTGACATTAGTACATGCATACAAATAGAATTTCCTAATTTCTTGATTAAACTGGTTTGTTTGCTTAGTTAGAATATGCATGGCATTAGTAATTATCATTATAAACCTGATGTCGGAGGAATAAAGCATTCCTAGTGAGACTTGCACTGCTGTGTTAGAATATTCTAAGCGAACGTTAAGAGAATAAGGGGCAATGTTAGTTTCAGTGCAGTTTGCACATTGCCTAACAATTGCACTTGGGTGGTGGAGCTAGGAGGTGAGAGAGAAGCTCTCTTGTCACTTGCAAATGACCCTAATAGTTGCATTGTTTGTGCTTTGAATTGGGCCGATTGAAAAGCCCTCACAAGTAATCACCACCAAATTACATCATCCTTTTAAAACGAAGAGAGTCGCTTAATCTCTTCTGTTTGGTTTAGCTGCCTCCAGGCCAAGTGCTCAGTCCCTTTGTTCGACAGGAGGTGGTGACATTTAGCCCGAGCACATGTGTGCACATTTATGCCACTAGGAAAGATATTTTTAAGGGATTGGTGGGTTAAAAATACATTTAGACAGTGCATTTGAAACATTTGGATTCATGCGGGGGTGTTTTTGGATTTAACATTCTGATTTGTATATGGTATTTTGTTTACTGGTAGAGGCTGCACATGTACTAGCTTACTTTTGTTTTATGTACTTGTATAAATATCTATATCTAGATAAATGTACATTATGTCCGAACCAAACTGTTATTTTCATGCTGGTATTGTGTACAGTAAAAAGGAATAGTTCACTCAAAATTGAAGATTCAATCATCATTTACTCACCCTCATGTCATTCCAAAGCTATGTGACTTTCTTTTTCTGTGGAACATAAAATGTATTTTAAAATTTTGGACCCCATTGACTTTCATTGTATGTATGTAGTTACATTCTTCAAAATATCTTATTTTGTGTTTTGGAATTAACATGCTGGAATTGTGAAGTCTAACATCTCTTTGTCCTTTCTAGACGCCTGAGTTCAGGAAAACTTCAAGATTTGGGAATAACGGATGGGAGCAAGTTAACGCTGGTTCCGACAGTTGAAGCAGGCCTAATGGTAAAAATAGCATGAGCTACGTTATATTTGTTGTACTTCCCTGGCCCTTTTTGTCACACTCATATTTACCCTGTCGTATCTTTCTTCCTAAAGTCTCAAGCATCAAGACCCGAGCAGTCAGTAATGCAGGCGCTGGAGAGCTTGACGGAAACACAGGTAAGGTTTCACTCTAATAAGGTCATCTCAGTAGATGTTTGAATTACACAGTGGCCCATTAAAATGGACAGTTGTGCGTACACTTAACCTAATTGCCAGGGCAGCACTGAACACCCGCACTTGGCTCTTTTTTTTAAAGGATCATTTGTATGTTTTTGAACTCTCTACTGGGCAAGATGTTGCACTGACACATAGGGTAATGGGATACAGATGATGTACTTCTAAGCTTTTAACTCCAAGACCTCCACACACTTACTACGCATATTTTAAGAAACACCTTCCAGTTTCTAGGCAACATCTGTGAGCTGAGGCAAACCCCACCTAGAAACCCCATCACTTTTCATATGAAAGAAACTCTGCAACTACTATTTTATGGTTATGCCACTTTCTAATGTGTATTTCCTTATTTAGCTAATGGGTAAACCTCATGATGGAAGCTATTCTTACCTCATTTCACTTAATGTTTTGATTGATTGGATAGCCAACCTTCACTGCATCTTCTTGCTGATATTTTGGGAAATCCTGGGTTATTGTGATATGTGTGTGCATTTGTGTAGGCGAGTAAAACATCAATCTGTAATGACGACAGAGGAGTGTGGTTGTGGGTACAAGGGGGAAAAGTAGACGGGAGTGCACCACTCTTAATGCTCAATATGCCTTCTCCCGGCAGCTGCAGTGTCTCATGTTTCTGTAGAAAAGCTTTTTAACCTGCTAAAAGTGGCTCACGTTTGGCCTTTCTCATCAGAAATCCTTTTGCAGTGCCGTGCAAACGTTAGTTGTGCTTTTCTCTGATCTAATGTGCTATTTGTAGGCAGCTAACGGTGTCATCTGGTTGCTTACGAAACGACCCCGTTTTAGAAATCATCATTTTTAGTCATCGTTTGTGTCTTTTTTTTGTAGCTTCACGGTTACAGACATGAACTGAGTCAGTAACATCGTCAAATGTGAGACATATCACTCTTTCAGAACTGGAATTAGTCACAATTGATTGTAAAAAGGGATCTGCACTCCATTATTCCTACCCTTCTTGCCATGTACGACTAGTTACAGTGGACGACCACATATACATAGCAGAATTCCAAGAGCTACAGTGTTAGCTTCCAGGGAAAGATCTATCTCAGACTTCCTCGTAACCAGACTGTTTTATGGAAAGGGAAGGCTTGCAATTATTGGAATGGCATTTTTCCCCTTGTTACTCTGGCCTAACAGCCTTTTCTGGCCTATAATTTAAAGCTGCTGTGGTTTCGCATGTCTCTCCATAGTCTCCAGTTTTACCCTCTCCGCCGTTAAAGAGGAAGAACGGAATGACATCAAGGAGTTTCTTAGTTCCAAGGGAAAATATAGCCCAGTTTATGCAGTCCACTTGATTGATCAGCTGTCCTCTTGAACATTTAAACGCCGTTTTTGCATTCGAGCAGCGCTTTTGTTGCTGGAAACTCTGCCCATCAAGTAGAAATAATGACTGGTGTCTGATTCTTCCGGCGACGGAGTACGTTAATTAGAGGTTTCTGTGCTAACCCACCTCTAAAGGCAGGTAGATTGCTCACTTTGTCCTTGGGGGATAACATATCGGTTTGTTTCCACAAGCGAGCGTTCTCAGTGCCACAGACTAGAGATGTTTTCCTGTCATAACTCTCCACCCTCTAGACACCCACCTACTCACTTTAGAATGGGTCCGGTGCCTGTCATTGTGTCTGAAAATGGACAGATGCAAATAATGGGATTCAACAATATAGAGCGAGTCACCTCTCTGTCACCCCCTTGTCATTTCCACCCACCCAACCCCCTTCCCAGAAGGAGCAAGGGATGAGAGTAACTGAATATGAGAAATGGATGTAGTGACGTCACCCTTGAGGAGGGTCTGGAGTGTATGTACACTCCAGGAAGATTACCAGGAAGGACAGTGATGAGTCAGAATACCAGGTATAGATTGAGGACAAAAATAGAAGCGGTGGGATCGCACGTCACAAGGCTCCACGGGATACCGATGGCTTTCGTGGCATATCTACAATGATTTTTTTTTTTTTTTTTTTGATTTTGCAAATATTTGAAATGGAAAATGGAGGGGTATGGAGGGTGTTGGCATGTTGTTTGAACAGCTGGCACATGGGAGGAGATATTCGTTTGCGTTAATCTGATCTGTGATCAGGGCCATGCTTATGTGTGTTTGCACAGAGAGCACTCCCGATCCAAGGGGGACTAAGTTGACATGGGCAATCACTTGGATTCGTGACTGTTCTTGTTTCCCATCCGCCTTTGTGATTGAAGTGCTTGGTTTCGTGACTGAACTGAAAAGGAGGGAGGGAGGGGGACTATGGAGAACTTCTCTTTAGCCGATAACCAAGCCACCAGCTTTTTTAATTAGTGTTAAACTCCTCTTCTATACTGAGCTGTTACTTTTAAACACTGTTCCTTATATTTGTCATTCTTAGTGTTTCTTTATTCTGTGACCTTTCTCTACATGTTTTTTTAAAGTCATTAATAAATGCTGAGTCCCTTGATTGTAGATATTTTGAATCCCGTTGGCTGCAAGTGTGACACGTCTGTTTTGACTCAGTCTCTCGCCTACCCAGACTAATCTGTTCAGTCATCTGAGGAAAAAGGTGTTGCGTTTTCACGACGCATATCTTTGATGGTCACCCGGAGCTCGAGAATGAGGAAGAGGGGACACGGCAAGAGCAAAAAATGAAGATGCCGTCATCATTTGCCTCATGTTGTTCCAATCCTGTATGACCTTTCTTTATTCTGTAGAAAACAAAAAAAATCTGTGTTTTTTTAAATGAGAAAGTCTGTATTTTTTCAATTGGACCCAATTTTGTTCATTCTTCAGAATATCTTCTTTTGTGCTCAACAGAAGAAGTAGTCATATAGGTTTGGAACAACATGACACATGAACATGTGAACAAGGATGACAGCATCTTAGTTTTTGGGTGAACTATCCCTTTAAATGAATCGTTTCTGTCTGCCTTAAAATGATTTAGTTTTGGTCTGCAGACATGATGGAAAGAGGCTCCTTGCAAGTTCTGAATGATCGAATTTAGCCTTTACCCACTGAATCCTCAGCGTTCAATCTCATGTAGACCTTGAGTAGGTCAAACCCCTCGAGTGAAATCTTTGAAGGTAGCCTTCTCTTCAGGGTTTGAAGAAAGATGCAAGTGATTGATTATTGTAAAGGAGCTTGTTATTGCATCCACACTCTTCGTGCCCCTTTGTGAAGACTATACCCCCTGGTGCCTTCAAAACCAGCCAGTCGATGATGAGGGTTAATAAGCTGGTTTTTAACTTTCCGTGTTTGCCGAGGCATTTGAAAGGTGACCAGTAGTCTTTCAGTCATGCTTGGTATCAAAAGAACCTGTTTTCTGATTTGACCCCTCATAGATGGGTGTTTTCAGACTGCGGGTGAACGTCAGCCTGGTGCTGTTCCAAGCTCCTGCCCCGTAGCTCCTGTGCTACAGAAGAAACCGCCTGCAAATGAGTTCCTTGAACCGCAGGGACCCCAATAAATAAAACTGTCAGCTATAGAGTTGGGAGAGAGAAAAAAAAATGGAAGGAGCCAGAGGCGTACTCTCACTGAATATTTCATCAGCATCTACTGGCATCCTCACACCCCTCCACCCTCTCTCTCTCACTACAAGGTTTCTCCCCCAGCCCTCCTCCCCTGTCTCCCCTTATCATGTTTTCTTTCTCTCTCCTTCACTCGCTCTTCACTGCATAGCAACCGCAGCCCACTGCAGAGCAAAATGCCTCCCCAACAAATCAAAATGGACGAAGTGCAAAGATAAAGGAATAGTAGCGCTAGTCAGTTTAAGGTGAACCAATGTTGGCTCATCCAAGTATAGAATTCTTCAACATGGTAACTTGCTGCCATAGACATGTCAGTATCTACCTTTGAATGAACCCAAACAGAATATGCAGACTTTTTCCCTGCACTGAAATTTGCGGAATGAATGAGGATATGCAAAATTAAATTTGTCTTTCTGACTTGTTTTCCAGTAAAATGTCTAAAAATCCTTAAAACAAGATCAATTTACATGAGAAAAAAACTCTGCATAAGAGTTATGCTCTGGCAGATTTTGTTCACTTTTAGGGAACTTGTTTACTAAAAGTGAAAAATCTGCCAATGCTGTAAAACAAGTTTTTTGAAAACAAGTCCTAGAGAGACAAATAGACATTTTCAGAAAAATTCTTAATATTTTCAGTTTAGTTTCAAATAATTCTCGTTTTACAGATACTTTATCTCGAAAATTACGTAAAAATACTAGTTATATTTTTTCTGCATTGTACAGCATTATTATTGATAGCTAAAAGTATATTAGCCTAAATTTTATATAAACCAATATGTAAGGGACAAGGAATGTTTAATGTTGAAAAAAAACTGTGGCTGCAGATTCCATGTGGGCCTGTTTAGAGTTTGTGATCTCTAGTTGTTTATTTTTCATGTAGTGAGTGAAGAAAGGGTGGATCCAGGTAGGCCTCTGGCTTCAAAAGCATTTCCAAGCCAGTGTCAAGTGTACTCGGTTATAGAACTTGATCTGTGTGCCTTGACGAGAGAGAGAGAGTCAGTGGCCTTTAGAACAAAGAGACCTGTGCAAATGTACACTTGTGGTCTCTTTTGAGTACCTTATCCATTTTAGGCATTATAGACTACATGTTGACACTTCAGGCTCCATACACTTGACAGATTCTATATAGCTGTGTAACAGATCTAGCCAAAGTCTGGAATTTCTGGCCAGAAGGCTTCCAAAACTCTTTTGATGATAACTAAATATGGGCGTTCTTCCACAAGCACCGAGACTGTCCATAATGGTCTGTTAACATATCTTGGTTTTTCCAGTCATGTCAAGAACATTGTTCAATGTATACTTCTGCACACATTTCTCAGATGCCGTGTAAGTGAAGACTGTAGATCTTTAAACCCGCTGTGGCCATTCGTTTACTGCACCAGAAGCGTGTGGGCTGGCCGATGTATTGACAAATGTCTGTGTGACTCAAACTGACGGCTGTTGTGGGGAATGTCTCTGCAGACCATGTCCTCGCCTTTCAGAGGCACTTTTACTGGTTTATGGGGGTTCACGCACTCTCTCATTATGTGGGATGAGTCTGGGCTTTGAGTCAGTGAGATGCTAGGGCTTTATGATGACTGATCTGCAAGGCTAATGTGGGGTCTGGCACAGTTTACGTGATGATTCGCAGGCCCAAATAATTTTAATTATTAGTGCTTGGATGTTCAGTGCACTCCTTGCTGCAGATATTCTTTAACCTATTGCAAAGTCGCTCTGCTATATGGTAATGGAAGCAGAGTAATTATAGGGACCTTTTGTTGGAGTCTGATTTGCGCATTTGATGCAAATCAACTCCCAAGACAGCTGTCAGTCAGGGGTGGGATCCACCCTCACTTTGGGGTGAGCCACCAATTTCACAATTGACGTTTAAATGGGTTGCAATCAAACTTGACAGGATATTTAGTATATTTTATTTTTATTTTATGAGTTCATTGTCATACATGGATATCAAGGGGGATTCCTTCTCAAAGATGGAATAAGGGTCTCCGTGTCTGGTTCTCCACGTCTGTCAGTGAAATGCACAGAGTGGTAATGGTCACTCGACTGTGAGAGTGGCTGTTCGATGGAAAAATAGATCAGCAAAAGAGCTAGCGAAAAAACGATGGAGGGTAGACACCAGTGATTCAAAAAGGTTAACAACAGGTCAGTCAGCACAAGCACACTCGGACAATGAATAGATCTGCTGGGGGAATCTTCATGGTTTTCATTGTCTTTTTTTCTGGTACCTTTGATTCTTCTTTATTTGTGTATTAGTCATTATGAATCTTGACATATTTATTGTTATACATAGGTGAAGTTAGAACATCCTCAGAATGTGGCAGATGCAACAAAGAGAGTCTGAGGGTTGAGATCGAACAAGGAGAAGGTTGTTTTGAGTGTTTGGAGAGCAAAGTCAAGACAAGCACTCTGTATTTCTCGCCTTGTTTTCAAGGGGTCGGAAAGACCCTTGGCTCAACTACCATTCTGGGTACTCCTAAAATGGACAAGCCTTTCCGGTCCAGCCTTTCAAACAATTAGCTATTATGTGACTGTGTGGCGAGTGGGTCTGCATCCTGTTTCTATGGCAGATTTTTCAGGCCTGGGGCCAGACAGAAGTTAGTGTTTCGTGGGTGTGCTGAATGGTAGAGTGTTGTGTATATGTGTGTGCCTTTTGTATACTTCTGCTTATTCATAAAAAGGCATTCAGTCATATTGCCAAATTCTTTTCCAGTCTATAGCAGTACAAATGGAATTATTAAAGCCACCCTCCTCTTCATTTCCTGTCCACAGGTCAGTGATTTCCTGTCTGGCCGGTCTCCTTTAACCCTGGCTCTGCGAGTAGGCGATCATATGATGTTTGTCCAACTGCAGTTGGCAGCGCAGCACTCGGGCGGCCCACAGTTACAGCATCGGCATCTCATATCACGCGGGAGTTCAGAGGGCACAACAGGACAGTCTCATGGAGCTTCAGGCGCTGCCTCTGGGATGGCGAGGGTTTCACACAACCCCCACCCACATCACCCACACCCGCACCCACATCCTCACCATCCAAACACAAAGCTCCCATCTAACCCTGCAGCTGCCCCACCTTCCCCCTCTATCCCATCTGTTCCTCCCATGTACCCCACCTCAGCCTCAGGGCACTGTAGCCCTCCACCGAACCCTTCTCAACTCCCTGGAAGTTTTCTTCACTCCCCACAGCCATCTTCGGCCTGTCCCACCTCTCTAAGCAGCCCCAGTCCTGCAGCTTCCTGTCCAGAGGTGAGCCACTGTTTGTCCTACATTATCCAATTCAGTAATTTTATATAATTATGGCAAGAGTTGATTTGCCAATTAGATTAGTAAGATGTACAAACCATACTACGGGTTGACCACTGGCCCATGTTCTGCACAGGCCAACTGCCCAGCAAAGACATCTGGCAACTGTAACACTCCCTCGCGATCCCGCAAACCAGGCGCTATCATTGAAAGTTTTGTGAACCATGCTCCTGGAGTCTTTTCTGGGACATTTTCAGGTACAACTTCTCAATAAGTTTATTAGTTGAAAGGCTCAGCATATGACGTCAGTTCTTCTATTTATATAGAAGATTTATATAATATTCTATTTATATTCTAATTAACCTATATTTATAGTCTGTATCTAATATCTATATTGGTTCTTCCCTAAGGCACTTTGCATCCCAACTGTCAGGACAGCACCGGACGTCCCAGGCGGGACATAGGCACCATCCTCCAAATCTTGAATGACCTTTTGAGTGCCACCCGGCATTACCAGGGTATGCCACCATCGCTCACGCAGCTTCGCTACCAGACCCAGTGCAACAGCCCAAGTTCGCCAGCACCATCACCATCACCACCGCCCTCACCTCCCCACACCCCCGGACTAACCGGCCTGCCTACCACAGTGCCCTCTGAGACTCAGCCCACCCTCCACCCACTGGTGCAGTGCCAGAGCCAGATCCGCATGTGCAAGCCTCCCGGTAAGTTTTATTGCATTTGCCAGAATTTTGACTTTTTACTGTAGCCAAAAGTATTTAGATTGTAGCCAAGAGGCTCAGGATTCAAATCCAAGGCAGTGTTAACATAGCTTCAGAATGTCCAAGACAAGGGTGTGAGGATAAGAAAAGTGAAGATGTTAGAGAGGGGGAGGAAGAACTAGGCTTGTTCTTTCAGGCCCTGGTAGTCATGCTTCAGCAGCCACAGCATGTCTGGCTTTGTCTCTGTGCTGACGGTGTCCTCTTTCCTCTGAGAGGTAAAGAATGGGGGTGGACTACTCTGTTACCAAGAGGAAGGAGGCAGAGAGCCAGAGCGAGAGAGATAACGAAGCGAGATAGCACTCACAGACGTGTGGCAGGTACCCCGCTCTGTCTGGTAAAAACTGATTATCTGGGGCAGCTCGCTTTAGCGCTGAGGAGGAAATTGAACTGCTCTGTCATGAAACACCACTGTTGGAGAATACAGAGATAATGAAGAAATATCATCCTAGCACTGTTCAAAGCTCGGGCCTGTTATCAATCTAGACTAGATTAAAAGCATACCAAGCTAACGCTGCACAATATGAAAACATATCATCAACTACTTGGGTGGAATAACTTCGGTCACTCGATTTTCACAAAGGGGTAGGGAATCCTACGCATTTTTTGAGATGATGCATACTTTCTCCGTGTTTTAACCCCTCTTCTGCTTGCATAATGCTCAGTCATTGGCCCGTTTCTCTCTTTATGCTGCTCCCACATTGAAAGTCAATTGGCCAGCCTACTGGTTTCCCTCTTGCTCATCTGCAAAAACTGTCCCAGCAGCCAGGGCTAGTCAATGGACGCTTGTTTTCATATCAGCCTTTAAATAGAGATTTACACAATATATATGAGCTCCAAGAGAACGCTCATTGTGTTTGAAAGTCAGTAAGACGAGGCGGAGGGAAAATACCAAAAGTCCATTCATAAAATTGTTGTTTATATCCGGCCAGTGACTGCCCACTGATTAACTGGCACTTCCTCTTGGGCAAGAGAGAAAAAGGGAAGGGCGCTGTGCCTATTTTCTGGACAAAACTGCCTTGCGTGTCAACATGTTTGTGAACCCATGGTGTAGGGCAAGATTTAGCTTTATCTCTTAGCACCTGGTGACCAACTTGTCTACATTGGACAGGGCACTTTCATGACCCCTTTGAAATGTCACATACTTTCTCACTATATTGTATACTTAATGTGATTGCAGACCAAATGAACCTGATATCCCCACCATACTTGTTTTGACATCCATCTATGCACAGTGTTGTTGGACTTTTCTAGACATTTGGCCTCGACAAACTGTAGTCAGTGTGTGCAGAGGTTGGGGAGAATATGGGGGATGGAGAGCTGGGGGTGCAAAGAGGGTTGCCTATTCTTGACTCAAATTCCTGTGCTCGCTGGGGTCTCTCAGAGCACTTTGCCCACTGCAGGCAACCCCTTTGTTTGACCTAGTGTGCTCAAATAGTGCAGTAGTGTATCAGCCTCGCCTTTTGTAAACTGAAAGAGTGAAAGAATGAAAGCCTGTAGGTTTAAAACTTAGGGCTGGCCTTTAGATTTGGTATTGCCTGGCCACAGTACTGAACGGAGGGAGGAAAGGGGGATGAAATGACTCTCAAACTGGGAGGGGGTGGATAGTGCAGGAATGCTTTCGCCCCTCAACGTTCTGCACTATCTGTCAGCTCAGGTTAGTTTAGTTTGGGCTGTGCAAGAGCGTCAGGGTGGAGCTGTATTTTAGTAGGGTGAGAGAGAAAGAACAAGGAAGGGTGCTTGAATTCCTCCCCTCGCTCATTTAATCTGACCAAAAGCAAACGCTCCTGGCTGCTGTGTACATACTGCAGCGATGTGAAATGTCAAGATTTCAGTCCTCTTTGTCCTGGGCTCCCTGGTGCTTAAACATTGCCAAGTTCTTTTCCTAACCCAAAAGAGACAGTTTGCCTCTGTGCGGATCGCTTGATCAAGCGCCCCAGGGCTCTCACCATGTCACTGTGGTGCTCAGACCTGCCCAGCTCGACCGGGGGTTAAATAATTAATTCCCCCTCCTTGCTCACTGCCAACAAGCATGTAAGAAACCCCCCAGGCTGACTATCCTTAGCTGCTCATCATGCGGGGGCCATGGCTAGCCATATCCGATGTCTTTTATTGCTCCTAGTATGCAAATTGTGGTCATTCGAGACCACGGCTTCCTGCAGGGTCATTGATGCCATCGCATCAGAGAAGCAATGGAGATGTCAGGCTTTGGCCGCTCCCCTGGTTTAGTTCTGCTAGGGGTGCAGATGGCTGAACACAATGCCTGTCCTATACTGTGCACCCACTCCGAGCTCCTCCCAACCTAGAGGCAACACTGGCACCCATCCCAGCTCTCTGGGAGTTAGCTACAGCTGGCTTATAGAACAGGAGTACCTACTGATCTCAGAGTACATCTTAACAGGAGCATTGCAAAGGCTTGAGAATTATAAAAGATTATTTTCTTGGGGGCAAAGCTGGTCACTCTGTTTTGGTTGGACAACGCAAATGCTATAAATGGCTATAGATGGGTTAATGACCCATAAGAATGGCCACAATAAAGAAAATCTTTTCAAATTTAGTTTAAAACGTGCCATGTTCTAGAAATGTACTCTTTGTATCTATTTTGTTTTTTTTCCCCCTTTTTATTCAGTTTGAAATCAGGACAGTTTTTTTACCTTTATGCCTCCAAAATATAACAAAATAAATTTTAATACCTAAATTAAAAACATGATCATCATAGAGGAAGCATATTCAACAACTCATTTTATGAGTTTTTGGGTAAATCAATAGATCTGGACTAAAAATAACCATTAGATGCCAATGCTTGATGTCTCCCTCCTAGACTGCCAAGGCATCTCCCCTTGATGTAGAGTGATTGCTGCACCCAGACTCGAAAAGATCACAAGACTTATCAAGACAAACAAACAAGTCAAAGACAAGTGTTAATTAAGCTGATCTTTAATGGATCAATGGCAAAAGGGAAGCTCAGAGAGACTGCCAGATCACTGTACTGTAGGCCGACACATTGGGTTGGGCTTAATGTTTACCAAAACCCTGCTTAACTGACCTAATACCTGTAGACAGGCCAACAGCCTCATCGATTGGGTAAAAATCCTCCCTCCATTTCTCTCTCTCTCCTCATTCTTAATCCTCCTCCTTTCCATTTTCCCCTCTCACGTGGTTATCAGCACTCGGTCTGAATCTTTCTCCCTCCATGCATGGATCAATACATTCTCATACATCAGCTCGTTCCCTTCAAAAAGCATGAGACGAGCGCATAACATCCCAGCTTTTGTTTGCCAGCACACTGCTACTTTTTAGATTCCAGAGGGATTTTTTGTATAATCTCTTCCACCCTCTATGGCTTGTTCTCATTTGCCTATTTCTGTCTTTATTTATGTTCCTCTGAGGCCTCCGTCACGAGGCTGTATTGAGGAGGAGGGGCGTGGGTGGATGCGGGTGCTGGGGGAGGGGGTTAGAAAGAAGGCCAGGTGTATATCTCATGTGTGGGCCCGAACAGCTGTGTGGCAGGAGGCGGGGCCAGGGTTGTTTTGTCCTTTCCTCCCCCTGCTACTTTCCCCTGAGGCTTGGGCAGAGCTTGTCACAAGCCTTTTTTTTTTGCCCTAACCCCCCTAATTTGAGCCATGGGCCTGAGAATGTCGAGTGCGCATTGAGGACACTGCAGCACACACGGCTCGCTCTGAGACAATGCATCGTTGGTGAAGGAGGATGAGGGGAGGAAGGGAAGGGCAGAGAGGGTGAACGCAGGGGGGAGGTGCTTTTTCTGTCCGTGATGTTCACTTGCAATCGTCGCTGGCAGCAAAATAACTCTCTGTTCTTGTCCACCCACCCACCCCCCGTATGTGTATGAGTCCAAACCTTAGCATAGGGAGGGGTCTAGGAAGCACGAAGGGACAGAGAAGGGAGAGCTTTTGCACTGCTTGTTCTGCCTTTGTTCCCAGTGTATCCCACCCCCCCTACCTCAGCGGTTCACTCTTTTTGCACTCACGACAGCTTAGGCGGATCTGTTGGGATGGCTTCAGGCTGGTGAGCCATGCCACAGCCTAATAATAACTCCCCTAAACGGGTGCATTGAGTCTCCCCCACGGGCAGCCACGTTCGTCCTTATAATGATGCGGGGGTTGTTCGAAACATTCAAGTTAAGTTTGTTTTTCCTTGCAGCACAGTCCCCAAGCCATGCCAAACTAGTGGTGATGTTTTCACAGTGTCCGTGGATCTGTTTGGATGGGTGACTGTGTGAGAAAGTACATTGGCAGAGGCCACGGATTCTCACAAAGAACAAAAAGGAACTTGGCTTAGTAGCAAAGGGTCTGCCTTAATGTCTTTGAGACCATTGTGAGCTTCGTACAATACCTTGACAGTGGCATACCGTGCCCAGTACCGTTAATGAGTTCCTCTGCTTTTTTTTCCTCGCAGATTTTTGTAGTTAGGTCCCTTGGGGCACCGCTGCCTCATGCAGCAAGGTTTTTTTCCACTAGCCCCAGTTGGTATGCAGAGAAGAGCTGACAGGCTGCAAGGTGAGGTGGCTGGCCTACTTTTGAGGCCTAGAGTTGCAGTTAGACTCTTTGAAAGGGCAGATGAAGGAGAAAAACATGTGTAAGCATAGAAACCCTTTCTGAATGGTTTATCTGTTCAGTTTGTGCAGTCGAACAAAGACCTTCTTAACCTGTAAAGTCCTATAAGACCAGAACCACTCTAATCATGCTAAAATGCCAGAGCAAGCCCCAAATCTGATTTGTCTAACCAGGTTAGGAAGGAACTGTTTGGCGGATCTCTGTTGTTGTTGTTTGTACAGCCTGTTCTTTCTCTACAAATATCCAAATGATTAAAACCACCACTTACATTTATATCACAAATCCTTCCTAGATGGCTTAAACCCACCCACCCTGGAAAGGTATTAAGTAAAGGGGGAAATTGAAGCGCCACAAAATCCTGATTTCATTTTGATATGGAGAGGTGGATGAAATTGATTAGCGAATGAGAATATGCATCTGGGCTGTTTTTCTATTGCATTCTGGGTGGAATTCCAGAGCACATCTTTCTCACTCTACCTCCTTGTCTGTCTTTTCCCAGAGGTATTGGGGAGGGGTGAACCATGTGTGCATATGGGGGTGGGGGTCTCGGTATTGGGGGGGTTGGGTGGGTGATCACTCGTTCAATAAGCTCAGGCCAGGAAAAGAAAGGGGGGAAAAAAGGGCCCGGCTCACTTCGCTTACAATTTCCATTCGCTTGCATTTTCTATTGAAAGCCAATAGCAGTGTCCTCGCCTGGAGATGGATTGCTGCGCTAGAGCTAAGGTTTAATCAATAGGTCTTTTTAATTTGCCATCGATCCATGTTAAAAGCTACTGCTGCTGGTGCTGTGTGTGTATGTGTGGCGGAGCACATGCGATGAAAGTCTATGCTCGGGATTATTGACATTCTAGCCGGCTATTTCATTATTTAATTCTGGGATAGTTCCTAATGGAGCTGGCTAATAGATTGTGGTTTCTTTTTCTCTTCCATTCTCTTGAATATATTTATAAATGAAAGGTTTGGGGTTGAGCTGTGGAGTGGAAAACCCCCTTGTGTTTTTTCCTCCCTAATTGGCGCATTAGCCGCTAAAACCTTAGCATTGTTTGTGAGATTAGAAAGTGCAAGGTATTTGCTTCCTGTTAAAGAAATTGTATCGCTTAGGAATGTGTGTGCGCATGCACATGTAGGCGTAGGTCTCCTCTCGGGCGTGTAGGTTCCTTTGTGAGAACGCACTTCTCCCTTTTGCGTATCTCAAGGGCACGCCTGCCAGGACATTTTGAGCCACTTCTGATAAGGGAAGAAAGAACTTGCTGCCACATACTGGGATGCTCTTCTAAAATGAGACAGCAGCAGAGTGTGCTTATTTCTGTACTGACTAAAAGAGAGTGAGAGAGTGATGGGCCGGAGGTAATCGCAGCATGCCTTTTTTAAGAACATCGACGTCACCACTCAGACTTTAGTTTATTTATTCAGCACCCGGCCTTTGATAACATTCAGCAGGATCAGCAGTCGGGATCCAAAGCACTGAGTCATTCTGTCCTAGACCAAATATGTACTGCACCAGCACTTCCCCCTGCTGAAAACACTAGTGTAGATAGTCACCACCTTATGTTGTGTTTTGGATGCTAGTCATTAGCTTGGGATCATTTAATTATTAATTAACGGCATGAGTGTTGCAATTTTAAGATGGCATATTATCCATCCATCTCAAGATTCTTTTATAGTCTGTTGTGCTTGAGTTAACTAGTTGATTAACTAGTTAAAGTTTTGATTTCAGAACTATGTAGTTTTTCACATTGTTAGCAACTTTAGCAAGTTTAATCTAACCTAATCAGTGCCAAGTAGTCTGAACCAACAATTCAAGGCTTGACTAATTCCTTTTTTAACTCTAGGCTTGACTCTAACTCTTGCTCTTTCTTCCTGGTTTTTCAGGAGACCGACTGCGTCAGACGGAGAACCGAGCCACACGCTGCAAGGTGGAGCGACTGCAGCTGCTCATGCAGCAGAAGCGTCTCCGCAGGAAGGCCCGGCGAGACTCTCGTGCCCCGTACCACTGGCTCCCCAACCGCAAGGCCGGGCGCAGCAACAGTAACAGCAGTATGTCTAGCGAAGGCTCCCTGGACCTGGACTTTGAGGACTCTGTGTGGAAGCCCGACGTCAAAGCCGATATGAAATCGGAGTTCATCATGGCCTGAAGCAGCAAAGGTTGCACCATTTTCGAGGAAGATTGGGGTTTACACTTTAGAGAGGAGAATTTCCGAAGACTGTAAACACAGACGCACATTCAGAATCTGGCAGGCTTTACTCCTCGTCTATCCTGTGACCACAAAGACTTTACACAAAGGAAGATTCACAGACTTTTACTTACCATATGTCCTTGATAGACTACGATCTTGGAATAGACTTTAATTTCCAAATGACGATGTTTGGATATGGATTGGACTGATGAATAGACATAATTTGGACTCTGAACGTCCAAGAAGTAAACTCAAATGAGCATAGCAGACGTCATTGTGCCCATGGTGTTGGGATTTGTTTTTCTCTTTCCTTTTTTATGTTTTTCTTTTTTTATCCGGGGGAAGATCCATACAGGCCAAATAAAGGGCATGATGAACTGACAAAAATCAGATACTGATCCTACTTCCTCCTTTTTTCGTTACGAATGGGCATTCACAGTTCAAGAATCATTTGAAGGGGGTTATCTTTGTTTTCAAGTCCTGTTTTTCTTGAATCATGATGATTTCTGAAACAATATGTAGCATTACCCACAAAGCATTCAGGTTTTTTATCTTGTAGACGAGGAGGGTTCATTTGCACACACACCTGTGATTTGAAATAGACAAATGATATCATAAGCAAGAGATGGCACAGTGCATGTTTAGTATATAAATGTACAAAAAAAAGTCTTTCTCAGTAACAGCTCAGTAGAGTCAGAGGTTCAAGTAGGAAACTAGAACATGAAACGAAACAAAAATATGCTGATGCGATTGAAGATACGAGGCTTGTAAAGTCAGTTGTTTTTAGTATATATAAAGAACGACTTTTCTTTTTTTACCTCCACGAAAACAAACAAACCAACCAAATGTAAAACAGAAGTTGCTCAGCAAGGCTCAAGTCAAGCTGTGAAATGAATCCGATGTTGTATAATCACTTAAATACATTACTGTCTAAATGTGTATTATAGAGAGAGTGGTGGGGTGCCAGAAGAATAGTTTACAAATGTGCATTATAATGGCAGGGTGGAATCTCTCATTTATGCATTCAACTTAACAACCCGCCGTTCAAGGGTTTTATCCCAGCAAAAACTGACAGTTGTGACACAATTTCAACAAGATTACCCTTATTTCTCCGTTCGACCAGACTTCTTCCCACGTAAGCATCCAGACCGGAGCGTATCCTCCCCCTTTACACTCTGATAGTGCCTCATCCGTAGACGCACTGACATATTCAATCAGGCGTTGCACAGACAGACGGTTCTGCTGCTATATGGGACTTCTCTTTGCATGCAAAATTGTGAATTATCCTGATCCTTTTTTGTAGAAAATAATAATAATAATAATACTGAGAAACTGGTGCTGAAAAGAAAAGATAAAGCATGAATTTGTGAAAAATGAGGGGAAAAAAAAAACCCAGACATTTGCCCCAGCAATTTTTTTTTTTTTTTTTTTAATTCGAAACGTGATGTTACATATCAGTCGCAAACCAAAACAGGACTGGAATTCTACTGTACATGGATCATTCCTGGACTAAGGAACAATGGAACATTTTCTACTCCCGACATCCAAGGGATCCTCAGAGCAAACCCCAACACTCCTATTGACCTGTCCAGATACGGACTAACAGGGATGTTAGCAAGCAACATTCGCCCCTAATGACTACTTGGAAATAAACGTGAAAATGTCCTAAACCACATCGATGTTGCACTCACTGAGTTTGCAATGAGATTACCTACCTGAAAGGGAACATTGTCTTTTCCTTTTTTTTTTCTGTTCAAGTGGCCTTAACGTTCATTATCTAAACACTTGCTGAGTGGTGGACAACATAGGGATGTTTCTGTTGGTTTTTTTTGTCCTGTGTTTTTGTTAAAGCATCACTTTTTCTGGGGCAATTTTTGTGTTTAGGAGGTGGAGGCTCTATTATGTCAAGGCTTCGGTGCCTTAAAGTTTTGCCCTGTCGTGTGTACAAAAAAAAAAATCAGAACAAATTATTTGCATTTATGCAGGTTTTTATCAATTTATAGGAGCTCTGGTAGAATATTGTCTTTTATGGTTTGATTGTTACAAGTCACAACCTGGAGGTTAAACAGGTTCCATCAGTGTGTTCCGTTGTTTGTTTGATTACGTCCCTTGAACCCTGCTGTCCTACAAAGAAGCAACAAATTTACAAATTTTAATTGAAAAAAGGAAGTTTCAGCTGCAGTGCTATAGTGATAAAGTGCCCTAACTCTCAACTGAGAAGTCCTTTAAGGACACATTGACAACATGCACTTCCCTTCTTCTCAGATAAATGACTTCAGTGGATGATTTCTCCCTTCCCCCCCAAGAAAATCATTATTTAATTTTTATATATGTATGAAATATACTCTGTGTGTGCCTCACCTATATGTAAAACGGTAAAAAAAAAAAAAAGGTGAAAACTGAAAAAAAGCATAGGAGATGATCTGAGTTTTAGGATAAGGGTAATTGAGGGTGGAGGGAGGGAACGGGGGGCATTTTCAATAGTTTGTTGAAGTTCTGATCACATCATTTAAGTTGCCTGTTCTTTCTTGTAGCCAATGAAAACTGATTACAAGAGTCGAGAAAAAAAAAACAATTTACAATGTTCTAGCTATAGACCGGTGTAGCACATGTGTGACTGTATTAATTTATGAAACCAAAATGGTAACTGTGAATTATGTATTTCTTTGTGCTTTTTTTAAAGTGGGCAGATGGTGGAAAAAAGGGCGTTGCTGTGCCCTGTTTTGTTTTTGTGGAATATAATGGAAATAATCAAGTTAAAAAAAAAAAGGAAAATATCTAAATATATTTTTTTCTTAAGCAATACATTTCAGTGTGACTTGTGATAGGACATTTTCTTTTTTTAGGTAATAAATTGAAAGAAAAAAATGACTTTGGTGTATTTTGTGTTTTTTTTGGTCTATGTGTGACTATCCCATGTGGAATTTACAAGTTATATATATTTTAATATGAAACCTATGAGCTACTATAGATAGATAGAATAGATAGATAGATAAAATAGATTAAATATAAGAATACTTATAATCAACAGTAGCCTACTCGGGCATCGTCCACCATCTTGGCTTCATGTTTTCATTGAGCTCGTCATGTTGTCTGAATGTTAATTTGGCCAAAACAATAGGCAGAATAGCTAAAATACTCAACTTTTAGAACAAACTTTGTGCCAAGAGCACATTTGATGCTTCAAAAAGCTATGTTTGCTAAAATGCTAATGCTAGCTCACTAGGTTTGGGAGCAGAGCAATTATATTGGTAGCTTGTGTGTTGCTACCTTACTGCTCATTCGTGTCTTTCTCTATTACCAGTTCCTTTTAGTTTATAATGAGGGTGGAGTATATCCACGTACTGCATGGAGTGTCAGAGCAGCTGCGCAGTTTCATGATGAAAGCTAGCTTTAAAGCGTACAGATTTATATGTGTCTGCTGTTCACTCGACTGCAGGGGTGCCAGATCAGAGCCAGATCGAGCAAAGTGATGGCGACTGAGACTCCAACGCTCCCCCCATCTGTCAGCCAGTCCGTCCTCCTCTCAAGAGCTGAGACGAGATGACAGATTGAGGGTGAGCGCAGGACTGGTTGGTACAGTAGGCAAGTGGTGCACAGACACATGCTATTTTAAAAAGAAGCTCCCACTCTTTCCCGAAGAATTGAGAAATAAAATATCTCATAACATAAATGGAAGCCATTTGCAGAAAGACAAGAACATTGGAGTTCAAATTGGTTTTCAAATGAGGAAGATTACAAGCACACACCACGCACGCTAATTCCAACTACTCCATTTAAAATCCCTGCCAGTGAGTGGGGTCATCTCAGAAATAGTATGTGGGTGACTTCCCTCTGGGTCTCTTCAATCTGCAATGCCAAACACAATTATAAAGCGTTTTTTTTTTTTAATCTCAACGTGTTTTTGAGCTCTGTTGTTGTTACAAGTAATTTGAACAATGGGTCTTATATATCCATGGAATTATATTTATATTTACAGTTGGGTCTAAAAGTCTGAATCCACATTGAAAGTAAAATGTAAAATGAATACGAAATACTTAAGATTTTGCACTATTTCTCAGTCAATTCAACATTTTTAGGATTTTACATTCAAATTTATATAGATGCATATATAGTGTATACTTTAGGTGCTGTGAGTCTGTGACCGATCACCATTTATGTTTTTCACCATTTTAAATCACCTTTTAAGTCTTAAATTAATCATGCAGTGAGACAAATGCATTGCATTTAATCTCTAAATGTCAATAACATTATATTAACATTAATATTTATGTCCTTGTCCATTTTTTTTAATTTTATTTTTTATTGATTGCAAACAGTAGAAATGACATTAATGATATACAACTTTGTATACAATACACAAAATGTATCAACAATATGTTCAATGTCATCTGAACATACAGGAAAGAAGAAAAAAAAAGTTAACAATGATTTGCTAAAAAAAAATAAAAAAAATAAAAATAAAGGAAAATTAGGAGAAGATAAAAAAAGACCATGAGGGTAAGAGAGTGTACAAATTAAAGTCATTACAAATTGAGGTTGTTTTACTTGCTTTCTTATTTACTGAGGATGAAATAGTGTTAAGGTACATTTCAATTCTTTCAACAAAAAAAATTGGGTTTGATTTTAGTGAATTTACATTGATGGATATAGAATTTGCCAAGAAAATAAATTACATTTATAACAAAGCAAGCTTTGTTTTTAGTGTGATCAGAGTCAAAGTATCCAAAAATAATGTCTTTAAAGGTTACTGATATATCTTGCTGGATATTATCTTTAATAAATGTGTCAATATTTTTCCATAGTTGTTCAGTATAGAAACATGACCAAAATAAATGATAAACAGTTTCTGTGTGAACTTGGGAAAATGAGCATCTTGTGTCCATATTAATTTTATATTTAATCATTAAAAAAAATTATTTTGAAAGACACTTCTTTTACTTTATTAGTGAGAAAATATTTTTGTTGTAAGGACTAAATCTTTTTCCAATTTAATTTTTTACCACAATAGTTTTAGCGCCTAGCTCAGCTGCGATGAATCGTCATCACCGTTTTGCATTCTCATTGGTTGGTTGGCATGAGGGCGATTTCATGCGTTAGAAATGCTGCCCTTGAATTTGCGTACGCTAAAGTAACCGAATACCGCAACTCAGCTAAATCAAGCTAACTAAAAGAAAACCACAACTGTGTTTTATGTTTTTGTGAAACATTTTGTGAAAATCCAGAGAAAAAAAATCCACCTAATTTTTGACATAAACAAAGTAGACCTATCTGGCAAAATGGGTTAAAAACATAGCTAACATCATCGTTACCAAAGAAGGATCGGATAATGAATTTAATCTACAAAAGGTAGGAAACATTTGTAGATTAAATTCATTCTCCGGCATACATTTAAATATATACCTGGCATGGTGTATTATTTTTGTCTCTGAGTTAACTAAACTAAACCGCTCTGCAGACATTATTCAGAGCAGCGACATGACATGTATAAGGGATAGACTTGCCGTGTTTTCAACGGCATCCGCTGTATAAAGCTGCCTAATTACTTATAATTTTCCACAGCTTATGTTGTCTGGAGTTTTTTGTCTACTGAAACTTCTTGGAAAGATTGCAGTATTTAGTCAGCAGAACAATCCAAAACACATTAAATAACAGTGAGATGTCTATCCCTCACAGCCTAGCTTTAGATAGATAGATAGATAGATATTTTTTAATATTAACTTTAGATGAAATATAGCAAATGTCACACTGCAGAGTACACTGCTTAAAATGTCAACAACCCATTAATACATATTTACTTGTTTCTTTATCTTTTCCCCTATATTTATGTTGAATGAATTATGGCTGTTTATCTGTGGTGTGCCAGAAGAAGATTGTGTAGTTTTTGTTGGCAAAAGGGAAAACCACCAACTCCCCAAGTTCCCTATGGTCTTCCCTCAGTAATGATATTTACAGGTAGGATAGTTTTCATACGTATTATCATTAGCACACATTAACCCCTTCCATGAACTAATCTTAAAATTCAGCTTTTGATCAATGCTAGCAGTTGCAACTTCCTAACATTTTCATTTCACTGCTTCACTCAAAGTTTCCGTGAACTTTGATTCATTTCCTCATTCTGCACCAACTCAAATTATCCATACTCTGCAACCACTTTCCTCATAATTCATAATAATAAAAAGAGAAAAATTTACAAAAAAGAACTAGATGTGCCACCAAAAGGCAGTTAGCCAACCACTGACATAGATGTCTGTGGTTTTATAGCATTTTTAGAATCTGACAGCATCATGCAATTCACATAGGCCTACATAGATCTCTCCACAATTGCAACTCGTATGTAAAATTGTCATTGGAAATTAATAGGATATGCAGAGACAAAAATGTATAAAACTTGAGTCCAAGTGCATGCTGACACAAGAACAAAGTACTACTGTTGTAACCTACTGTTAGCATAGTAAGAACTGCTGCCCAAGCAAAAGCTTGAAGGCTAACCTTTTAAGTTTCCTGTAATGCTAAAACTCTTCTGTCAGACGAGTTTCCCAGAAGCAGACAGCCCTTTTATGTATTGTCTTAGCTTTGCATCTGCCTCCACACCCAGCTGATGAGAAGAAAACTGCAGTTAGCGAATGTTAGAAATGCGTATTTAAAACGAAACTTAGCAATAGGGAACAGAGATGAGTCTGTGGCCAAGGACCTAAACCACGAACTGCAGATCTTGAGGTTGAGTTATGAAGACATTTCCATGGTTTGACTGGGCACAGCTGAAACTGGTCACGTGACACTGACACTTTCTATGTTTAGCATTAGCTGATTGAAAAATGATGCTTTGTGTAAGTTTAGAGGCATTTCCACACAATTTGGGACATAATCATTGTATTTTTCTATGTATTTTTTTTTTTTGACCAAAAAAACGCCTTTAAGACCGTAATCATAGCTAGTGCTTAGCAACAATTTTTACATATCATATTCATGAACAAATCTAACATGTTATACATTGTCTCCCACCCACTTTTAATATAATTTTTGTACCCATTTTTCATGCTAAAGGTTTTCTTATTATTACTTAATATGTGAAACAAGACTGAAATGCATCATGCAGTACGTTTACAGAACGGTTGCTTTGTGAGTACACAAAGTGAAAACCCTCATGTGATTTCTTGACAGGCATTTTGTTGCTCTCCGTCCATGTCTGTTAGTTTCCTGTGTAGTTGCAAGAGAAGAATGGTGATCTGTTTAAATGTTCATCTTATTTATGCAGCTGTTGGGGCTGAATGGACTTTTAATACATCATAGTTTTTCCTTTCTGTCCTTCTCTACTGCTTTTGGACAACACTAAGCTGTTCTGGATGGTTCTCATGCTTTTCCAGCTGTCCAGTCACAACACCAGGGTTAACCTTTGACCCTGGTCCACTACCATGGTGAATTAACAGTGAGTTTTTCTGGAGCATGGAACCAGACTTGCTTGAACCACTTTGTGGTGTGGTAATGGCGATTTCAGATTCTGGCTATTCGTCAGTGATCGTGCATGCAAATCCTACATGCTTTGTCCTTGTTACCCCAGTTCTCATGACATTAATTTAACAGTATGTGGTTTGTGTAATTAGTGCTGGGACATTTTTTTGGTGTCACACCTATGTGGGACACGCTAAGTGTGGTCTGTCCTCGTCTTTCTAGTATAGCGCTGCTTGAGCCCCCTCACATGCGACCTTTAACAGGCGTTATGACGACACATGCTTCAGAAGGCCAAAACCACCTCGTTTCAGCATACACGTTGAATGCTGCAAACATTACCCTTGAAATTAATAATCGCTGCCTCTCATTTACCGGTCATGACCTAACCTGCTCCTCGAGTATAGGCAGAACCTCACCAAATGATCTGTGGGCTTTCGAAGCTAATTGTGTTACATGTTGCTGCTCAAGGGCTCTGAAGGCCTGCACTGCAAATGACATGATTTATTGCACTACGCTTCAAGAAAGGCCAAGGAATCCTTGCGGTCCCAAACAGGTGGGAAGACGACCAATCTGCATCTCCTGAAGGGTCTCCAGACCATCTTTCTCTGGTTAAATGTCAGCTCTGATGGTCTCAGATCATCAGTTAGGAGCAACTTTTACAGGCATGTATCTTACAGGATATCATTACTTTGTGAAGAACAGCTGGCGTCCTTGTAAGATTGCACATGTGCCATTTAAAGACACTTGGCATTTAAAGTTTGGCATGGAGCCCTCTCTGCCACCTCAGGAACACCCCTGCGAAAGACTTTCAAACGGCACCCAACTGTGCAAAATCCTGGAGACCTTGTGCAACTGCCTTAACTTACACTGTGGTTGCAGTCTCGTGCCTCACGGAGAGACTTCAACATCCTTGAGGTTTGACTGAGTGGAAAATACAGCCAACCCACGCATACCCGAAACAGATGCATCTACTCCGCTTGTGAGGAGAAGTACAAGCCCAGAAAGACGGGTGTTGTAACGTAAACCCGTTATCTGTGCAGCTGGATCCTGTGGCCTTGGGAAAATGAAGCTACTAATGCGACACATGCAGGTGTTGATTAAAGAACTGCCGGTGACTCTCGTAAAGTGCATCTCCCTTCGGCAGTTTCTTCATCTGCATAATAGATATCAGGGGTGACCTGTATTGTGCAAAAGGTGCCGTCCCCTGCACTGTGCTTGAAGGGTTCAAGTGTCTGAAATGTGTTAGAAGTGTAATGAAAGTGGGCTGCGGGGCGCACAAAAAATTCCAGTTATTAGTGGTGATTGTGGACATGAATGATACCTCAAATTTTGCAGCTTGTTGAGGAGAGGTGTGCTTTACTATTCTAACAACCTGACTAATGAATTTCAGATGGCATACGACAAAATATATGGGCAAAATATAATACAGCAGACTTACGTTAAAGGGATCCGTGCTACATCTAGGGACCTGAATATTGTAGAGACTTTAGAGCTAGTGGTAAATAAGAGTATCCACAACATAGAAAAGGAAAAATCTAGTTTAAAATGCACATAGTATGTTCTTCGGGGCTGTTCACAGAGAACATGTTTTTTCGTTTAGAAATGAAAGAAACGAAACAAAGAACGAAAAAAAGACATGTTTTTTAACCCTTAGATGCATGAATGCTTCGCCAATCATTATTACATATTCGGGTCTTTAGTGACCCAGATTTATATCTAACACACCTGCCGCACTCACCTGATATTAGTAACAATTACAGAAGAATAAAAAAAGCATATTTTGTTACCTTTTGGAGCTTGGATAGGTCCAGTTTGAGCAGATGTTTTATACCATCATCACTGTCCTCGTCAGAGCTCATTTCCCAGTACATTCAGCATCTAGCTCATATTCGCCATCTCAAACATATTCTCAAAACTATCATTTTCAACATCTTTAAAATCAATATTTTGATCACCGACAGCTTCTTCACCAGATCCACCATCAAACAGCAGAAACGCTAATATTTGATTGCTTTCAGTTCTTGCTCTGCAGTAAATCGCTGAGCCATTTCAAGTTTTGCTGATGATTCTTCCTATTTTTTTGTTTTCTGCCTGCGGTAACTATGAGTGAAACGTCACTTCATCATTGTGTATCAGACATTACCACCTTGTGGAATAAAGATGAATTGCACTTATTCAGTCATCAAAGATTCAATTGTTGTTGTGCAGAAAAAATACACTTACACTGTTACACACCTCGGGTCGTTAGCGACCCTATACAATTTTTACAAAACATGAATGGGAAAACAGGCATTCTTTTATCATTTTATATATATATTTTTTGTTATATTGTTTAGAATGAATTGATTGAGGAATATTAAGAAAGTTGATGTCTAACTTTAAAAAAATTAATGAGGAGGAGGAGGGTAGTGAATGACATCCTGGGTCACTAAAGACCTGAGGTATGTGTTTAAGGGTTAAACTTAAACTGCAAAAGACATGAGCACAACAGTCAAAAATGTCAATCTAGTGCATGTTTACTTAGAAAAACAATGGAAAGTGGAATGCAAAAACACATTCTTTGTGTCATGTAGTGTAGTGTAAAAATGTCATGTAGTGTAACCAAGTAAAAACATTTTTTCTGTACACCTTGAACATGCATGTACACATTTTAATCATTGTATGATATCAGGAGAGTTGTATCGTACTGACATTTTTTTGACTTCATGCCCCCTAAAAATATCATAATGAAAAAAACATGTTCATCACAGAAGCTCTGGCAACCACCCACGACACTCTAGCTTTATGGTGGCAGCTTTTGCACAGTCAAAACCATTCTAAAAAATATTGTTTTTATTACAATCCATGTCAAGGAACAGCATGTATGTGGTATTCAACTTCCAGATTCCAATGAGCTAGGATCCTTCGACTTAATGCACCAAGGTCCTTTTATGGTACTGTAAACAGAGTGCTTTAAATCCAGCTGAGAAAGAGAGAGAAAAGAAATGAATGAACACAGGAAACCTCACTCTGGCAGGAAGTGGGAACGGCTGCTATGGTAACAAACTGAAAGAAGGAGCCCTGGTGGAGCTCTCGCGAATCGCTCTCTTTTGACGTCATTTCGCGCACAGAGAGAGCGAGTGAGAACAGCTGCCGAAGACATAAAATAAACAAAGGAGGGGATGAACTTTAGAGCGCTCGCTCAGAAATGCTACACGAGAGCCATGGCCCGATGTTTGGAAAGGCACTGTTTTCTCAGAAAGTCTTTATGCAGCTTTCTGACCAAAATATATTTCAAATGTATGCTATATGTATGCGAATGTATAAATTGGCAAAAACATTTATTTTGAAAATATATTTTGGAATATATATATATATATATTTGTATGCTTTTAAATATATTTAAAAATATATTTCCAAATCTTTTTTTTTTGCCATATGGGCTGTACTGGAAAGGTTTATTTTACAAAACTAAAACTAAATTATAATGCAATTATTGGACGGTTAACAAAAAATGGCTGTAAATGTCATCTTTACCATTTTGTATGTTTGCTAGTTAATTTTACTGCACTAGTGCCATAAAGAGCCCAAAAGCTATTTGCAGTTTAGATCAATGAGGAGAACCTGAGTGAAGCCCTTTCCCGCTGACCTTCCTCTGACCTTTACCGCCTCTCAATAACTAACCGGCTCGATGAACAGTGCTGCGATCACGATTCCTCTGGAAATTTACGCACTAGGTTCTTGTAGACTAGCCTTGATTTGAATGAATAATATATATATGAGTCAGTGGTTTCCTTTCATGCTGCAGTCAAAGAAATGTCATCTGGGCGAAGTCTTCTGGGTACCGAAATGAGGTGTGATTTGTTGTGTTGTGTGTTCGCCGATGACGGAAAGAGAAGCTGAGATAGAGAGAGTTAACCAAAACACTGTCATCCACACCATGAGGCCCCTCTGTCTATATCAGTGATTATGAATGTCTGGATTTCAGCTGATGTTTATGTGTCAGCCTCACAAAGCCCCTACCATGTTATCCGTTCCCTCCTCCTTACTCGGTTAGTCCTGTTCTGTGATAATTGCATGGACAGCTTGGTTTCCCATACGGCCCTGTCTTAACACCCACCCACCCACTTCAGCTCACAGAAATGCGCTGATGAGGGACTAAGGACAGGTGCTGCTTGTGTGTGTGTGTGCATGTGTGTATAGGTTTTAGGGGGTTGAGTGACATACTAAATCATTTCTGGCTTGATGTGTGAAGAAACAGTAGCCGCATCCCACGGGTAAACATAAAATACTTAGCATCAAACTTGTCAAGTCATTTCTAGTAATGGTATATGCCAAGTTTGGCTGGTTTACTTTCATTTGACTTAAGTCGATATGATAATTTAGTTTTGTCTTTATTTCTGAAATTAGACAGGATATTCAACAAGAAAAATACTGTAAAAAAATATGAAAAATACACAAAAAAATATGATTATTACATTAAAAAAATACAATAGCCATCAATGGAAAAACATGCTTTTTGGGTCCAGATGGTGTAGCTACAACATCTAGGGTAAACTTACCTATTAAGCTCAAGTACCCATTAAGCACACCACTATCTTTGAGCTCAGATTATAAAAAGAAAAAAATAATTTATCATCCTACTTGATGTCTTAACTAAATGATGTGTTTGTTACTATATACCTCCTGTAACCATTGCACACTGAGTTATGGGTATTCATGTGTTCACACTGTCTGGCGGCCATTTTGAAAGCTGTCTGAAAACTTTCACCAAAAGAGTAGCCCCTTAAATGTGCATTTTTTTAGACGTTTAAGCCTTTATTTTCGATAAGTATAACTTCTTACTGCAAAATTAAGAGATTAATATTTAGACTTTTGCATATTATAACCTGGAACCTGGATGTGGGAAATAATTACAGTTAGATCCAAAAGATAGTTTAAGCAACATAGCGCAGATGCTGCAGAACATTGTTAGCTTACTAGCTGTATAAGATTGTGTGCTACACTAATATATTACTTCACAGGCATTACTGGCTTGTTTAAATCAATTATATTATAAATTTACAGTTTATTGATGCTCTGTTGTTTTACACATCTATAATTTTTAAAGATTTCATATTATTGTAAGGTGAGCTTAAATGGTGTACTACTATGAAAATCATACAGCTTCAGTGTGATTTCAATAAGAAAAAGTATAATTTCATAGATATTTTCTATAATAACTGTTCTTATTAAAATATGTATGAACTTAATACATGACCTAGGTTATTTATTTAGCAAAATTGTCCTTTTAATTTTATAAATTTAATATTTATTAATTAAAAAAAGGTTCGCTGTTCCAATAAAGCTCAGTGTGCTCCCTTTAAGCTCATCCACATTGAACGTCTATGTAAATACTTCATAAACAGACTTTAAATATTAACTGATGGTTGTCACTTCAAGTTAATCTTTATAAAATTATTCTTTAATTATGTTATTTAAAATAAACAAGAATTTTCCCCAAAAAACATGTTGCGAGCTTAATGGCAACAGGGGTGTGCTTAAAGGGTACAAACATGATGTATATCTTAATTTAAACGCTTTTGTCATTTAAAATAAAATTAAATATTATTGTGTGAGAGATTAATATTTTATTTTAACAAAACTTCTTGTACTCAAACCAATACCCTGTGCACTAAAATGTCTCAATGTAGATTTTGGTGAGCTTAATAGGTACGTTTACCCTACCAGCAGGGGCTAACCAGCTCATGCTAACCAGCCAAACTTTGACCCTTTGATCAGGACTTGATTGGATCATAAAAAGTGGGTGTTACCTACCAGAATGGAGCCACGTGATTGGAGGGGAGGGGTCGAAAAGAAGAACTGGTGATGTTGGCTGAAATGTAAAGGTTTTTTCAGAGGATGACAAATGATTACAAACAATTGTTCTTTTTTAAAGGGGATCTATTATGCAAAATTCAGTTTTACATTTATTTGAACATAAATGTGTCGGCAGTGTGTGTACACAACCACCCTATAATGGTAAAAATCCACCCACTCCTTGCTTTACATTCCCTATAAATCATAAACAGTGCCTCAAAATGAGTCTATACATTGTGACGTCACAAAGTAATAGGCCCCGCCCATAACTGGTGAGGAGTGAGCCATGTTTATCTCCTCGCTAGAACAGCTAGGAAATTGTTTATCACGTAGCTGAGACAAACTATGTTCTGTTGTTGGCTGTATCAGTGAACACAGAACGTGTTTTTTCATTTCACAGCATTTCACTACTTTTCCATTGCTTTTCTATGTAAACACGCTAAACGGAATTTTGTGCTGGAAACAGCGTTCTATAAACGCAGCGCTCAAATTAAAAGAAGCTTAACTTTAAAAAACGACACCTTGCGTTTTATACTGTCCACATTTCACATTTTAAGACGCAAAAATGCGTTGTGTGTGAATGACACTGAATGGGAGAAAAAAACGGAAGGTCCGCGTGTGTTTACATAGAAAATAATGGAAAATTGCGTTCTGTGGAAACGGCCTCATACTGTATCTCCTGTTTTGTTGTTGCTGGTGTATCCGAGGCACGGGCTTTAAAGGCACAGCCCTCTTCTGGAAAGGGGGGCGGAGAGCAGCAGCTCATTTGCATTTAAAGATACACCCACAAAAACAGTGTGTTTTTGCTTCCAAAGGGACATTTTGGCATGGTATATGATCTGTGGGGTATTTTAAGCTGAAACTTCACAGACAACACATTCTGGGGACACCTACGACTTATATTACATCTTGTAAAAAGGAGCATAATAGGTCCCCTTTAACATGTAATAAAACCAGGAAAATATAGAAAGTAAATTGTTTGTAGATTTTGATTTGACATGCTATTTGAGGTAGGGCTGGTCCGAATACCATTTTTTGAGCTTCGAAGCTTCGGTAGTAATCAACACCAAATATTCGAAGCTTCGGAGGGAGGGGGCTGAACATATTCTCAGCGACGCGCCTCACGCGGGAACGGACACTGCACTAGTGATACAAAACACACAGGTCTGTTACGTCCCAGTAACAAGCTCCTATATTTCGCAGTAGATTCATTTAGATTGATAATAACGGGTGATATTAGGCTTGCTGCGATAGTTGGTGTTACCGGGGTTCAGGCATAACACCGGTTACATCACTTGCCCACCGCGGCACCGCCACCACCGTCGTTTTGATATTTTATAGTAGTAAAAATTAGAGAACAGATTAACTACAATTAAAAACTGAACGTGCAGCGTGAGCCGAACGAGAGTCGCAGCACAAACTAGCAGCAGGAGTCAGGTTTCATTCATCATGAGAGTGAGGAGATGAATGACAAGATGATCGCGGAAGATTTGGTTTCAAAGCGAAATGTAAAAGCGCCTATTTAAGGGAGTTTGTCATTGTACTGTTTTGTTGTTGTGTTTTTCATTAAGAATAATAGTCTAATGAACCCACCATTCAAGCAACCAACCACACAAGCAATTTTCTCACCGTCACATCCCTAACGGGTAAAAAGGCTAATACATTGTGATTCTATTATTATATTTTCCACAATGTCAAACGAACGCAGCTTAACCCAAAATGCAAGCTCAGGCATGCGCTTCTTCCATATAAGCTCATGCAGTTGTGCGCTCTAGACAGAGAATATACTCCAGTTGCAGGGAACACTTAGGCTAAGAAGAAGCATTTATTAAGTATAACGAGGTTGGGTTCCTATTCAACTGTCCATCCTATTAAAAACGGCTAGGCTATAAGATAATTGTAAAAAAAAAAAAAAAAGAGTATTGTATTTCGCCAGATTTTGTAGTGTAAACATATGCAAGCGCGAATGAGAACCGTTGCTAGGTCTGCGCGAAAAAACAAAAACAAAAACAAACAAAAAACGAATATTCGAATCCCAAAATTGAAAATCGAATACCAACCCATCAAACGAATATTTGAATATTCTGGTCCAGCCCTAATTTGAGGACTATGAGTATCTAATAAAACAAATAAGGTGTTAAATAGATCCTTGGCATATTCAGCTGTCAAAATCATTTCTAACCGTTTTGAAATGTTAGCCACACCAAAACATAGGGCGTTTAAGCCAATGAAATCTTGTGCAATACATGTATCTATTCCCACAATTGGCATTTTTTAGATTTGTATGCTTAGTATGCAGTGTTTCCAACTTTTCAAGATCTTTTTGTTCAGAGGAGTGCCCATATTATGCTTATTTACAAGCTCATCATTTTATTTTTGGGGTCTGCTAGAGTACATTTACATGATTTAAATTTAAAAAAACATTTTTTTTTTTTCATACTGTACATTGCTGCAGCACCTCTTTTAAAACGCTCAGTTTTAGTTCCTGTCTCTTTAAAGCCGCCTTTTCGAAAAGCCCAGTCTGTTGTGATTGGTCAACCGCTTAGAGCTTGTGTTGGAAATGTAATGGCCCTTACCATAATTGGGTTTCATGAGCAGGTGTAAACCGTATTAGCGTCTATATTGTAAGTCCATACAATGTTTTTAATGCCCTCACAAAGAAAAAACAGTGTCTCCTCGACATAGTGAAATAACCGTTCTTTGAGGAGGGACCAAAGTAGACATTAGGCAGACATTATGCAAATGTGTAACATAGTAAAGTAGCTAAGTCACAGAAATAATAGCAGGACTATAAACGAGGTGTTTGAGGCAGGTTTTTTTCTGTTGGAAATATTAACTCCCTTTGTGGACCCTTTGTGCTTTATAACTTTACAGATTGTTCACATGCAACAGCTATATTTTACACTAAAGAAAAGGTAAATAGGTGCTTGTTGCATCAGCTTCTGTACTGCACATAATAATTCAGACTGATTTTTGTCACTAAATCATTTTGATGACCTACTTTCAGACACATCTCCACCAGAGACTGAATATCCACCATATTTAGTCCCTCTGGGCCACAAGAAAGGCCTCAGCATCTGAGGAACATTCGCCAGGCTTCAAAATAAACACCTCTCAGTTGGATTTAATTGTTCATGGAGGGATCTTTCAAGAACCCCGAAGTGCTGTCCTCGCCTTTCTATGGGTAGGGGGGTGGTTCAATCAATAGGGATTTTGTTAAGCGGGCCAGTGCAGAATGTGGAGAAGGTCTTTCAGACATCTGCAGTCATGTGACCGATGGGGTGGCGGACACCGTGCTCCAAGACTCATGGGAGTAGGTGGGTTGCTTGGCCAAGAGCCTCACTGTTCAATCGATCGCAAGACATCAATTGGATAGACTCAAATGAATGTGCCGTTAACCTTGGCGAGCATATGCAGAAACAACCCACACACCAACGCCAACACGAGAGCCCATTTATTCTAATGCGGCGCAAAGATTGCAAGCATTGCGACAATTATCGTAGTCTCACTGTAACCCTGAGAAATGCATCACGCGGTTATTTATGAAATGACTCTGTGGTTTCTGTAAAAGCAAACGGCGTCGTACTGGAGATTGCACCGATGTGTGCATGTGCATTGCTCTTTTCAAACCATGTCCGAGAGATTTTTTTTTAAGGTTTTTGAAATGGTTTCTGGGAAGTATCTGAACAGCTTCAGAGAAACAGTCATTTCACCCAAAGAGCTCATCAGGCGCATCGCTACAACCCAGCCAGTTTCACATTTACACACACGCTGACACGCACTCTAGAATAAAGACACATATATATATATATATGCGCATTATGGTATACACAGGAACAGTATGCGTTTATTCAGTTGACCTTGTTGCAACAGCTTTACCCCCATTTGGTTTCATTACCCCCATTTGGTTGGCATTGAAACTGACTGAAAACACATTTGCGTTGAGAGCAACATGAAAAGTCCATAAAATAAAGAGGAATTTAAACAATTGGCACAGAATATTCTTCTCAAAAGGGACTCCATGTAAGGGCTAGTTCACACTGCCACAACAAACAAAAACAGCAAATTCTGATGATTTGGGGATTATTAGTGTGTTACACAAATAGTTCACCAAAAAATTACAATTCTGCCATTATTTACTAACCCTCATGTCGTTCCCCAGTCTGTGTGACTAATTCTTAACTCTTTCCCCGTCAACGTTTAAAAAGAAAAAGAAAAAAAAAGTTGCCAGCCACCGCCAGCGTTTTTGATAATTTTCACAAAAAATTCATGGATGAATATTTTATTGTATGAATATCTGAACATGCAATATATCAAGAGAAAGAAAAGACCCTCTGCTTTTAAACAACAACAACAAAAAAACATTTTATTTTTAGCTTCATGCATTCTTTTCTTATCAACACTTGAATGTGAGTAAGTTCCAGTAAAAAAAAGCAACATTTTAGCAAAAAGCTGAGAAAATCACTACGTCCAGATCGGATTCAGAACAATGATCAAAACACAGATGGAGTAAATCGAGCTCATCAACACCCCTAATGCTTGCACAGCCCTATAGCTCGTCCTGGGTTGACATTTCATTCAGTAACAATAGGCAGTTTTGATTTATATGCCATTTAATGTTGGTGATTGCGTTATTTTACATACATATCACGTGATATCGCTTGTTTCTGCAACTTCTTCGCATGTGCTTTGATCAGGGGATTCAGTGAAAACACGGAAAGCCGGAAAATTCAGTGTTTGGCCGGAAAAGAGTTAATAATATATACGTTATATAAACGTTGCTGGTTGCTCTTTCCCATGCAGTTGCAATGACTAAAGATAGGCTACAATAGCTTTGTGAGGGAAAAATGATCAAAATTCATGTTGCTATTCACTAATAACTGTCCCGTCCAGTAAGCTGTTAACCACTGTAACAGCGAGTGAGCGAGTTGAACTAGAGAAACATAGCTGCGTTTCCTAAAAGCATTGTAAACTTAAAACAAAACTAAATTTAAAAACTAAATTCAGGAGTAGGGTGTGGTTGGACCATCTATCTCAACCCATTACTTTCAGCGGGCTGGACGTCAAGCTCCACCCATTGGTTCTGCAGTGAGCAGCAGTGTTGCCAGTTTTCCCGTGGAATTGGTCTACTTTAACACTGACTACGTTTACATGTGCAACAATAATGCGATTATTTCTAATAATCAGGTAGGTAAGGTCTTAATCACAGTAAGATGTTTACATGACATGAGCAGAACTCTTCACTCCAGTTTACATGTAATTTTCATTATTCTAATTATTCGCTAATAAGTATGGTTATACCACACTCAGATATGCATAGGCCTACATTATGCATGTTACCGGCCATTGTTTTAATCTACTCACATCAAATTCAAACTACATTTTTATGGACGTACTGGATATTATTCGGCGCTGTGATGATCATGGCAATGCCGGGTTTTCCTACACTGTCGCCACGTTCGTGCCGTCTGGATGAAGATACGGAGCAGAGACTGCGCAGCAAGTTGTGTTGACAGAGTTTAGTGATTTGGAGCAGAGAAAACTTCAGAATAATGTCACAGAGTTCATTCATGAAGTTGTGTGAACAACATACGGCATCCGTGTACGTCCGCGCACATGCGCACTTTGGCCAGAGTGGTAATAATGCGATTAAGGAGTTTACTTGCCTGTTTATTGCGATTAAGTTTAATGCGATTATGGTTACTACGATTATAAGCTTAATCGCATTAGTTTGATCGAAGTATTGCATTTACATGAGGTAAAGTTTAATCGCAATATTGCATTGCATAATCGCATTATGAGGGTGCATGTAAACACACTTACTGTTGCCGAGGGCTGTTTTTCATGTCCGCGGGTTGAAGCGACCCCAATAATGTGATATTTAGCCCCGGGAATGCGAATTTTAGCAGGGGAGCCCCGCCAAAAAAACTCAGATTTTACCCCCTGCAACACGATTTTTCATTTTTACCAGGGACACCCCTGAAACACGATTGGGCTTGTTTTGGGCTAGTTTTGAGTAGCAATTGGGTGGGTTTTGTTGTGAAAACCTGGCAACCCTGGTGAACAACCTTTCCATAATTTTGAGATTTAGTGAATAAAGTTGCAGTCACATTTTCCTTTATACAGAGAAATTCTGTGTGCAAAATGCATCATCTCAATAGGAATCTGCACAATCTGAAATTTCGGCAAAAATTACCCCACACAGATTTCACATTGGGTTCAAGATTGTTGAACTATGAACACTCAAATTCACCACATTTACCAATAAAAAGCTGCTTGGTTTGAGAGTGACCTCTGAGTAAGTGGTGCTTCATTCATCTCTACACTATTACAATTGAACTATTTTACCTGCAAATTTTTCGCAGAAGTTTTGCTAATATGACATTGCCTTAACAACTCAAATTTCAGTCTGTTTCTCACGCAAAGCTATCATATGTCTTCAGAAGACTATGCACATATGCCATGTGGACCACTTTTATCATACATTTATCATATTTTTTTGTTAGCTTTTGGGAGGACACGAGAGAGGGTAAAATGTGAACTAGCCTTAAAACAGGCATGTTTATGGTAAATAAAGAGGAAGTCAGAAGCAGGAACTGTTCAACACAGCAGTACAGTTTACAGTATGTGTATAATCGAGTGTATTTGTGAATGTGCATTTGAGGCCGTACTTCCCTCTCTGTTTCCATTACTCGCACTGTCCATATGTCACAAACCTATTTATACACCCCAAAAACGCATACACGCACATATGCACTTAATCCATGCTGATCATCAGGATTTGCAGTGAAGCTGTCTACAAATCGCAGAGCAAGGCTCCCGCCTTTTTGGGTCGATTCAGGTCGAATTCAATTTGTAAGATATTATGTATTGATCTGCGCACATTGGCCTGAGAAGGGAGAGGGACAGATGATCCTTTGACCCGTGCTGGCTATTCTCTTAATCATCACTCCCTGTCCCCTCAGTGCGAACTACGATTCGGTAACTACAGAATTGTTTTTCCCAAGGTGCCCTTTAAGAACTGTCAGCTATATTTTCAAATATAAAAGCATGCTGAAGTATGGTGAAGAAATATAGGCTCTGATCTAAGTGAGCTACTTATGTAGGCAGCATTTTAAGACATTGTATGTGTTCTAAAAGGCAGTTAACATAATTATGCTAGTTTCTAAAATAGCTACTTTGCAGTGAATGGTGAGCTGTAAATATACATTTAATACTGAAAACTGTCAGTAAAAGAGCAACGTTTTTAAAAGGGTACTATGATGTGTTAGCTGTGTATTTTTTGTTCCTTATTAAGTACTGCATTGTTAGCGTAGCTACATGCTAACACCAAACTCTATTGAAATCAATTGTGTGAACGTTCCAAATTGGTCATTTCATTTTGCTTAAAAACTAGCTGCCTGCTGCTAACTAGGTTTTGGAACAGAACCTAAAAGTGTACAGTCCTTTTTCTGTTTGTTGTGTGCATTTATTGAATAGCAAATGACTGTACCACCATAGCCATTTAGCTGCCTGTGTTTAGCTAAATAACCAGAGCAGGTTTTCACACCCATACCTTATTACATACTGATTGATTGATGATTTTTTTTTTTACGATGGACTCCGAGATGGCCAGACCTCCCACACTCGCATCAGCATGGCAGAGAATTGCATTTAGCCAAGCAGCAGGTCCTAAATCAGTCCAATCAATACCCTTCTGCTGGGCTCTCCATCACGTGCCCAAGTAAATAATTCAAATGAGATAGTTAGATGCTTTGAAATGTAAAAAGGAGAAAGAAAATCTCACAGTGCGCTTCGCCTGCTCTTTACACCAACGTCGTTTATCCTTGCCTCCAGGAAAGGAGACTGTTTCTATAAATCCTGAAATTAAATCAATGTTGGCTTGACAGGGTAAATTGAGATTTGGGTCTGGTTTGTTACACCAAGCCATTACATTAACATTAAATATTCAAAAGAGCTGAATCAATTCACAAAGGATTTAGATCTGGATCTTTTAGGTGTTGTAGCAGCACCAGCTGACTCTTTTGACATGTTTGAAAAGGCCTCTAAATCATAATAGGCTGCCATTCTAATACGCTGCAAAGATTCAGTTGCCGAGGGGTATAAATAGAGCTTTAAAAAGCTTTGCAATTTAATTGTGCCGCTTTTCTTTATGTATGAGCACTTTTGTTAAAGCTGAAGTGAGTCATTTCTGTGCATTAGCATCATTTTAAAATGGGTTTCCCGAACATTCCTCTTTCATTGGTGGGTCTAACAAATAGTCCCGCCCCAATCTCACGCCATTGGTTGAGCCATTGTTGCTGTGTTGGGCTGGATATGATGCAAAAAAAGAAAAAGAAAAAACAAATGTTACTTATAGTTGCATTTTAACATCAAGAAAATATACTCTTCACAATTAAAGCCACAATGAAATTGAAACTTTTCTTTCGTATTATATTCTGTACACATTAAAGTGAAATGTATTATCAAAAAAAATGTAGTGCGGGACTTGGTTCAATCCACCACTTTCTGATTGGATGGAAGCAGATCTGAAAGCGAGTTTGCAGTCACTTGTAAGAAAGAGGCGGGGTTTAATCGGACAAAATGATTGGAGAAGTCCTGCATGCATCACCAAAGAGAAGTCTGTCGTTTCACTAGAACAGTGGTTTTCAAACCTGTCTTGGAGGCACCCCAGCCCTGCACATTTTGGCCGCATTTACACTGCAGGTCTTGATGCACAATTCCGATTTGGTGACTATATCCGATTTTTTTTTTGACGACCCACTTACATCATCTTTTAAAAGCGACCCGTATCCGATATTTGCATTTACACTATACACTGGCGAAACAGCCCAAGGCGTTCTGACCCAGAAAAGGAAGTAAAACGGCGCGTTATGCAATGGACGCAATGGATGCAGACAAAATGATTATTCAATGTTTTGCTTTCTGCACTATCTTTAAAGGTCAGCAAAACATGCTCTCGTAAGGCAGAGAAAAAAGAGGAGAGCCTTTGATCGCAGTTCGTGTCCACCTGAGTTGACGTCATTCGCCTCCGTCCCTTTTTCAATGACGTGCGACTCGCATTTACTGGGAATATCCGATTTGACCGCTTACATGGCAGACGCAAATGCACGTATCCGAATCATATCAGATTTATTACCACATATGAGTGAGGCCTGAATCCGATCTGAGGATATCGGAATTCATGCGTTTTTTTCCTGCTTACACGTTCACGTAATATCCGATCTGTGCCATATGAGAGGGAAAAATCGGAATTGGGTCACTTGAACCATGCAGTGTAAATGGGGCCTTAGTATGTCTCCCTTATCAGACACACCTAATTTAGTTCTTGCAGTCTCTACTAACGAGCTGATGAGTTGAATCAGGTGTGATAAATGAGGGAGACACACAAAATGTGCAGGGCTGGGGTGCCTCCAGGACAGGTTTGAAAACCACTGCACTAGAAGGTGAGTTATGACATTTTGATTACATTTACCAGCTCAAAAATGGACAATGAAACATATGCATGTATGAATTTTTCACAATTAGATGCATTTAGAAAATATTTCCATTTTATGCCAACTTTAATATCTTCAATGATCTGTTCTTTTGCTTGCTACATCCTCATTTACTTAAACAGAGCCATATATTTTTGTTTCAGACTAACTATTAAAACATACATGAGGATTCATGTGCTTCATGACTCTCGTCAGCTCATGTGTGCAACAGTTTTAACTAGCAGAATCTCCCATCAGCCAGGCAGGCAAACCCAAAAGATATTTGAACAGGCAAGACAAGTGTCTGGTAGAAAACAGGAGGCCGGAATCCCCTAATGGCAGCCATTGTGAAATTTCCATTCTTATCTCAACGGCAACGGCTGCGCTGCTGAGGTGGGAATCCCTCTATTTACACTCTACTTCCTCTCTCAGCAGGGAACTGTGGGTACTCATTACCCTCACAGGAAACCCTGTGCATTAGTGCACTCCCTCTGACTTCTGCCTCGCAACCGGTAGTTCTCTTCTCAACTGGATAGTGACCGGTAGCTGAATTTGTGTCATTCACAGTCACACACAAACAGTCACAGCATATTTACTTTTTGCTATCTTCTTGAGTCAGTTTATGATACAGAATTGTACATAGATTTAGCTTAGTGAGTCTGTGCTTACGTGAAATATATTAGAAGTATAACATGGCTAAAAGGCTAACACAAAACAGATGCTACTACAAAGGGGGGAGGGGAGCAGACAAGGCTGAAACCAGGTTGTCTTGTTCCTGGTGTTGGGAGCTCCCTGATCTGACCCAAGCTCTTAGGCAACATATACATGCAGGATGATGGATGGATGATTGAACAAATTAGCCCTCGTAGCTCTATACCAGACCCTGTTTTCTGCTCTGTCTGTGATTCAAATTAGTTTTCAGACTATTCAAGACGGATGAGGGTTTGTATTCATATAAAAAAGGAAAGAGAAAAAACACAATGTGAGAGGAAGTTGGGGGATTTTTGTGCATTTACCTCTAGTTTTTGAACGAGTACACTCGCTCAAAACTGTCAACAAAACTCTCGCTACTGTGCAAAAAATGATTTTCTTACTCAGTGTTTTTGTCTTGTTTTCCAGTAAAAATATCTAAACATTCTGAAAGCAAGATACATTTACTTGAGAAGCAAAATAAGATAAGTTTTGTTTTGTAAAAGATTTATCAAAATATAGTGAGTTTTTGCTTAAAACAAGAAAAATATCTGCCAATGGGGTAAAATTCTTGTTTTACCTTTAAATTAAGCTTATTTTTCTGACCCCATTGGCAGAACTCAAAAACACAAATTTTGACTTAATATCTCAAGTCATTTTGCTTCTCAAGTAAATGTATCTTGCTTTTAAGAATGTTTAGATATGGAAATCTGGAAACAAGACAAAAATACTACAGTAAGAAAGAAAAACTCTTTTGATGTTTTGTAGTATATTACTCTGACCTACTAAAGTGTCTATTTTGTTCACAAGAAACTCTGATAGTTTAAAAATGTACTTCATAGTTGTAGAATGCATATAAAGCCACTGAAAACTACAAACCCACCGCCGCTGTTGACATCTCATGCCCCCTATTGAAATGCACAGGTAGTGACATCAGTACCTCTTGCTCATATCCTCTCAATTCCGTATCACTCGCTCAAACTCACCTTTCCACCCCAACCTCCTTCCTCAAGTCAGACGCCGGCTATTGATTCACCGGATTGATCCTGGACTCCGTCCATCTGCTCTCGGCCTGTGTCTACAAGTCCGCCGGCCTCCTAGAGAGCAGGGCCGCCGTGCCTTGGACAGCTGGTCCTGATAACCAATGTGTCTTTTGCAGGCTTTTTTGTAAAACAAGATACCGGGCAACCAGATACCTTGAATTAATACGTGAAGCATTTGCAGTCCTTCTTGGAGGAGGGGTTGTTGGGGGAATGTGCAAAGAAACAGTTGGCTCTTTCAGGCTCTTGTATAGAGCATTCTTTCAAGGGCAACAAAAGCCAATGGAGGTCTCCACTATAGGTCTTCTTTCAATAGAGCTAATGGCAGTAAACGCTACAACGAGATACTGGTCGTGTATATTGAGGGGATGTTCAAAACTACATATTTTCAATAGATGGATCCAGGTGGATCCGAAACTGGTTGAATTAATTTGAACACTAGTGGAAACCCATGACTTAATTAGGGTACGTTTACATGACAATGATGTACTAAAAGCAGAAAAGTCCTTTGTATTTTCCGCTTACATACAACACCATTGTCTAAACAAGCCTCCTTCACACCGTTCAGTGAAAACGACTAAAATCACTGTATTATTCATGCCAGGCCAGTAGTTGGTGATGTCACTTTGTAAAGAAACACTACACGCCTTCAGACTGAGCACGTAATACACATGCGCATTATGTCACCGTTTACACAAATTCATGTTTTTGTAGTTTACATGGAGAAGACAAAGGTATCGTTGTCAAAAACTTGCACTTTGAAACCCATTTTCAAAGTGCATTTTCAGGCCCCCAAATCGCCGCTGTCGTGTAAATGAACGGCCAAAACTCATAGAAGTTTTCAGTTTTTAGTTGAAAATGGTGTCGTATAAACGGCCCCTTAGTCTTAAGAGTAAGCCCTATATAATTAGGCTGGTTTCAGGCTCATCTGACACCAAACAGACGTGTTTTTAGAGGCATTTGAGGCAGCTTTTTATTTTTATTTTGTTTTTACAACATTTGTGGTTGGAGATAAGGCTGCATGATATATTAAAATAAAATCAATCATGATATGGCTTAATGCAATAGTTAATTTGCGAAATGTTACGATTTAAATAAATATATGCATTGCTGAAACACCAGTTCATGAGCTGCATGAATGTAAATAAACACAGTGCCACAAATCACTCTGAAACCAGCAGCGCATATAATTAATTAATTAATTCACAACATTCATGATTTGACTATCAACCTGCCAAAATAAAAGCTTGATAACTTTTGAAAACAAAGAAATGAATATGTAAATATTAGTATTGTCATTTTACAGTTCTATAAAATAAATTATTTTTATACAATAATAGTAATAGTAATAATAATAATTAAAATATATTTCTTATTTATTCAATATTTTTATTTAATCACAATAAAAAATATTACTACGATTTGTCATGTGACTGTGACTGTGACGGTGCAACCGGTGCTCCATAGCGAATGGACCAAGGGGGACCCACCCCAACACCCCTCACCCCACGGAACGCTGGGGCCCAGTGCGAGGTAGCGGAAGCGGGCCTTCACTCAGTCAGTCGGGAACACTAAACACATCTCAGTGGCGAAAGACATTGGTCCGAGTATGAATGGCTGAACTGGTGGTGCTCTACGGCAGATCCAAGATTTTCCACGATTTGTACATGTAAAACTACAATATATTAAAAGAAAAAAACTTGATATACTATTAGATCTCACTAATTGGCTAGTCGGTTGTTGGACAAACAAACGACTAGTTGTCCATAGTGGCACATCCCAAATATTGATTTCATCTCTCCATCCATTCTCCAGTTTTGTCAGTATATTTTTGCTTTGAGGATCATTTAAGATTCATTGTTCAACAATACCTCAAAGGTTTTACTCGTTTGACCAAATATTTGCTTACGTAAAAGAATCCCACCCCACCCCTAAGGACACCTGCAGTAGCAGTACAAGGAGGCTATAATGTACTGTCAGGCCTGATCTATAGTCCGGCAGATGCTGTGCGCACAAGGTTTAGGTGGGCCAGGCAGCCAGACAACAAGAACAAGCATTTTAGCAATGCACTGACTCACAGCAGAGAGCACACAGACGGCTGTTTGGTCTTGTCTGGGCTCCCAAACAGGTGTGCTGTCAGGGTGTGGAGAACATTTGAAGAAAGAGGAACAGGCAGAGTCCTGATGGTAACTACGGAAGCTGTTGGGGTTATAGTCTCGGGAGGGTCAAGAGAGGTGGCCAAAGGACTTCCTTAGAGCAAGCAACTAGAGATCGATGACAACCGTTGGGATCAATGAGTGTCTCTGACACTGTAGAAGCCAACATTTGGGTCAGCTTTAGCTGTTTGCCCCCTATTTAACCCTCCAAGAGGGCACCTGTTCCTAACCTTGTCCTTCACACCTACTATAAGGCTACGTGCAAACAGCAGCTAAATATGGTTGTTGAGTGCTTAATCTAATCCTGTACACACACTCAAGTTTGGTCATGGGAGTGACAACCACATTATACAACCAAATTCACTCCCATGTGTTAATTTGCAAGAAAGTCACAGAAACCAATGCACGTTTAAATGTCACTCCCAAAACTGAAAAATGTACTGCTTTCACAGTGATAGTGATTGGTTTTCATTGGTGGTGTTTGCTAAATCATGCATCACTGTTCTGTTTGTTATCTAAAACTCCTAAACTTTACAGACCTGAATTGTGCAATAAACTATGCAGTTTACAAAGGAAAGGTGCTACTTGTCTAAGCAATGAGACTTATGATAAAACGGGTGCCAACAAATATTTAGACTACATTTAATCGGACCAAAATATTCTATACACTTGTCTCTATATACATTGCTCGTTTCCACCGAGTGGTACGGTACAGAACAGTACAGTACGGTACGCAATTATTTCCGTTTCGATTGTCAGAAGTTGTGAATGGTACCAAAATACAGAACCGTACCGTACCACTTTTTTTGGGACCCTTCCGTTGGGGTACCTAGCACAATAGTCCAGTACCTAAAGGGTGGAGCTAGACTCACTGCAGAACGTTGATTGGTTGACAGAGAATCGTCACTTGAGCGTGCTACAAGACAACACAAGAGGCTCCATTTTGTAATATACAGTTGAAACACAATAAATGCTTGTCTTCTTGTGACAAACAGCCACATGCCGGGAAGCAAGAACAAGATCTGCTGTATGTCCTCCATTGTTGTTTGCTTTCGTCTTTGCGACACATCACGCCTATCAAGTGACCATCAAGTAAGGGTACTGACGGCGGTGGAAACGCAAGCCGGATCAGGGTTTACTGTCCCGAATCATACTGTACCGTACTGCTCGGTGGAAGCAAGCCATTAGAAACCACCCAGAACAACCTAGCAACCACACAGCAATGTGCTAAAACGGTAAACGGCAGACCAACAACCTGGCAAATATGGAAGCTTGTTTCCGCCACCGAATAAAGCATTTTAAAAGATAATTGCGACTTTTTATCTCACAATTGTGAGTTTACATCTCGCAATTCGGACTTTTTTTCTCACAATTGTGAGATATAAACTCGCAATTGTGAGATATAAAGTCAGAATTGTGAGATAAAAAGTCGCAATTACCTTTCTATTGTTATATTCTGTGGCGGAAACAAGCTTCTATAGGCAACTGCTACATTGCAAACAAATCTAACTTTTTAATGTATCATTCCAGTATTTCTCTTTGAGTTTTCTGTAAAAAAATATTGAAAGATTCTTGAAACAAGATCAGTTTACTTTAAAAGCAACACTGACTTTAACAAGTTCTACCAGTGCAGTAAGGCAAAGTATACTTATAAAGGTAAATATGAAAGCAAGTCTTAATGTTGTGTTGTATTTTTACTGGAAAACAAGTAAAAAACATTTGCACAGTTACTAATATCTATTTCGTTTACACATGGTAACATGCCTGTGTAACCGACCTGTGATAAACTGAGCTCGTCTAAATGTCACAAGTAAAAGGATGCTTTTCTGCTAAAGCTATGTAACCATTTGGCCTTCAGTGTTGTTCAAATGTAGCTTCTATTTTAATCAAGTGTATGGACAGCTGGGTCTCAGTGTGCTCTACGAGTTAAATAACTTATAACTAAAATCTACTGATGTGCAGACAGCAAACACGGACTTTATTGGATCACACCCTGCTGCAAATCATTATGCTAGTCAAGCTTGCTTTCAAATAAATCAGCAATACATTTGCAAATAAACACGGATAAAGATTAAAACGGAATGTGAATTTGGCTGCTGTGATATTTTCAGCTTCACAAGGGCATGCTGGGATTCAGATCGATAGCAATAGAGGGCTAGCAAATTCCAAATGCAAGCAGCAAATTCACTTTGATTTCAAGGAAACGTCATTAACCCTGTGTTTGCGTGTGCACCTGTGAATGAGGGTGCGCAGTTTTGACACTGATGAATGGCTCTTCGAAGGCACTGTAAAAGCACAATTAAGATTCCATCAGGATAAAGGTAATGGTAAATTATGTACATTAACAAGGGTCCAGGCTCATCCAAACACGCCAGCACAAATAACAGAAAGGCCACTCCTCTGAACGAGGGCCGCGCCAAGAAGGTATGCAACGCTGAATTGATTAGGTAAGTGTTGTGTGTTGTTTTTGCATGTGTGCAAGAATGCATGCATGTGCATATAAGAGAACATTTTGTCCTCATTATTTTGCTTGTCACTTGCTCTATGCATTTTGCCAAAGGCTGTGAGTTTACTTTATGAAACACATTTCACATTTTACAGCTCTATGTGACCAGTTGTCCACACAGTAATTAGGAAATTGACAGCTATTCAATCTTTTTCTAGAAGTACAAAGTTTATTTATTTGCAACAGAACTAGACAAATATATTATAAACAAATATAGGATTCAGGTTTGTATTGGAAACATATCAGAGTGGTCTGGAGTTTGACATAGCCTACACTTGTTAGTTAAAATGAATAACAAACAACTGTCCTAACCTCTTACCCTTACGGTCTGGTTTGTTTAAAAGAATGCACAAACATTTACATGCGTCATCATGCTTCTTGGGTAGGGTGTTCATTTTAGCTTCAGTTCTTGAGGCAAGTGAATGTTTTTAGCAACATGTTTCCCTCAGGGTACATTCCCCCTTTTATTATGAAAACTGTAAGGAAGAACAGGGTGTGGATTAGAAGCAAAGGAAGAAACCCCTAACAGAAGTAAATGTATGTCTTAGACTTTCTCATGATTTCCAAATATACACAGTGTTTATTCTGTCATATGCACAGTTGACTCATGTATTTTATATAGTACCTCTCAGCTGCACTCTGAGGCCAAAAATACTTCATTTGAATAGCTTTAAGACATTCTTAAGGTAAACAATTCCTCAGTTCCTAACAACAAAAACCCTCAAATACCAGTAGATACGGCCAGGGAAACCACCATGCTAAACGCAAAACATACCAGTCTTTTTAGTAGAGAAGTTTGTACCCTTCACATTTGACCTATGCACAAATTGTTTCAAGAGCTCAAGAGCTCAGCTCAAGTATGGTGGCAACCTCTCCATCTCCTGTCACGTGAGTAATGCCCTTGCTTTGCTCAAATCAATTTTGTTGAGTACTAGGAGGCTTCTGCTGTGTCAGTGTGTGGCGGTGCACGAGAAAGACATATTGACATGCTCTCTCGATAGTTCGAACATAATCCTGCCTGCTCGTCAGAAGCGCTGATCACCGTGACATCTGACGGGTGGGGCCAGCGTGACTACTTGACCCTCTTCATTTGTCATTAGCATGGGTTGCGGGGAATGGTTGCTAGGCAGAGTTTCTGGCTGGCTTATTAATTTTTGTTTAGCAGGAGATTGTGCCAACAACAGGCTGTGTTGGGCAACAATGACAAGACAATTCCCCATTATAACATCTACACTGCCACATATTCAGACTGCATTAAAAGGCACAGGGCCCTATCATACACCCGGCACAATGCGCCACGTTGTTTAGATACTTACACTCTGCTTATTACACACACAGGGATGCGCAGCAGCACACAAACATTTTTAAATATTAAAAATAAAAGGATTCCTCTCTGGAGAAGCGCTCGCCATGTAAATAGCGAATCCGCCATGGTGCAAGCGCAACTGTCTATTAAAGGGAATGGGAGATGATACTCTTGATTGGTTTATTGCACATTACGCCCAAAACACACCCATGACTCATTAAGAGACTAGGTACAACCCTTTTGGACCATGCGCCTGGCACGCCGGACGTTTTTTTCCATTGTTAAACTAGAAAAAGTGGATTCGGACACACCTTAAGTGCACCTGTGCCATGCGCTTCAGACCATGTGCTCAGATCGTTAAAATAGGACCCTAAGTCGCTCTCATTTGTTATATAAACTAAATTATCTATATGTAAATATGCTAATCCTGATTCATCTGATTGTCTAAAATGTATCTGTTGCACTGATTTAACTACTTTTAACTTGAAATAACATTTTTAAAATGCAACTCTCATGGTGTAAGGGGCTGAAAAACCCCCAGCCAGAAGTAGAATCATTGCCAAAAATGTCTGTTTAATGCATATTTACATACACTGTAAAAAAAATTGGTAACACTTTATTTTAGGGTTCAATTCTCACTATTAACTAGTTGCTTATTAGCATGCATATTACTAGGTTATTGGCTGTTTATTAGTATGTAAAAAGCACATATTAATGCCTTATTCTACATCCCTTAATCCTACCCAATACCTAAACTTGAACGCTACAAAAACTACCTTACTAACTATTAATGAGCAGTAAATGAGTTTACTGAGGCAAAAGTCATAGTTAATAGTGAATATGTGTTCCCCATACTAAAGTGTTACCAAAACACTTTATTTTTCGAAGTTGTAAATAAAACAAAGATTCTTGGAGTATGTTTTACAAGAAAATACTATTTCTATCTAGCTACTTCAACATTTCACTTTTAAAGTCGGCATGAAACAGAAGTTGTGATAGTCTTTTCCAGTGTTGGGAAAGTTACTTTGAAAAGTAATGCATTACAGTATTGTGTTACTCGCTTAACAAGTAACTAATTGTGCTACTTAGTTACTTTTTAAGAAAAGTAATGCATTGTGTTACTTTTGCATTACTTTTTCTCACCTGGGCTGGGCTTGTTTTTTTTTTATAACAAAAGTTTAATTTTTGGGCAAATGTAAAGATCATTTATTTATTTTAAAGAATACTGAATCTTTTTTTGTGCAAGTGAGATGAGAAAATGTATGATCACATTTAGTCTAGAACTACAATAACCATCATGTTCACACACAATGTCTACACTTACTCCCGACTTTTCTCAACATGGAGACAAGAATGGGAAAACAAAGTAACTAGCATTACTTATTTGAAAAAGTAACTCAAAATTTGTATTTTGTTGTAAATGTAAAAGTAATACGTTACTTTACTAGTTACTTGAAAAAAGTAATCTGATTACGTAACTCAAGTTACTTGTAATGCGTTATCCCCATCATTGGTCTTTTTTTCCCTATTGTGACATAGATCCAAGAGAAACCACTTCTCGAACAAGAACTATTGCTGTGACCTCATGTGAGTGAAAGGTTGTCCCGTCCTCGCGCCAGTAAACACGTCCTCAGAGAAGAGAGCGTCGCTAAAAGAGGGAGGGGATGTTATTTTGATTAAAGATTACAAGGGCACATGAATTAAATAAAAAATGAATGATGTGCACAGATAAATCATTTATAATAAATACTGCAATATTACATCAAAACAAATTGTCAATTTCATAGTGACTTCAACGTGTTACTTGCTGTTTCTTTGTAATTAACTTACTAGCAATTTCAAAGTGAAAATTGTTTCTACACCAAAGTTTTTTTTCAGTGTATAGCAACAGCCTCATACAGCATCTTTTTATGTAGTGTAACCCCTCTGGTTTTACTTGCTCCACTCCGAGCGGGATTCAAACCGGCGTCTTCAAACCGCAGCCTCTAGCGTCAGTTGCTAGTACGCCTTATGAGGCCAGGGAGTGAGATTTACTCGTACAGATCTTACTAGCTGGCCTCTGTTACAGTCACCCCCCTAAACCTCACTCCCATACGGGTCACGGCACCAATGTAACCACTCTGGTTCTACTCGCACTGCTCAGAACGGGGTTCGAACCAGCGCCTCCAGCATGAGAGGCAGACGTGTAACAAGGATGCTAAAGACCACAGCATCTAGCGTCAGTTGCTAGTGCCCCTCTTGAGGCCAAGGGAGAGAGATTTACTTGCACAGCTCTTATTAACTGGCCTCTGTTTCAGTAACTTCTGCACAGGATTGTGGTGTGGTCCAGTGGGTCATGCGGCTTCTCATGAGTGCCATTGCCGGTGCTTGCGGTCTCACGGGTACTGATATTTCTGGCTGTTGAAGTTTCTCTGGACCATGACCTTGTCTGTGGCTTTTCAGAGCCCCTGTTCTGTGGCTGGAGCGAAACCCAAGAGAAATACACTTCTTACTGCACAGCACTGGAGTCTAGAAGAAGATGGAGAGAATAACATACAATTAGCTTCTAGATCAGGCAAATATAAATATATATATATAATGCATTAAGTGTCCTATTAACAAGATCAACATATTTTTAGCTCAAGGAAATACTCTATCATGTTTGCGTGCATTAACATAATATGAGTCGCTTATAAAGCGTCTGCTAAATGACAAGTAAGCACCTAAGGGTTATTACTGGTATAATAAGAAGTGATGAGTGCACTCAGGGAACTCTGTTGCACGGTTCATAAAGAGAAAATTACCCAGGCTGAATGCTTTTTTCATACATGTCACTGTCTCGTAGCATACAGTTAATGACAGGTTAGCATGCTGTTGTTTGCTAATATAGGCCTATAGATGTAAACACACCAGTTTCCATGTCAGATACAAAATCAGCTCGTATATAAGTGAACACTGAATCTCCTGCCTTCATTGTAACCAGCTAACCAGGAATGCTAACCCATTAGCATGCTAAGGCAATTGACTATTAGCCTACTATCAGTCATAGAAAGGGTAAGGGATTTTAAACCCTAATACGGAGTATTTAACTTTAGTATAAGTGTAACTTTTATTAAGTTTTTGTTTAACTGTTTTGCATACACTAAATACCGTGACTTTTTGAGGAAAAATGTGCTTACTTTTCTAAACAATCACCAATAACCTTTAATATTAATGTTTTGTCTGTGTTAGTTAGTGTATTTTAAGGGTCAAGAAAGTATGTTGAGCATGATTTGTTTCATATACAGTGGGGAGAACAAGTATTTGATACACTGCAGATTTTGCAGGTTTTCCTACTTACAAAGCATGTAGAGGTCTGTAATTTTTATCATAGGTACACTTCAACTGTGAGAGACGGAATCTAAAACAAAAATCCAGAAAATCACATTGTATGATTTTTAAATAATTAATTAGCATTTTATTGCATGACATTAGTATTTGATCACCTACCAACCAGTAAGAATTCCGGCTCTCACAGACCTGTTAGTTTTTCTTTAAGATTCCACTCATTACCTGTATTAACTGCACCTGTTTGAACTCATTACCTGTATAAAAGACACCTGTCCACACACTCAATTAAACAGATTCCAACCTCTCCACAATGGCCAAGACCAGAGAGCTGTGTAAGGACATCAGGGATAAAATTGTAGACCTGCACAAGGCTGGGATGGGCTACAGGACAATAGGCAAGCAGCTTGGTGAGAAGGCAACAACTGTTCAAGTTCAAGATGACGGTCAATCTCCCTCGGTCTGGGGCACCATGCAAGATCTCACCTCGTGGGGCATCAATGATCATGAGGAAGGTGAGGGATCAGCCCAGAACTACACAGCAGGACCTGGTCAATGACCTGAAGAGAGCTGGGACCACAGTCTCAAAGAAAACCATTAGTAACACACTACGCCGTCATGGATTAAAATCCTGCAGCGCACGCAAGGTCCCCCTGCTCAAGCCAGAGCATGCCCAGGCCCGTCTGAAGTTTGCCAGTGACCATCTGGATGATCCAGAGGAGGAATGGGAGAAGGTCATGTGGTCTGATGAGACAAAAATAGAGCTTTTTGGTCTAAACCCCACTCGCCGTGTTTTGAGAAAGAAGAAGGATGAGTACAACCCCAAGAACACCATCCCAACCGTGAAGCATGGAGGTGGAAACATCATTCTTTGGGGATGCTTTTCTGCAAAGGGGACAGGACGACTGCACCGTATTGAGGGGAGGATGGATGGGGCCATGTATCGCGAGATCTTGGCCAACAACCTCCTTCCCTCAGTAAGAGCATTGAAGATGGGTCGTGGCTGGGTCTTCCAGCATGACAACGACCCGAAACACACAGCCAGGGCAACTAAGGAGTGGCTCCGTAAGAAGCATCTCACGGTCCTGGAGTGGCCTAGCCAGTCTCCAGACCTGAACCCAATAGAAAATCTTTGGAGGGAGCTGAAAGTCCGTATTGCCCAGCGACAGCCCCGAAACCTGAAGGATCTGGAGAAGGTCTGTATGGAGGAGTGGGCCAAAATCCCTGCTGCAGTGTGTGCAAACCTGGTCAGGAACTACAGGAAATGTATGATCTCTGTAATTGCAAACAAAGGTTTCTGTACTAAATATTAAGTTCTGCTTTTCTGATGTATCAAATACTTATGTCATGCAATAAAATGCAAATTAATTACTTAAAAATCATACAATGTGATTTTTCTGGATTGTTTTTAGATTCCGTCACTCACAGTTGAAGAGTACCTATGATAAAAATTACAGACCTCTACATGCTTTGTAAGTGGGCAAACCTGCAAAATCGGCAGTGTATCAAATACTTGTTCTCCCCACTGTACATTATGCAGACTATTGTTAGCATCATGCGTTACTGTTTACTTTCATGTATCTAAAACTTTAAAGCTGAATATCCATCCGCATGCCATGCACATACCTAATTACAACAATGATTAGGATGTCAAGATGCAATGTTTTATTCATCAGGTATAGCTCTGATACAGACATTTTTATGGGCCAACTAGCATAAATGTGCAGAAGTGGGTCAACCCCGCTGTGTTTGGAGAGAGAGTTCTAGAGCTTGCACACAAATTTAACAGAATCATTTTCAAAGTAACTGTCCAACTTTAGAGAAAGTTGTAGGAATGCACTTTTGCGGCATTATGAGGTCCTTTGAACAATGTTTATCTGTTCGTTTTCCTCCCCACTTCTAATGAAATTTCCCGTCTGACTTTAAACCCCCTCGGGACAAGCAGATGCGACAGATCCCACATTGTTCATTGTTGTTGTGCTCTTCTTATTGTATTTAAAGAAAAAAAAACTTTGAAAACAAGAAACTTCACCACAGTGTGGGCTGCAGAGTGAAAGAATTACAAAGATCGCATGCTGGCAGCCTTTGATCTTCTGTCTTAGGAGATTTTTTTAAGGGGGTGGCACCGCTGTTTTTTGGAGACTCAGGAGAGAGAGACTTGTGGAGAAGTGCGACCATCCTTAAGGACCTTACAGAGTCTTGTACACACGAGAAGTGTGGGTTGTTTATTTGCTGTGTCTGCTGCCCACCTTGCAGGCCTCTGGGGAAAAGTTCCCATCCTTTCCCTGTGCCCCGAGGCCACTTGTGGTTCTGTGGGCTGCCGCACAGTTAAGCTGCAGAGGAGAGAAACTTGAATATCCCAGAGGCATTTTCTCTCAATGTCTTGCTCTCTCGAAACCGATGGAGAGAGACCATGCAGAGCCTCTCCCTTGACATACAAACACTCTCTTAATGTCGGAGATGTGCTTTTAAAATCATAGGCCAGCCAAAGTACTAACTGTTCGCTGGTTATACACCCCTGCCTTTCTTTGGATTTCACTGCTTGTTTAACCTCGACACAACCTTCGCTCAACGTTCGAGAGGAATGGCTCCGAAAACACAGCAGTAGGGTTGTCACGAACTGTTATTGAGCAAACTGCTTTGTTTTGAAAAGCTCAATACTACATAAATATTAAATAAAAGCAATGGCATGTTTCCTTTAAATATTTCTCATTTAATTCAATTATTGACTTAAGTTCCAATTACATCAAGTAAACAGTTAATAGTAAAATGAACAAAGAATCTAATTACAAGCAACAGAACGAAACTGGGGTAAATTATTATGTAAATAATCTGCATTTTTATTCACTACATAACTATATTAGCATAATACTAATGCTTGCTTAAAATAAGCTGTATATTTTCTTGTCTGATTGTAAAAGGGCTTATTAAAGCTACTTAGTACACCTCATGAACTTTGAAGCTAACTATGTGCTAGTGCACTCCTTAAAGTTGAAAAATGTTGACGAGTTTTTAGGTAAACTGCAGTATTAAGTACGTAGAAAATAAAAATAATAAATAAAACTACTTAAAAATGCTGTATATGTTATTGTATGATTGCAGAGTGCTTAGCTTTGAAGCGAACTAAATGCTAATCAGTGTTGGGGGGTAACTAGTTACATGTAACGGAGTTACATAATTTAATACAAAATAAATGTAACTGTAATCAGTTACAGTTACTGAGAAAAAAATGTGTAATTCAATTACAGTTACTTATGAAAATGTTAACAATTACAAAGGGGGTTACATCTGAATATTTTCGGTAAAAAGCTAGGATATGTTGAATAATATTAATTTGTTGCTTTGCCTGTTTTTGATGTGCACAATGCCTACTGCCATTTAAAGGCTGTTTGGTAAAGCAATGCTATTCTGATGCTTTTGATTGGTTCTCTTGTTTGAATTTGCAGCGCACCACGTCTGCCAATTGTATCAATTCACATGACAGCTTTAGGCTACAACCTGTCTGAGAGTTGCCACCATGGCGAGTGATAAAATGCATTCCAGTAATGGAAATAAGTAAAGTAATCAAATGTAATCAGTTACATTACAATTACAATATAGTTACATACTTATTCCATTTTAAATAGGGTAACTTGTAATCTGTAACCTATTACATTTCCAAAGTAACCTTTCCAACTCTAATGCTAATGCACGCCTTAAAATCGGAAAACAGTTTGTCTACTACAGTCGTACTACAAATATTGATGACTCATCCTTCACTTGGGGCGTGTCCACATTTTTGTCCAATCAGATACTTTTGAGAATGAGAATTTGCTTTGCTTATTACTAGAAATCGCAAGCAGGATGTAGTGGGTCATGGTTGATATAAATTAAAAGCTATTGGGTATAAAAACATCCATTCGATATGTCACACCCAAACTTCCTGTTTCAACAGGAAATATGTCAACATAGAAAATAAAACAGCGCTCTTCATGTGATATAATTTAATAACTTGTCCAAGAATAGAAAGTGCTATTCACAGCACTTGCTAGATGACCAGGAGGAAGGAGAATAGGGACTGTGATGAGGTGTTAGGAGGATTGAGGAGGTGGTGTGGCCCTTGAAGATGCAGGCGGGTTGTCGCTTTGGCATCTGTGGGGGTGAGATAGGGACTTGGCTCACCGCAGGGGGTGAAGCTAGCCAAATCTGCACTTCTCAAATGTGGACACACACACAAAACGTGACAGCCTTTTACCTCCAGTCGTTGCCAGTGCCTTCCAAGTGCATCTGATAAATATAAAGGACTCGACTGATAAATGACTGAGGCTAAATACAGCAATCAGTCTTCACACTCCATACTATCTCTTGCACGAACCTCTGACCCTCTGGTCCGCTCTGGCCCATAGCATTATCCATCGCTCATTTTTACGAGCCACTCTCCTGCAGTCTAGTTTACTACAGCCCCTGGTTTTGCTCAAGCAGGCCTGTTTCCCATTTCTTATGAGATATCCTGTCCATTATTAACTTTTGGAAACAATCCAACAGCCTGAGAGACTGGACATGATAGCACACTGAAATTTATGAACTAAATAATGATTTCCGTATGTAGATTTCAAAACATGCTTGAGTTTCCCACTTAATGGTATTTCAAAAGATAGTTCACCCAAAAATGTAATTTCAGTCATCATTTACTCACCCTTGTGTCGTTCCATGATTTTCTTTTCATCTGCAGAACACAAAAGAGGATATTTTGAAGAATGTTTCTGATGTTTTTGTCCATATTATGAAAGTCAGTGAGATGCAAAACTTTTAAGGACATAAAGGTTGCGTCAAATACAGCGATATAAACCATAAACTTTAACCAGTATCAAATTCTTGCACATCACATGACCAAACATAATAATGGCATTTAACTATTTATGCTACAAACATGAACAATACCTCAAATTGTGATGGAAATTACAATTATCACTTGGCGGAGAATGCGGGTGAAAAAATAGCATATTCAGTGTAAAATCCAACAGTTGTTCTAACTAACACTTTTTAGTTAACTTTACTTAGGCCCGGTTTCACAGACAAGGCTTAGATTAAGCCAGGATTAGGCCTTAGTTCAGTTAGGACATTTAAGTAGCTTTTATAAACGTGCCTTAGAAAAAAACATTACTGGTGTGCATCTTAAGACAAAACAATGGCACTGACGTATTTTAAGTTATGTCAGTGCAAGTTGCTTTCAGTTAAAACAGCTCAAACATGCAGTTTAGTCTGGGACTAGTCTTAAACCTTGTCTGTGAAACCGGGCCTTAATGTCTTAATTTAATTGTAAAAATCTGGTAATCTGTACTATTCACATACTATGCCTTGTTTACTCAGAAAACCCAAGTAAAGATTAATTGATTGGTTTGAGTGCCATTTTGTCAAGCAAAAAAAAGTAATTTCCCAAAGTCATCTTGAATGTTGAATTTGTCAATACAACTGAAAAATTTGAGAGAACATCACATTAGCAAACTTCATAAATTGATGTTGAGTTTCCTAAAATGTTTTAGTTTCAACTCACCATTATTGTGATTAGTGTTCCGTTTGGTTGGGCACTTGGAACTTCATTTATATTATTATAATTCTCTTCCTATTGGTGCAGCGATGCAGCAAGAAATCACAGTTATTTGGTTTCAAAGGAAGGGAAGTAATAAATAGGTTGCTTTTAAAAGGTGACTTATAACTTCTAACTGAATCATAGTCTATTTTTCATGTCGAATAATGATCTTTTAGAATTTAATTGCTAACACTTATGTCATAAACACCTTGTGAAACTTTTAATTGGGTTTATATAATCCCTCTGTACTTGTGACAATATCTTGCAATTGACCATGCTTGAGTCTCACAGACTTCAACTTTCAGCATGCAAAACAACAATAGTAACAACAATGGTAGCTATACTAAGTCAAGAGTAAATCTAAAGTAAATGATCAAGTACTCTGTACAGTTCATTTTTAGTTACTAGAACTCTCGTGTAAGTGAACTATACTAACTAAGCATTTGTCAGTACAACATGCTATTACTATTTCACTTTACTTCATTTTTTTTTTAAGGCAAGACTTTGTAAGTCTAACTAATTCGATTTTACAGTGTACTTAGGCTACACTTTATGTCATATCTAGAGACCAGAACATCATAGAGACTTGGGAGCGGACCTATTTAACTTGAGGAAGTAGCCACCTAAACTTGAAACAGTGTTCACCCAAAACACCCTAGCAACCACATAGCGACACCCTGGCAACCACCCACAACTGCCTGACATCTGCAATAGAATAGTGCACAGGCAAGCACCACAACAAAATGGAAAAATCTAGTTACTTTTATATTATAATTTAATTTCTAATTTAATTTGTTTTGTTGCCACTAGTCTACTTCACCTTTACATTGAAGACATTTGTTGCTCTACCTAAAATAGTCAAATGCAATTACAAAGACTTCATCAACATAAAACACAAGAAGTATTGAGACATTTATATAACAATTATTACGTATGTAGACGCATGTATGAAATTAGCAAGGTAGTAGGAGGCCAAAAGTGAAGATTGGATTCTCCAAAGAGCTATTAGCACAGAGGGAAGAATGTGCAACTTCCCTAGTTTAGTGGTTTGGCTTAAATCACCTTTACGTTTAAACTTCAGAGGAAGTCAACTCCCTGCCGTCCCTGGTGATTGAAACCAGCTCCACTCCTGTGTCTGTATCTGGAAAAGGGAAGTGACATGTCTTTTGGGGCTTTGACCCTGACCTCATAAAATATGGGCTTTCCAGAGTGGAAGGATTGTTTGAACAGGGTTTAGTGTGTTAGCATGGGTTTGTGTTTTATACCATACTTATTATGTGTGCGTGAGAGTTTTAATTGAATGCATAAGAGACATGCATTTCGGAAATCACGCCTATCTGTATATATGCATCCTTTGTATTTTTACTGTCACTTTGTGACCCCTCACACCCTGTGATAGTAGCACATGTCATTACTTCCATATAAAAGAAATACATACAATTTACAAGATAAGTGATGTAGGTGTTAACATTGTTTTGCATTAAATATTCCATTGTCGAGGCCAGGGCTAGTTGTGACCAGGGCAGTACCCACCATTGAGGTCCCCGAGGTGCGAACCTCTGTATTTTTCTGAGGTGTAGCCTATATATTATAGTTTTGAAATAATTGCCTATTAACTCTAGCTACTTTGGTGCTGCTCAATGCTAACTGACCTTCGCATCTGAGCTGCCTCAGCGGTCACTACTCGTCAATGTCAAAATGTTTGACAGTGTCTCAAAGTGGCAGGCTTTATGTTCACAGAAGCTGCTGAGCATGATTTCCAGTGCAACACTTCAGTTAATGGTCATAAAGTGAGAGATAAGATGTAAGTAGGCCTAGCTAAACTAAACATTTAATATTTGACTGCTGTTTTATGATAGAAATGTTAAACACACAAAACAAATAATCAGGGATGCGAACTAATAAACTTTTGTCTAATTTCGCCATTTCGAATTGAAAATATATAATTTACTTGATTTATGTAATGTAATTCGTAACTGTCAATGTGACGAGGCAAAACATTAACAAATCTGTTTTCATCATATTAGGCATAAGATTAATAATGAATGTGCACATATTGTGAATGAATTTAATAAACTTAAAATGTACCTAGTTTTCCAGCCTTAAAGTAAATTTACTTGTATAAGAAAATGATTCATGAAACATAAATATCAATTGACCCTGTTTACTTTCTTCACTAACACAGATGAAAATGTATCAAAGCTCAGCTTTGGGAAAGGCAAGATAAGGAGACTGGGAGAAAAAGAAAGAGAGAATGTGATGGAGATGAGAAACGAAGAGCAGGTATTGACAAATAATTTATGCTAATGCCCAATGACATGGATTTAAAGCTATTGTTCTCCATTTTTGGCCTTCAAACATCTTATATTTATAAAATCCTGCATACGGCCCTGGTTGTGACATGGGCTACATCTCAGTAACTATACGTTTTTGAGTCAAAAGTTCAATTACAAAATGGCTAGTGTTCTGTATATTGGTTTAAGTGTACGTTTACACGACAATGTACTCAAAACATCTTTCATGTACAAACGATCCGTTCACAGAAACGACTAAAAACACTGTATTATTCATGCCAGGCCAGTAGGTGGCGATGTTACTTTGTAAAGAAACACTACGCTTCTTTAAGCCCAAAGTATACTTAACTTTTTACGCGTACGCGGGGGTCAGCGTACAGTGTACGTGACGCGAATTTCATCATCAGAAGAGTACATGTGTATTGTACACGCACCGCCGGATATTAGTATGCCCAGGTCGCATGTGCGCATTTCATTTTTTTTGCAGTAATTACATGGGTTGTAACCAAGCGTGCCACATACGTCCTGAAAAGTGAAGCCAAAGCGCATCGATCGCCCTCAGGTGGTTGGTCCCAGTGTAGCTCATAAACCCCACCCCCTTCATGTATTCTAATGGGACGCGAGACAAACTAAACAATCAAATTACACTTCAAATACATTTTTTTCCAAAGATGGTTTCTGTCATTTTAGGCAGTTTTTATCAGATGTAAGTTCAAGTGTTTATTTTTTTTAAATAAGTTTGGTTTTAGTTATTTGATGCTATAAAAACGGGGGTGTAACGTCATGATTGACAGCTTCTCAGAGCGAAGTTGTCACTGAGGCACCAACTGACTTTTTTCCGGATTTTTAGGAGGAGTTTGGAACTTTAGTTTTAATTTCTACATTTCCATAACTGTTTATATCACACCAACATAATGAGTTGGACGGGGTTTTGATATCGCGACTCTACTTCCTGCTCTCTACTGCATAGTCCCATATCAGCACAAGATGTATTCGGACATTGGCGGCTTCACTTTTCTACAATGTAAGATAGTGAAGGGGCATCATCCATCTTTTTTTACAGTCTATAGTTGTAACTCGTGGCGAGAGATTGCTCAAGTATACTTTGGGCTTTAGACTGAATACGCATGCGCATGACGTCACCATTTTCACAAATTCACGTTTTTATTGTTTACACAAAGACAATAGCGGCATCGTTTTCAAAAACTTGCACTTTGAAACACATAAAAAGTTTTCCATTTTTAGTTGTGTTGCAGCCCCAGTCTCCCCATAATAAAAATGATCATTATAGACTAAGCTATGCATGAATATTGTAAAAGGTGTTTATAATGCCGTCGATGAAGAGAGAATGGCACATAAAAGCTCAACAATTCTCATTACATTATCAAATAAACCCACATAAAAAGACCTTTGTAGTCACAGAAGCAAGCGCCCTTTCATCACCTTTTAGAAAAAACAACAGCCCTTTCATGACTAATGCCATTTCAAAAACAGGATGGGGCAAAAAAAGAACACAAGACGTCTTCGGTCGTACTTGCCGTGCTAATTGAGAATGCCTGTGTGTCTATTTTAATTTGCTTTACATTTCAAATGACAGCTGAGGAGCCAGACGGGCCCTCGCGTCGGTGTCAAGCACCTCCAGCTCGCGGAGGGTCGTGAGTGCCGTCGCCTAGCAACGGCGGAGAAGCAGCCGGCATGAGAGAGAAGAAAGGGGATCCCTCTCTGAAAACGCTGTGTGCAATCGCGCTTATTCATGCTTTTGTTTGGCCAGTTTAATTTAAGCTCCGCCGTCAGAACATTGTGTTGCTTTTTATAAAACGTGCAACTGCATTTGATTTGTTCTATGCAATGATTCATTATCTGTCTGTCTGTCTGTCTGTAATTACAAGCTTATATACAGTACATACATATGCATACATATCTGTCTGTCCACCCATCTAGGAGTGATTATATAATATATACACATTGTAAATGCAGCAATATAAAAATGTACGTGCAAAAAAAAAACAATAATATAATATAATTAATATAATGTAATATACAGGTTTATTCATTTTTTATCCCTTTTGTTGTGATGATTTCTTTTCACCCAAGCATCTGCAGACACGGATCTGCGTGGGGGTTGACTACATTCTGGAAGGGTTTTTAGGCCAGCGGATGAAGGTAGAGGGGTAATTTCCAAATGGCTTGGCTCAAAGCGTGTCTTTGTCTTCACCGGCTTTCATAACCAGACTAAAAAATACAGCCCGCACAAACATGAAACCTGTGCCAAAAAGAGTCCATGGAGACAATACATCATAGACGTTACTACTGCTTGTGATTTAAGCTTTAAGCTTAGTCATGTATCATCAGTGGAATATGAAAAAATGAACAAAATGCAGGTTTGTGGTAAATTTTTCCCACTGGAAACACTTTAAATTGCCAATTTCCACTTGTGTTTTTATGTTTCTCTCATATTCACTACACATCTGATCATACTCATACTCAGTTATATTCTGTATTGCATATATTTCTGTCATGACAACAAATACGACAAGTATTTGGCATGGTAATGGGTATGACAATGTTATATTTGGTCTTGGCGGAATAGATCTGCTATGCTGCTGCTGCAGAGCAAGTATGGGACTTGCTACTGCCAATCTCTGATCCTTAGCTGGCGTCACGTAGAAGACATCTTTGTAGCTCATACGCCTCTGTAGGTGCCGACAGACTTCCGGTGTCTTTCACAACTTGACTCCATGCTGAACAAACGGTGGATAGGGTCTTGGTGTCCGTGAGGGTGAGAGGACGATTCTTGAGGTCATCTTCGACTTGCTTCACCCAGGTCTTCTTCGGTGCATAGTGATGTAACTTCCATGTTGGTGGTCGCCAGCGGCAGAGTAATTTGAACGGCAGTCGGGCGCTGTTCATTCGGCACACATGCCCGAACCACCACAGACGTCTCTTCTGTATCACCTCTTCAATTGTTGACTGGTCGCTGCATTCTCAACGAATAGTTTCTTTCCGGTGTCGGTCGCGCCAAGATACGCCCAAGATTTGCCTGGGACAGTGCATTTGAAAGACCTCGAGTTTGTTGATTTCCGTCTTCAGAGGGATCCAAGTCTCTGATCCATAGAGTAGAATCAGAATGATTAGGGTCCAGAAAAGGCGCATCTTGGTCGCGATCATGATGTTGGCCTGCTGTTGCTTGGCCGATTCGACATTGAACTTCTGCAACCTCTGCAATCTTCTTCTCCTGGATCAGAGATCCTAAGTATTTGAAATTCTGCACTTGTTCGATTTTAATCCCCTCGAGGCGAACGTTCGCCGGCGATCCGTCGGTGGTGAACACCTTGGTCTTATCGATGTTGATCTTCAGGCCAAGTGGTTCGGGGAATCTGGCAGCTTTGTATAAGGTGTCGGTGGCCTCGGGTCCGTCTCGGCCAATATGACGCTGTCATCTCCAAACGCCAGGTCGGTCGCGTATCCGCTGACGCCGTATTGTGACTCCTCGCTTGTCCTTGAGTGCTTTTCTCATGATGGTGTCGATCACCGCATTGAACAAAATCGGGGAGGTGACATCTCCTTGACGAACCCCAGTTCAGATGGAGAACTCTTCAGACGTTTCATTTCTGATTCTGGCACAGCTTGTCGAGCCATTGTATGACTGATGGAGAAGGCGGATGATTTTCGGTGGCACGTGTTTGGCCTCTAACGCTGTCCAGAAAGACGGCCAGTGAACGCAGTCGAACGCCGTTTTGAAGTCGATGAATACGACCACCAGGCACTTCGTGCATCAGATCCGCTCTTCCATCAGAAGAGAGGATGCTGGCGTTGTTTGTTCGCCGCTTCTCCACTTCTGACACTTCTCCGCGCTGCTTCTCCACTTCTGACATTAATTTAGCGTATTTCACTTCGATTAGGTGATTGTACCATTTAGTCTCAAGTAAAGTGGATTTCCTCAAGACTATTCTCACGTCCCTTGCAAGTTCCTCTGTGTACTGCAATAACTTTCTGACCTGGTGCTTTAGCAACTTACTTGCTACCATCGCTTTCAGTGCTAGTTGATTGTCTTTGTCCTGCTGTTGGTGAGCCAGCATTTGGACCGTCGAGTCACTGGTGTCCTTTGTTGCCGGAGGACTGCTGCTGTTGGCCTAGCTTTATTCAACACACAATCCCTCACCAATAAATCCCTGCTCATCCACGACCATATTCTGGATAAAGGACTGGACTTCATGTGCCTAGTGGAAACTTGGCACAAAACAGGGGACCACTCAGTGCTCAATGAAGCTTGCCCCCAGGGCTATGGCTACATGGAAAAAGCCCGCAGCTCCGGACATGGGGGTGGTTTGGCCGTCATTCATTGGGATGAACTGAAACTTTCTCCCCTGCCACTGCCTGATCTTACCTCAATGGAATGTTTAGCCTTCAAATGTAAACCTCCATACTCCATGACAGTGCTTCTCATATACCGTCCCCCCAAACAACACTCCTCATTTCTCCCTGAAATACATGATCTACTCACATCACTCTGTTCCATGTCAACCAAAATTGTTATTCTTGGTGATTTTAATATCCATATTGACAAACCCTCCTGTCATCTTGCAACAGAGTTCCTGAGTTTGATTGATTGTCTTGGTCTCCAGCAACATGTGAAGGCTCCCACGCACATCAAGGGCCATACCCTAGATCTGGTCATCACTGACGCGGCCCCCATAAACAGCCTGGAGGTAAACGATCTGGGTGTGTCTGACCACAAGTTGGTCTCTATGGCCTTTACATTTTCGCTGCCTATCATCAGACCTAAGCGCCAAATATCTTTCTGGAACTGGAAACAAATTGACCCAACCTCCATCATTGTAGACCTTCAACACAACATCAACTGCCCAGTCCCTGCAACAGTGGACAGACTGGTGGATCACTATAATACATCTCTGAGCAGTGTTTTTGACCTCCATGCCCCTATCAGGACAGGGGAAGTCAATTTTGAATGCTCTGCCCCCTGGTTCACACAGGAACTGCGGCAAATGAAAACTGAGGGCCGTATCCTGGAACGCCGCAGTAAACAGTCTGGTCTAACTGTTCACAAAAGGCTTATCTTAAGTCCTTGAAGGGTGCGCGCTCTCAATTCCATTCCAATCTCATCAATAAAAATACTGGAAACTCTAAGCATCTTTTTTCTACAGTTAACAATCTCCTGAAGCCAAAGTCATCTTCATCCACTGAAACCACAGTGGAGCGATGCAACAGCTTCATTGACTTTTTTAGATCTAAAGTCAATAACATCCGCTCTTCAATATCTGGCTCTTCCTCCCTGTCTCCCCCGTCCTCCAACCCCTCGCCCGGGAGATTGCCATCCCTTCCACACTTCACTGAGGTTCAGCAGAGCCACGTTGAGGAAACCATCAGGAAAATGAAGCGTCCACCTGCACCTTGGATCCCATCCCGATTGTTCTGCTCAAGTCATTCATTCCCATTGTCAGCCCAATCATCACCCAGTTTGTTAATCTTTCTCTCAAAACTGGTCACGTCCCTCTTGCCCTTAAAGCTGCTGTCATCCGTCCTATACTCAAGAAACCAACTCTAGACCCTGAGGTCCTTGCAAATTACAGGCCGATCTCCAACTTCACCTTCCTGTCAAAGGTTCTAGAGAAGGAAGCCGCCTCTCAGCTCCACAACCATCTAAAACACAACAACCTATTTGAGATTTTTCAATCAGGCTTTCGCTCGGCCCACAGCACCGAAACAGCTCTGCTCAGGGTGACCAATTACCTTCTTATGGCAGCTGATTCAGGATCACCATCACTGCTCATTCTCCTCGACCTAACAGCGGCATTCGACACAGTGGACCATACCATCCTCCTGGACCGCCTCTACAACACAGTTGGACTGTCGGGAGTAGCACTGCAGTGGTTTCAGTCCTACCTTTCTGGCAGGACTGAGCGTGTTATATTAGGAGAATGTGAGTCCAGGCTGCTCCCTGTTACATGTGGTGTTCCGCAGGGGTCGGTTCTCTGCCCAATCTTATTCATCCTTTACATGCTTCCCCTCGGTCCTGTCATCAGCAGACATGGACTATCCTTTCATTGTTATGCTGATGACACGCAACTTTTTATCAAAACTGCCCCAAGCCCCTCTACAGCCCTGTCACAACTCACCACATGTCTTGAGGAGATAAAGGCATGGATGAAAAGCAACTTCCTCCAGCTGAACTCCAGTAAAACTGAGGCACTACTTGTTGACACCCCTCATCAGATCCACTCCTCTCCCATATCTCAGCTCATCTTTGACGGCCAGGTCGTCACTTTCTCCTCCTCAGTCACAAACCTTGGGGTTCGGTTTGACCCCCAGCTGACCTTCATTGACCATATTAAACACATTTGCAAAACCTCCTTCCACCACCTTCGAAACATCTCCAAACTCCGTCCCCTTCTAACCCTTCCAGATGCAGAGAAACTTGTCCATGCCTTTATCTCCACCAGGCTGGACTACTGAAACAGACTCTTCATTGGGCTTTCTGGCAGAAATATCCAGAAGCTACAATACATCCAGAACAGCACTGCCAGAGTCCTAATGAGAGTCCGTAAATATGATCACATAACTCCCATTCTACACTCACTGCACTGGCTCCCTGTTACATCCTGGATCGACTACAAAATCCTCCTGCTCACACATAAATGCATCACCGGACATGCACCACCATATCTACAAGAACTCATCACTCTGAAATCCTCCACCCGCACCCTCAGATCATCAGGCCACCTGCTTCTTCAGGTCCCTACCACCAGGCTCCGTACCATGGGGGACCAAGCTTTCTGCTCGGCTGCACCGTGGCTTTGGAACCACCTCCCCAGTGAGCTGAGAGCAGTACAGAGCCTGAACCATTTTAAAGCAGAACTGAAGACTTTTCTATTCAGAAAGGCTTTTATGTGTTGATTGTTTTTATTATTCTGTAGTTTTCCTTGTTTTTAGTAATTTTTTTCCTGTGTAGCACTTGAGATTCTTCAGAATGAAAAGTGCGTTATAAATAAAATCTATTAATAATAATAATAATAATAATAATAATAATATCAACTGACGGAGGGAGAAGATCTGGTCGCAGAAGCCGCGGTGTGTACGAAACCCGTCTTGCTCTTCTCGGCTCGCCTGCTCCCGATGCTTGTTTGGATGATCTTCATAAACACTTTGCCAACGATGGAAAGCAGGCTGATCCCTCGATAGTTCTTGCATTCTTGGCTGTCACCCTTCTTGCTACTGCCAATACATACACGACACGCTGCTGTGAGCAAGTAAGACATGTTGCTGGTGTACAAAATAGCATACATGAATTACCCATAGCAGATCTATACAGGTGGAGCTGGGGAAGGTGGAGGGTTTCTGAAAGAGCACTGTACTGCTATAGCAAACGCTGACCAAGTATTTAAAGGTTGAGCAGCGAGCTCATTGGCTACTGATACAGCAGGAACCAGTCAGCTTTGTAGAGAATGATGTGATTGCAAGCAGATTGAGTTAAGGACCTATTAGCCTGCGCCATCTAGAGCATTTTTAACTTTATTTCTAATCCATTTTATATTTTACTCTATTCGATTTATATTTTATTCAGTTATTCTATTATGACTACACATTATACACAGAAATATCCCATGTAAATATCTATTATCTTAAATGCAATCATGTTTGTGTAGATTTCACATTAGTAATTTTAAGCTAGCATGGTGACTGTGTGAGCTTCTCTATTCATGAGCATGTCCGAGTGCATCTGTTCCATTAAAAACACCTTAATTCAATGAATCTTTTCATTGGAACCCCTCAAAACAAGGACTATCAGAAGTCCTCTTGATTAGAGGACTGAGATGCTCTTTTTGATAGAGAAGTGGGCATCATCTTGTCTCTGAGGAAGTGCAGTGCTTCATCAGTGGTGCCTCTTTACCAGGCTTGTACTAAATTTAGGAGTACAAAAACTATCACTGCAGTAAGGTGCACTTGCGCAACGAGTCACTTCTAATGCACAACATGCAGCCTTGCCCATTGGTGACCCAATGTTGTACATTGGAAACATTGTGACATCTCCATCTTACCCGCCAAAAGTAAACAGCACCTCCCTCCTTTGATGTCATAACTGCTCATTAGCACACAAAAGACTAAAGATTGTCATTCTTTAACTGAACAATCGTGGATGAAGTAATCAGTGGTACACACTGTGCTTTTGAATGCAGTAACAAATTGAGTCACTTTTTTTTTAACCGACTAGCTAAGTGACTGTTTAGTAACACGTTTACAAATCAACATGTTGGTATTGTCAGCTGATTAAAGGGTTCACCCAAAAATGTTATCTCAAACCTGTATGACCTTATTTCTTCTGTGGAACACAAAAAGGTATTTTAAAGCAGCGTTTCTCAACTGGTAGGTCGCAAGACCGTTTTGAGTGGGTCGCAGAGTAATTCTGTATTTTTTCTGATGCGACACTTTTTGTGTGAAAGCTGTCAGGCGCAGTTTAAGTAAGTGCCTGAGAAAAACGTGTTGTCCTGATTCAGTATCTGCAGTCAGATGAGACATTGTCAGGCTATATGTCAGTGTCATTATTCTAACGTTATTTGTTATGAAGTAAAAAGTCTCTCACCTCAGAAAAACGTAACTTTCCAATCCTGTGAGACACTATACTGTGCTTGCTGTATAACTTCACTATATATAAAGAGCAAAATAAATTACGAGCATACAACGTTGTAGTTACGTTGTCAATAAGTAAGTCATAAAATTACCAAAAAGTACCAATAAATTACATAACTGGTACTTTATGTGATAGCTGGGAAGGATTTGCATACAGGATTGATGTTCATTCTATTCATCAGGAGCAGCTTCCATATGTTTCGAATAACAGTTCATGTTAGTTTAGCTGGTTTTGTCCATTCAACAATAGCTGCATTTTCATTACCCTTCAAATTGCGCAAATTGAAATTGCGAATTGAAAACACGCCCAATGGAAACACGTCAATTTCGCAAAAACTCTCATATATCAAAAAATGTTCTTATGCTCGCATGAAGAGGTTTATCAGGCAATTCGAAAAAGAAATATTTCACAATACGTTTTTTCGCATTTACAGGTCACCTGGCGTACGTAAAAGTCACATGATCATTCTTTAAAGATCGCGCGGTATGCTTAGACAGAAGACGAGACCGAGTTCTTTATTAAACTCATAAAAGACAAAAGAATTATGGGAATACTGGATTCTAAACAACAGAGAAATGCCACAATTTGTCAAGACCTTGAAGCAGATATGAGGGAGAAACACCCAGAAACACCTCATACGTGGCCGCTCCCAAGTATAAGAGGCTTATCTTGCCATTAATGCGTGGATAACACGCTCCTTCGATTAAAATTAATGGCTAGAGCGGAGGCTGGGATATACATAAACCTACCAAAATCCGTCACCATGATTTTTGGAATGACTTCTCGTGAGAGGAAAAAATTACATTTTAGTTGCATAACATGGAAACCCGGCTACTGAAAGCCAACGTGGTCCAAACCAATATTGGACCCCATTGACTTTCATTGTATGGACAAAAAACACTGACGATTTTGGTTTGGAAGGACATGAGAGTGAGTAAATGATGACAATTTTCAGATAATGTTCCCTCATGAATAGTTCTGCGCTGCTGTATCATGTTTATATTGGGCCAATTGAAAACTACAAGTCAATGGCATTTGATCTACTTGTACTTCAGCTCTTCGCAGCGTCTTGCACTACGCTGGTAGGTCTGCGGAGCACTCAGTTGAGGCCACGAAAGTTATTCGCAAACACTTCCAGCCTACCTCCGTCTCCTCCAGTCCACACTCTGCAATGAGTCTTGGCCAGACCTAATGTTGAGTATCTAAAAAGAGCCGGCTGGCTGTGTGGGTGTATTGAGTGGAGTTCAGGCCAGGAAGTTGCCTACACAGCCCTCAGTCTGAGTCAATTTTCACAGAGCTACATTAGGACAAAGGGATTGAATATCAGACTGTAAAAAGCTGCGTCTGATCCGAAATCACACTCTCCACAACCCCCTGATCATCTTCCCTAAACGCCCCCTCCGCCTCCACATCACATGCTTGCACACGGCTGGGCTCAAATCATGAAAAAATCCTGTCAGGCTTGTTTTTGGTCACAGTAAACATGTTGAAGAGATAACACTTGAGCATATATGAACCCGCAAAGATGAATTGATAGAGAATTTATATCTTGGTTATAGATATATTTAGTTAAGAAGCAAAGCTCCGGATATTTGATTTTTCTTGTTTTAGGCATTTACCAACATTTAGTCAGATTTATGGAAGTTTAGAAATATTAAAATGTTAAATGTAAAATATTTTTAAAATAATATTTTATTGAAAATAAATTAAAAATAGAAATTAAATTTAAAAATGGCAATTCATTTAACAACATTTAGTTAAATATAAATGTTTCTAAAATAATATTTTTATTAAAGATAAAAGTAAATAAAACATTTTTTAATTTGTTTTTATTTTAAGCACTCGTTTAACAACATTTAATCAGGTTAAATGAAAACGTGATCTTTATAACTTATATATTCTGGAAACAACACAACTTTGCATCTCAAGTAATGCATATTGTTACTATTGTACTATTGTGTTGAAAAGTACTGATTGCCTAATTCAACTGTAAGAAATAATAAAAGCACACGTGCTGGAAGGATGTCTATTGTGGTAGTAGCCTACACCATGAACTCCCAGGTATGTGTGTACAAAGACAGGCACGAGAAACATTTTGTTCTGCATCCCCTCCGCAGGAGAACGAGTGGAGAGGTTTTATTTTCTGTGAAGGTGAGGTAAAGTAATTTAACCTGTCCTATCGCAGTCATTGTCAGCGGATCGTCCGTGGGTGCTGGTAAATAAGGCAGCGGCGGCTAATTCCCTTGACATTTACACATTTCTCACGGTGAGTCACTTTCAGCTGGAAGGTAGAGGAGAAAGGAAAAAGTTATCCAAAATGGATTTATTGTTATGCATCCCTTCGTGGCGTTCATAAACCACACTATTTGTGTGTGTGTGTGTGTGTGTGTGTGTGTGTGTGTGTGTGTGTGTGTGTGTGTGTGTGTGTGTGTGTGTGTGTGTTACTCGCCATCCACTCCCACACACTGGCTGCTGTTGACAGTGCCTGGTGTTCTTTCCTCCGTTTACCTCAGTGACTGTAATCTCAGAGAGCGCGTCATTGTGCAGGCTAGTGCGTCATAAGGGGAAGCATCACCTCATGGCGCGCGCACAGCCGACGAGCTGAGGCAAACGGAACACAGCACTGCCATCTATCTCGTGCTGTTCTTAACAAATCCCTGTCTCTAATCCTCAAATGCAACCATTTATATTCCCTTTCAAGGTCCGACAACAAAGGAATGCTACACTAAGACGGCTCGAGGTAAACAGAGGAAAAATCCCTAAAATCCTTCAAATGACAATTATATGAATGCAACACACAGTATGTGCATAAAATAATGTCTCGGTGGGAATAATTACACAACTGAGATACAGCAAACAAATGCTCAAGACATTTAAAGGGATAGTTCACTCAAAAATGAAAATTCTGTCATCATTTTACTCGCCATCATGTCGTTTCAAAACTGTATGTCTTTATTCACATGAAAGGAGACATTTTGAAAAACACCCTGGCTGCTCTGTTTTGAAAGGAGTAAGACCTGTAAGACTTTCGTTCATCTTCGGAACACAAATGAAGATCTTTTTGATGAAATCTGAGAGCTTTTTGTTCCTCCATAGACAGCTAGGCAACTGAAACTTTGATGCTTCAAAAAGTTCAAGAAATAGTAAAATTACTCCATGTGAATTGAGTGGATTAGTCCAAATTTTCTGAAGAGACACAATTGCTTTATATGATGAACAGATTTAATTTAGGCTTTTACTCACATAAAAATTTATCAACTCACACATCAGTTGTGGTAAACAGAAGCTCAAGCATGCACGTTTGAGCTTCCGCAAGAACCAATGAGGTTCATTCTCGTGTGTTACGCAACATGTTTGAGCTTCTGCAAGAACCAATGAGGTTCATTCTTGTGTTACGCAGCACGTTTGAGCTTCTGCAAGAACCAATGAGGTTCATTCTTGTGTTACGCAGCACGTTTGAGCTTCCGCAAGAACCAATGAGTTTCATTGTCGTGTGTTACGCAACACGTTTGAACTTCTGCAAGAACCAATGAGGTTCATTCTTGTGTTACGCAGCACGTTTGAGCTTCCGCAAGAACCAATGAGGTTCATTCTTGTGTTACGCAGCACGTTTGAGCTTCCGCAAGAACCAATGAGGTTCATTCTTGTGTTACGCAGCACGTCTGAGCTTCTGCAAGAACCAATGAGGTTCATTCTTGTGTTACGCAGCACGTTTGAGCTTCCGCAAGAACCAATGAGGTTCATTCTTGTGTTACGCAGCACGTTTGAGCTTCCGCAAGAACCAGTGAGGTTCATTCTCGTGTGTTACGCAGCACGTTTGAGCTTCCGCAAGAACCAAGGAGTTTCATTGTCGTGTGTTACGCAGCACGTTTGAGCTTCTGCAAGAACCAATGAGGTTCATTCTTGTGTTACGCAGCACGTTTGAGCTTCCGCAAGAACCAATGAGGTTCATTCTTGTTACGCAGCACGTTTGAGCTTCTGCAAGAACCAATGAGGTTCATTCTTGTGTTACGCAGCACATTTGAGCTTCAGCAAGAACCAATGAGGTTCATTCTCGTGTGTTACTCAGCACGTTTGAGCTTCTGCAAGAACCAATGAGGTTCATTCTTGTGTTACGCAGCACGTTTGAGCTTCTGCAAGAACCAATGAGGTTCATTCTTGTGTTACGCAGCACGTTTGAGCTTCCGCAAGAACCAATGAGGTTCATTCTTGTGTTACGCAGCACGTTTGAGCTTCCGCAAGAACCAATGAGGTTCATTCTTGTGTTACGCAGCACGTTTGAGCTTCCGCAAGAACCAATGAGGTTCATTCTTGTGTTACGCAGCACGTTTCAGCTTCCGCAAGAACCAATGAGGTTCATTCTTGTGTTACGCAGCACGTTTGAGCTTCTGCAAGAACCAATGAGGTTCATTCTTGTGTTACGCAGCACATTTGAGCTTCAGCAAGAACCAATGAGGTTCATTCTCGTGTGTTACTCAGCACGTTTGAGCTTCTGCAAGAACCAATGAGGTCCATTCTTGTGTTACGCAGCACGTTTGAGCTTCTGCAAGAACCAATGAGGTTCATTCTTGTGTTACGCAGCATGTTTGAGCTTCCGCAAGAACCAATGAGGTTCATTCTTGTGTTACGCAGCACGTTTGAGCTTCCGCAAGAACCAATGAGTTTCACTGTCGTGTGTTACGCAGCACGTTTGAGCTTCTGCAAGAACCAATGAGGTTCGTTCTTGTGTTACGCAGCACGTTTGAGCTTCCGCAAAAACCAATGAGGTTCATTCTCGTGTGTTACGCAGCACGTTTGAGCTTCCGCAAAAACCAATGAGGTTCATTCTTGTGTTACGCAGCACGTTTGAGCTTCCGCAAGAACCAGTGAGGTTCATTCTTGTGTAACGCAGCACGTTTGAGCTTCCGCAAGAACCAGTGAGGTTCATTCTTGTGTTACGCAGCACGTTTGAGCTTCCGCAAGAACCAGTGAGGTTCATTCTTGTGTAACGCAGCACGTTTGAGCTACCGCAAGAACCAGTGAGGTTCATTCTTGTGTAACGCAGCACGTTTGAGCTACCGCAAGAACCAGTGAGGTTCATTCTTGTGTAACGCAGCACGTTTGAGCTACCGCAAGAACCAGTGAGGTTCATTCTTGTGTAACGCAGCACGTTTGAGCTACCGCAAGAACCAGTGAGGTTCATTCTTGTGTTACGCAGCACGTTTGAGCTTCCGCAAGAACCAGTGAGGTTCATTCTTGTGTAACGCAGCACGTTTGAGCTTCCGCAAGAACCAGTGAAGTTCATTCTTGTGTTACGCAGCACGTTTGAGCTTCCGCAAGAACCAATGAGGTTCATTCTTGTGTTACGCAGCACGTTTGAGCTTCCGCAAGAACCAATGAGGTTCATTCTTGTGTTACGCAGCACGTTTGAGCTTCCGCAAGAACCAATGAGGTTCATTCTCGTGTGTTACGCAGCACGTTTGAGCTTCCGCAAGAACCAATGAGTTTCATTCTCGTGTGTTACGCAGCACGTTTGAGCTTCCGCAAGAACCAGTGAGGTTCATTTTCGTTTGTTACGCAGCACGTTTGAGCTTCCGCAAGAACCACCGAGGTTCATTCTCGTGTGTTACGCAGCACGTTTGAGGTCCACAAAAAACAATGAGGTTCATTCTTGTGTTACGCAGCACGTTTGAGCTTCCACAGGAACCAGTGAGGTTCATTCTCGTGTTACTCAGCACATTTAAGCTTCTGCAAGAACCAGTGAGGTTCATTCTCGATTCCGCAAAAGGTTTGTTCTCGCGCATCAAGCAGGTTCGGTTGAGCTTCTGTTTATGTTCGCTGATCAATATTTATATGTGAATAAAAGCCTGAAATAAAAATTCAATCTGTTCATCATAAAAAGTGATCGAGTCTCTTCAGAAAATTTGGACTAAACCGCTCAGTTCGTTAGTTTTACGATCTCTTTATGAACTTTTTGAAGCGTAGCTGTCTATGGAGGGACAGAAAGCTCTCAGAATTCATTAAAAAAATCTTCATTTGTGTTTTGAAGATGAACGAAAGTCTTACAGGTTTGGAATGACATGAAGGTGAGTAATTAATAACAGAATTTTCATTTTTTGGATGAACTAACCCTTTAACTTTACAGGGCCATTTCTCATTCATGGTCATTATTTGGAACACAGTGTGCACAGAATACACCAATCATTGATTTAAATGCATATAATGTTTAACATTTCAATCAGATGAAATCTCCCTTTTCCGTCACCATCTATCTGTGCTCATGACACGGCAATATCTCCAAGCATGGATGTACAGTGCATTCCAAGGTGAAAACACAGGGGAGTGTCTTGTACTCATAGATACACAAAGTGTGAGCATCAGGATTACACAAATAAACATGATATTGCTTTTTCCTTAAGAGGGTAGAGGTTCAAAGAAAGTTCATCTGGCACCGAAAAGGCAGTAGGGATTTGAGTGTCGCAGGCAATGTAAGACAAACTGCAGAATATTGTAGAATAACATTTCTGTGGAAAAAAGGCAAACATATTGTCAATACTGATTGGCATTCTGAAACATTACTTTAAGCAAATTCCTATCAAATGCAATAAACAATAAAACAATATCAAATGAATTTGCAGCAATTATGTTTTTGAAAGCATAAACATCTTAAAAGTTTGCTTTGCTTTAGTTGCAGTGGACAACGCCAAAAGTGCAGTGCAGTGAAATGACTGAATATCACCTGATGGAAAGCCAGCTCCATTCATCCAAATGTCATCCCTGCCATATCCAGAAATTTCCCATCCGTTTCATCGCAGGCAGTCACAGACAAAGGGACCGAAATGTCAACTGAGCCAAAGTGATCAGTAGATACAGGACATATCAGCTTGTGTCTTCATGGACCATTTCACGTAGGTGAGCCCCATCACGTTGTGACATCTGGATGCTAATCCAGCTCCATGGGTGAAGCGGAGAATATGAATGAGCAGTCGAGCATCACAAAGTTTAAAGTTAAAGATAATTACACCGTGTCACGTTGATCCTTGATGTATCTGAACAGATTGCTGGACAGCCTGCTGTTAAGATTTAGATGACAGAGTCTGGATCGTTACCTGTGTAGGAACGGTTGCCTAATTAGCATTTTGGATAACTGCTCAGTAGCAGAAATGAAATCGAACTGCCATTGAAGAGTTCTCGATTTAGGATATAGAGTACATATCTGCTTTTTAAAAAGAATTCAGATATTTGGAGTTATATATGCACAAAATCCAGAGCACTAAAATGATCTAGCAATTATGCAAAGTAAAACTCTTACTCTGAAACAAATTGGCGTATAAATTTAGCACTCACTGCATGACCCACTTTGTGGTTATTTTGCATGTCTGAGACCAGATATTCTACTATACATACCTACAGGAAGTTTGTGAAGGACAAAGGTCACTAGTGGTTAAGCTCAAAAACTGATGAGCACGCAATCCCCACTTCACTTCCTTGCTTGTAACGCTATAGACAGGCGCCGCTCCGGTGACAGCGATGAGGGCCATGTTGAGAGATGAATCTGGACAAAGGAGCTTTGAAATGCAGCACAACTAACACAAACACAACCTTATCCACATTACTTTGATAATGCAACATATATGCCAAATCCAGGAAGCCAATATGTTTGTTATGGAAAAGCTGAAACGCCAGATTTAATGCACATGCATATACATAGGCCCTGACCCTGAGCTCAGGCCAGCTTTACATGAACTTCCCTATGTCTTTCTTCCGCAGTGCCCCCACTGCAGCTGTGTCAACACACACAAGGGTCCTGACCTTAAACACACCCTCATGAAAGTCTTTATAAACTGTCCCACTAATTTACCCACATTTGGATATATGACGGCGGTGTGAAATTGTAAATACGCAATAAAAATAAGGGCTCAGGTTGGTGTTTGGTTTTCTAATTAACATTGGGTCTCATACAACAATGATTGTGTGAATTATTCGTCTTTATATACACAGAAGAACTTTTCAAGAAAAGTAATTTTGGCCTAATTCACAACACATGTATATGCACATGAATCTGTCTTAACCTCATTGCAATGTTAATGAATTGGGAGTATTCTAAATGAGTGACTGCATGCCCAATGTTAGCAAAACACTCCCACACCATCTCCACCTAAGGGTTTTCCACAAAACTTTTCCTTTAGAGCTTATGACGCTCTCTTGCATGAGAGCACATGCAGCAATAAACACTTTTAATACAGACATCCCATAAGCCAGCTGTATATACATGTATCTGCATTTTTATGCACACTATAAACCCGAATAAGTTGGCAAAACTCCAAAAATTTGAAGTAATCAGTTACATCAAAATTTTTAAGTTAAAAAATTCTAAGTTTAAGTAAGTAGAACTAGCAGATTTTTATTTCATACTCATACATTTTAATTGCTCTTAATTCGAAATATTTGAGTGCGCCAATTCATACATTTAACTTAAAATTATCATGTAATCTCAGTTTAAATATTTTTAGCAGTGGAAACATAGTTAGCTTTAACTATATAATCCAGTAAATGCTAACTTGATAATTGGTAACACAATGCTTTGATCATTAGCAATTGCTGAATGAGTACACCAATTTAGAACATTTAACATATATCTGTTCTCAAACCAAGCTCATGCTTCACTCGTCACCATGATGGTAACCCCGAAAAAAAAAAAAACATAACCAAAACTCTTCTAAATTAGCATAGCAAAACATTAAACACCACTAAATCGCTCACTTACATTATTCTTGCACAAAAAACATTATATAACACTTAATTTTAGCCTTTAGTCTGCCTTTCGAGTGTCATGGCAAAGCATGCTGGAAAATAGAAATCTCAGCCCAGTTTCAGGTAAATTTAAGTTTGTCTAAATTAAAAGAAACACATTCATAAAACTTAAAACAATGAAACAATTCAGATTACTTAAAATGTGTCAGTTTGCTGAACTCAAAAGAAAAAGAAAGTTCTAAACTTTCTCATAAAAGTTAATTGATTGAATTAGTTAATTAGTTTAATTTAAGTTTACCCTACTCAAACCAATTCATTATTTTGAGCATTAGGGTTTACAGTGCAGAGGAACCTCGGAGCTCAAGCTATAATGCAGCTTTTCTTACTATAGTAAGGTGAAATACGTATATGGGCAGTTGTGGCCTAATTGTTAGAGAATCAGACTGGTAACCTGAGGTTGTGGGTTCAGTTCTCATTACTGGCAGGAAATGACTGAGGTGCCCTTGAGCAAGGCACCTAACCCCCAATAGCCACGTTTCCGCTGTCAGGCCAAAAGTGAGTGTGCTAGTACGTGCCAGGGCCAGTCGCGTTTCCACTGTCACTTCCGGGGGTTGGTCTGGGCTTCCTCGGGGCCAACGGCCAGGGTTTTTTTGGCCTGCCGAATACCTTTGGTCCAAAGCGGGCCAGCTGGGGATTGAGGAGTGGTTACAAACAAAGACAGAGTTTATCTGCTCAACATTTTGCTCAAAACTCTCTTTCAGACAGCACTGAGTGAATCTGATGTGGATTCTGATCACCATATAAGGCAGAAATATTTATATGCGATGCAAAAGACTATGCACGCTAACCATTACCATAGTAAACATGGTAAATACGACCGCTTAAAGAAATCAAACAAATCATATAGGCTGTCACAATCGTATAATTATTTTATCTGTCAGTACATCTCGTCTCTTTATACCGGACTGTCTGATATCCATATAGCTCCACAACTCCGTTTTTTTAGAAGCTTCCTCTGTTTCTCTGACTGAAAACATAACTGTATTGGGACTGTCACTGGAGAGAGTGCTAAAGCCCCTCAGGTTGTATTTTTGGTGGAAAATTTGTATAAATGATCATTCTTTCTAAATGTGATGTAAACATACTGTCCTGTGACTACAAATAAACAGAAACAGACGTGACTGGATAAGTACGTGTGTCCTCTTTCTTTTGTAAAATAAAAGTAAATGCCACTTTATTTCTGTGGGACTAATGTGCAGTCTTGACACAAATTAATTCATTATGATCAGTGTATCACTTAAAATTGTAAAACTGTGGTAAAACTTGGGTTGCTTGGGTTTTAAATCTTTAAGTAAACGACAAAAATGCCAACAAACGGCTGCTTTTATCATGTTCGTTTCTTTCTGATTCGTTTTCTGATAAAACTTCCATTTGTTGGTGAAATGATGGGTTTGTGTGACGTTGTTCCAGAGAGGAACAGGCAGGTTTTAGTGAAGCGTAGTGAAGGTTTTGGGCTTTGTGCTACAGGTCCGAGGCTATTAGCCCAGCCCAGCCCGTTGAAAGCCCTGGCTCACACTGGCCGACAGTGGAAAAGCAGCTAATCACTCCCCAGGCGCCATAGCAAAAATGGCTGCCATGGTGTGTGTGTCCACGGTTTGCAGTGTGTGTGTGTGTGTGTGTGTGTGTGTTCACTACTCACTCCTAATGTGTGTGCACTAACTTGGATGGGTTAATTGCAGAGGACAAATTCCTTCACGTCACTTAAAATTTCATCTTAACACATTTATCAGGCCACCTAGCGTATCGGTTTTTGTGTATGTTTGGTTTAAGTTGTTCCTACATTTTTCCTAAATTTAGAATACATTTAGTATGCAAATTATTGATGAATCATGATTTATTCTTGACAACATTTGTACGCAGATTTCACACAAATTACTGTGAATGCTCAGTATTTTAAAGATACATACGCTCCAATTAGCTGAATGTTTTATATGTCAAACTGGATAATATGAATTTGCTAGAAAACCGGATGGAAAATCATTTGCATTTTTGCTTGACAATGAACTGTTTTATTTTGAAACTGACCTTTTTTGGACCAACCATTCATGCCGGTTTTGTATTATTGCTAACATAAATTAGTTAGCAAGACATCGCTGAGAATTTATAGGTGGATATTATTCTAACGGCTGGATGTTATTTATTCTTCGTTTGTGCGCTTCCTCGTCTCTGGTTTCCACTTTTATCTGTTTTTCCAGAGGGCCCCATGTTTGGTGTCATAACAAACCCGCCCTGCGCCTCCATTCGACGCCGTCCCTTCGACTTCGTTGACACAACTTTGCTGCGTTGCATGTTGCCCCACTGCATTTTTGTTTTTCTTTCTTCTCAGATTTGCCGTGTCAAAATGCATCACAGCGGATATGCAGTTACAAAGCGCCCGCATCAGATGCGGGTTGGGTTTCAAAGCCAACACGATGTCTAACGTCCGACTAGGGCGCTGGAAGCTTTAGAGTCGTCCGGTGCACCACAGAGTGACTCATTGTCACCTCGTCAGCCTTTACAGGAGAAGTCGGTGCTGAAAACCTCTCATTGTTCACATCCCAGCTTTTGAAAAATGTTGATATAGGTGTTCGGCGTGCCAAGCTCCCTCCTCCGGAAATCAGCCACACACATACAGTCGAGCAGCCACCTCTTCAGGCCTGGCCTCAGGCCCTTTCAGCCATCACTGTGTCACAGCGGGGCTGGTGACTAACGGTTTTGGCTGCTACTTTTGCAAGGAAGCGGCTGACGCTTCAGGGCCACTCTGCCAGAGTACACAGGCTGGGAATCTGGCCAGTGGCGATATAGGAGGGAGCTGCAGGCATGCCAGGCCTGGGAGGGAAGCCATCGCAATAAAAGTGTCTGTTCAAAAAAGGGAATAAAAAAGATAGCACGCCGTGACGACACGCGGCGAAGCTAAAACAGCCCGCAGGCAAATAAGCGGGACACGCCGTATGTAAATGGCCGTTACCGGCGAGCCAAAGGACAGCCATGACGTGGCACCATTGTGAATTTACATGTCAGATATAGTAAAGATAAGCATTGTAGTATGCAGTTCTGGGTGCTAAATTTAGCGCAGGCTAGAACAAAGCCGTGCATGTACATGAAGGCCATTTCCTCCTGTTAGATTTTGACCTTTGCAGTCAAGACCAGAGCGCTTCATCCGCTGACACATCAACCCACAGAGGCTGAGAAAGGCCGGCAGAACAATGCACTCTTAACCTGTGAAGAAAAAAAAAGAGCGATGAGCAGAAACTGGGTACTGTCCCCAGCACAGGAAGCTGAGGCAATTCCCTTTGTGTGAAGACTGTGAATGGGTGCAGTACTGCTGACCACACACCACAGGCATTAGCTGGCGGCACATGGCCATTTCGGTTTGACCTTCAAGCTGGTTCCTGGAGCACAGCTTCAGTGAAATGCCCCCTTCAACCTTTTTGAAAGAGCAGTCATCTGTTTGCCCACTTCTCAGACCTCTCCTTTGTGAAATTTAGTGTTTTTAACAGCAGGCAGCCAGCCACAGAAGACCAGTCAACCATGAACCAAAGCCTTTTCAAACTCGACCCCTGACTTATGCGTGACAAAATCTGCACCTTTTAGGAGTTCAGCATGTCTCCTCTGTTTGTTTTTCAAAACACCGTGGGCTGATTGGAGGATTTTGCTTGTGTATTCTGCTAGACAAACTCCTTTAACAAGGATTTATTTTTGTTCGGAAATGCGAGAGGAGTCGCGGATAGAAAGGAAAACAAAATCATGTGTTGATGAAAAAAAACGCTTCATATCTTTTGTTGTTGATGTCAAAGGTTGTGCAACTGATCAAACCCTACAGTATAAGGTAGACAAATTCAGCAGATGCCAACATGGATGAAAATTGTCATAAAAAATCAGGGAAGTAGGAATAGGAATCGTAAGGAATGTTTATTTCATGCTAATAGGTTCAGCAAAGGGAGTTAGATTGATTGATTAAAGGGATTTGCCACTGGCAAGATGGACTTAATAAAACTTGGCTGTCTATGCAGTAGAAAGGCAAAATGTTTTTTGAAAATCAGTGCTACATGACTAGAGAAAACTGAGAAAAAGGGCTGTGGTGTTGCCTTTTGCAAAAAGGTAGAAAAACTTAAAACTTCAACTCCCGACTACAAAAATGCAGAAGTACGATCTCTAGTTCTCACTAAAGCTGTTAAAAGTCTTTAACTGACAATTAAATGGGAATATCTCAGTGCTGGTAACATGGAGAAAAAGCATATCATTAACTATGACCACACTGAAGCATGGGAGTCTCAGGAGAAGCCAGGTTATCCCGGTATATTTTTCTGTTGATGCGATAAATCAGGTACATTTAGCAATATAGTGGGTGGATTATGTATATGATGTATATTACAATGTTATGATGAACTATATGCCTTTCTCTACTGACGTTCTGAGTTGTTCAAAGGCGTTTCTAAGGATGCTGATTTTTAGAAGGGAGCTGTCTGACTCTGAGATGGCGAACGGGAACATGGTTTGTGTAACATTAGCAACACATTATTAGCTCTTTGATAACGTATTCAAGCAAAAGGCTAATCATATTAATTACCGTTATGTGTCCGACGTTGTAAAGACCAATACATAGAATGCATTACCATTCTGATACATCATCGACTTGTATACGAGCCTGTATAATCCACTCTTCCACCTCTTCTTCTGAATCAGATTCTGGTTCAAACATACATGGCTGAATTAAAGGTGCAGTGTGTAGTATTTATGAGAATCTATTGACAGAAATGCAATATAATATACATAACTATGTTTTCAGTGTTGTATAAAGACCTTACATAATGTACCGTTATGTTTTTATTACCTTAGAATGAGCCATTTCTATCTACATACACCGCGGGTCCCCTTACAGTGAAATCGCCATTTTGCGCCGCCATGTTTCTACAGTAGCCCTAAACGGACAAACTTCTCTACAGAGTGCTAGTCACTCTCTGCTCTCTGATATTTTTGTCCTGTGTCGGCCCCTGTAACTCAGAAAGGGAGGGGTGAGCGTTGGGGGATGCAATTCACAACCTCACCACTAGATGGCGCTAAAATTCACACACTGCACCTTTAAACCAGTATTTCCACTTGCCACTGTGCAGCGTCTACTACAGTAAAGTTGAGCTAGTGGATCTTTGAGCTGGTGTGAGTGAGTGGAGGCGGGGCTCATTTGCATATTCATGGTTTCGCGTATATTAAATGAAGCAAGGGTGTAGAGTTACATTCAAGCTATTTTAGGGCATGAAGACATTTTTTTCACAGGAAAAAACATTTAAATATGTCCTTTTTAAGGGATAAAATTATTGACTTTAGGGGGACTTTAAGCACAAATTCACTAAAAAGTTTTTGAATCACTAAAAACCAGTTCATAAGAGTCATAAATCAAAACTGTACTGTCACGCTGTCTGTTTCTACACTGCACATGCTTTATGATTTTGATTTCAATGAAAATAACCAGATCATTATTCATGAACATCATCAGAACGTTAATACATTTTTATGCTTGATTTAAAGGACAGTGTTGTTTACTTCTGTGCAACAAAGAACATCAAGGTCACCACTTGCCCAATGTAAAAACCACTAGACATACCCAATGTTACCCATGAAATAAGAAACGAGTACTGGCTTAGAAGGATCCTGCCACAGAACTGCTTTATTTACCAAACAAACACAAGACACTGATAAGTCAGCATTCAGTTCTGTGTACATATGTCTACTGATGTTCAGAGAGTCGTCGGAGTGGTTCAAAAGCGCATTTGATGTGAAGCGTAAACAGACTCATCCTCCAGGGAGGGTTGTGGCGAATTCTTACATGACAAGAACTTAAACACTGCGGCTGAGGTGTGGGAAAGAGTGAAGTGAAAAGGAAAACAAAGGGAAGGAATTATTGTTTTAAAAGTTTTGCTGTTGGTATTCCAACCCCAAACTTTGTGTTCTCCTTTTTGCCTGTTTTATGTCAAGTTTTTGATTATGTTAGCTATGTTTAGTTGCTTTCATGAAGATCTGCGGGGAGCTGTTCCACACCAAAAATGTAAGCAGTGCATAATTGCCTGCGTAACTGCAAGACTCACAGTGTTTTCACACTGATAGTATAACCGAACTTCAGAGCTAAACAGAAAATAAAGTGATTTCCGAGTACTTCTAAATTATGTTATCAGGAGTAGGCAATTGAGAACTATTAGAAACTTGTTTTTCATGAAATCTAATTTACATCTGGAGGAACGTCATATTTACAGTCAAGCTCAAGTTTACATACACCTTGCAGAATCTGCAAAATGTTAATGTTAGGGATCATACAAAATGCTATTATTTTTTATTTAGTACTGTTCTGAATAAGATATTTTACATAAAAGATGTTTACATATAGTCCACAAGACAAAAAAATAGCTGAATTTTAACTGAATGACCCGTTCAAATGATTCTTAATACTGTGTGTCGTTCCCTGGATGATCCACGGCTGTTTTGTGATGGTTGTTCTTGAGTCCCTTGTTTGTCCTGAGCTGAAGACAAATTAAGTACAATTTACCTTGATCTTCAAATTCAAAAAGTTTTCACCCCCCGGCTCTTAATGCATTGTGTTTCCTTCTGGAGCATCAGTGAATGTTTGAACCTGTTTTAATAGTTGTGTTTGAGTCCATCAGTTGTCCTCAGTGTGAAAAGATGGATCTCAAAATCAAACAATCACTGCTGGAAAGGGTTTAAAGATCCTGGAAAACTGAATAATTTGCAAAAAATATCTGAAGGATTTTTCAGGACAAACAAGGGACTCAAGAACAACCATCACAAAACAGAAAAACAGCTGTGGATCATCCAGGTAACGACACACAGTATTAAGAATAAAGGGTATGTAAACTTTTGAACGGGGTCATTTTTATAAATTCAGCTTTTTTTGTCTTGTGGACTATATGTAAACATATTTTATGTAAAATATCTTATTCAGGACAATACTAAATAAAAAATAACATGCATTTTGTATGATCCCTTCTATTTTGTTTCTGCAAGGTGTATGTAAACTTTTGACCATGACTGTACATCCAAGTTTTAATTGATTTACACAAAACGGAAGCCAAATCCTAAAGTGTAGCTATAAACTATTAAATTGACTGGATTCTGTCTTTTTTTTTTGCAAAAATAAGGTAGGGTATGGGAGTAGTTCATTTTGTTATTCTATTTGGCTTAATAAAAGTGTATACTACATTTTCAACAAGTTCAACTTCAGTTCAGTTCAACTTCTGCAACACACTGCTTGTGCCGACAATTTGAATGCTGTAATCTATTAAAATGAGTGCAAAATAAATGTGTTTCCCAAACGTACTGTAAGCCTATAGATCATAGAGATCACTGGAGCCAATGATTTCTACAATCTAGACTTGGGAAACATAGCGCAAATTTGTAAGGTTGAGGTAACAGTTGACATCCCAAAAAACCTGCCGACATGCGATGCAAACAGACTTCCAAATATAACTTTTCAATGTGTCATTGAAATGTGATTGTTTCACGCTGACAGCTGATGAATAATCACAACCGTGAAATTCAATAGCTTAATTCAGTCATGTAACTTCACAAACCAGCGCAGTGCCAATATTCATTACCTGAGGACATTTATATAAAAACAGATTGGTGTAAAATTAAATAGAGCTTTATTACAGAACCGCGTAAGCTCAAAATAACTTGTAAGGTTTTGCTACAAGGCCAAGAATATATCAGCCTTTGACTTGAATATAACACTATTTTCATCCTGAACAAGTGTCAAGGAATACAAGGTTTTTTGAAATGAAGAAAACTTCGCCACAATGCACACAACGCTCAGAATGCTTTGACTCTTAAGGAGATGGGATTACTTTGTGTGATTGTGGGCTTCATTGTGGAGCAAGAGGATCGTGAGCGAAATCCCCTGTCAGGCACTGGTGCTTATCCCAGTTTCTGTGTTGTTTCTTTCAACCGAAAGGACTCTGTCACAAATGCATGTAATCTCGGTGGAAGAGGGAGCGAAAATTGAATTTCGTGTGAAAGGGGACAAGAAAACACAAGCAGAAAGGCGAAAGAAAATAAAGACGAGCGTTTGAAGAAGCATTTTTGTTTATGCAAAACAGGGTGGAACTGAGTGTCCTCTTAATGGTTCAAAACAAAGACTTTCACAGCTTAAATTAGAGACTCAGAGCATGTACTGTATGGGTAGCAATGTGTTGTGCATTATTCATGGCGACTTCAAAATCTCAATTATTGATGAAAATATAGAAAAAAAAATCAGAGGAAATGAAGTGAGAAAGCATATGAAAGAACAATGATGCAACAGCAGGAAAATGCAAAAACGCAACAAACTCAACATCAGAGGCTATGTTCGGAAAGTACGCAACCATACTCTTACTATTTCTTTAACAGTTTTTTTTTTTTGCTATAATTCGAGTAGACTGCCAAAAGTTATTACATGTAAATATGAAACTGTGTTAAAAATGCAAAATAATTATTTGCAGGATGATAACTGGAAGCCACTTGCTGAATTAAACGTGCTAACGAGCTCATGCAGAATATTAGTGTACTAAATGTTTACTGTTGCATACTGTTATACACCATTCTAATATAATACTAGTCAGCATTCAGTGTATATTGAGCAGTGTGAACTAAATAGTATGCTATTGCTAGTATTCCATTTCCAAACATACACTGTAAACGCGAATAAGTTGGCAAAACTCAAAAAAGTGAGGCAATCAGTTGCCTCAAATTTTTTAACTTAAGAAATTTAAAGTTTAAGTAAGCAGAACTTGCAGATTTTTATTTTGTAATCATACATTTTAATTGCTCTGAACTTGAAATATTTGAGTAAACTAATCCATACATTTTACTTAAAAATATTATGTAATCTCAAATTTTTAGTAGTGGAAACTTGACTAGCTAATTCAATAAATGCCACCTTGCTGATTGGTTACACAATGCTTTGGTAGCATTAGCATAGCACTTGCTGAATGAGGATGGCAATATAATACATTTAACATATATCCATTCTCACTCGTCACCATGATGGTAACCCTGCAACAAAAACTCTTATAACTAACATAACAAAACATTAAGCACTACTAAATCTCCCACTTAACGTTAATCTTGCACAAAAAAAACATAATATAACACTTAATTTTGGCATTTACTGTCCCTTTTGAGTGTCATGGCAAAGCATGCTGGGAAATAGAAATCCCAGCCCAGTTTCAGTTAAATTTAAGTTTGTTTAAATTAAAAGAAACAAGTTCATAAAACTTAAAACAATGAAACAATTCAGATTACTTAAAATGTGTCAGTTTTGAAAACTCAAAAGAAAGTTCTAAATACTCATAAAAGTTAATTTGTTTGAACTAATTTGTTTAATTTGAGTTGGCTCTACTCAAACCAATTCATTATTTTGAGTGTTAGGGTTTACAGTGTAGCGGCAGCCACTGCGTTTCATTAGCCTAGCGGTTAGCACACATGCCCCTGATGTGTGGGTTTGAATTCGGCGTGTGTCTTGTTCTCGTTCTTCCTCTTCACTCCAATGTTTCCTCTTATATCTCCACTCTCACTATAAATGGCCCAAAACAGCATTTCTAAAATGTAGCCGTAAGTTGCTATGACCTGTAGAGACCTCATTAAACGGAGACAGAACTGTGGAGGGTTTCTGGGAGTGTCCTTTCAATCACTGTCCTCAGGGTTTTCTGTTTTCACCTGTAAAAAACAAGAAAGAGAAAGAGAGAGAGAGAGAGAGAGAGAGAGAGAGAGAGAGAGAGAGAGAGAGAGAGAGATCTTTTGTTCTCTTTCTTTAAAAGGAGAGCAAATGGACACTTGCTAAAGTTTCCTGGTTCTCAGGATTTTTTTTCTGACCAAAAGAGTAATCAGAAATGTGTTTCGAAAGAGATCTCAGTGATGTCTCAGTGTGCTCTGATTTGCACCCAATAAGATTTCCGTATGAACTCAACCAAATTATCTGAGCTATGCCGTCTACATTCATTTTATAGCTCTGCTTTTGTTTTTGTTTTAGTTATAAGCATTTCTGATGCTAATGAAAAGATCATCTCAACAAAAACAGCATATCAAATAATATTCTCTACTTCAACAATTGTCTTATTTTGATGTTTCCTATGGAATTTTAGGAGGAACATCTGAGAAAATGTTAAGCATCAAAAATGCTCTTAAAGGGATAGTTCACCCCAAAATGAAAATTCTGTCATTAATTCATATTTATTTGTATAGCGCTTTTCACAATACATATCGTTTCAAAGCAGCTTCACAGAAAATGCATGCGTCTACATTACAATTTAAAGTGGTTTGTTATCAGAGGAGACTGTGTCCAAGTTATGGATTTCAGAAATGTACATATACAAAGCACACAGTTAGCTAACAATGTAGTATTAATCAATGTAAAAAATTAAGGCACAAACAATGGGCTCAGTGAAATAAGAATACATGTTGTTAACAATGATTAAGGTATATAGATAATTGAGCATGGGTGCATGTTGATGCAGAGCTGCGTCATCTGAAGTCCTCGCGGAAGTTGGAGTCGTCTCTTCGCAGGTGATGTTCATCTGAAGTCTTCATAAGAGGCTGGATCCAAACTGGAGCTGACGGACTCTCTAGTTACCTCGGGATGGGCGTTCCTAGATAAAACGAAACAGAAAAATAATTAGCGTAGCTGCTGTTCAAAGCATTAAGCAAAGACAATCCTGTGCACTGATATAACTGGAGTACAATTACTCACCCTCATGCTGTTCCAAACCCGTAAGACTTTCATTCTCGTGTTACGCAGCACGTTTGGGCTTCCTCAAGAACCAATGAGGTTCATTCTCGTGTGTTACGCAGCACGTTTGAGCTTCCTCAAGAACCAATGAGGTTCATTCTCGTGTGTTACGCAGCACGTTTGAGCTTCCTCAAGAACCAATGAGGTTCATTCTCGTGTGTTACGCAACACGTTTGAGCTTCCTCAAGAACCAATGAGGTTCATTCTCGTGTGTTACCCAGCACGTTTGAGCTTCCTCAAGAACCAGTGAGGTTCATTCTTGTGTTACGCAGCACGTTTGAACTTCCTCAAGAACCAATGAGGTTCATTCTCGTGTGTTACGCAGCACGTTTGAGCTTCCTCAAGAACCAATGAGGTTCATTCTCGTGTGTTACGCAGCACGTTTGAGCTTCCTCAAGAACCAATGAGGTTCATTCTCGTGTGTTACGCAACACGTTTGAGCTTCCTCAAGAACCAATGAGGTTCATTCTCGTGTGTTACCCAGCACGTTTGAGCTTCCTCAAGAACCAGTGAGGTTCATTCTTGTGTTACGCAGCACGTTTGAACTTCCTCAAGAACCAATGAGGTTCATTCTCGTGTGTTACGCAGCACGTTTGAGCTTCCTCAAGAACCAGTGAGGTTCATTCTTGTGTTACGCAGCACGTTTGAACTTCCTCAAGAACCAATGAGGTTCATTCTCGTGTTACGCAGCATATTTGAGCCTCCACAAAAACCAATGAGGTTCATTCTCGTGTTACGCAGCACGTTTGAGCTTCTGCAAGAACCAATGAGGGTCATTCTTGTGTTACGCAGCACATTTGAGCCTCCACAAGAACCAATGAGGTTCATTCTCGTGTTACGCAGCACATTTGAGCTTCCACAAGAACCAATGAGGTTCATTCTCGTGTGTTACGCAGCACGTTTGAGCTTCCTCAAGAACCAATGAGGTTCATTCTCGTGTGTTACGCAGCACGTTTGAGCTTCCTCAAGAACCAATGAGGTTCATTCTCGTGTGTTACGCAGCATGTTTGAGCTTCCACAAGAACCAATGACGTTCATTCTCGTGTGTTACGCAGCACGTTTGAGCTTCCACAAGAACCAATGAGGTTCATTCTCGTGTGTTACGCAGCACGTTTGAGCTTCCACAAGAACCAGTGAGGTTCATTCTCGTGTTACGCAGCATGTTTGAGCTTCCTCAAGAACCAACGAGGTTCATTCTCGTGTTACACAGCACGTTTGAGCTTCCACAAGAACCAATGAGGTTCATTCTCGTGTTACGCAGCACGTTTGAGCTTCCACAAGAACCAATGAGGTTCATTCTCGTGTTACGCAGCACGTTTGAGCTTCCTCAAGAACCAATGAGGTTCATTCTCGTGTTACGCAGCACGTTTGAGCCTCCACAAGAACCAATGAGGTTCATTCTCGTGTTACGCAGTACATTTGAGCTTCCACAAGAACCAAAGAGGTTCATTCTCGTGTTTCGCAGCACGTCTGAGCTTCTGCAAGAGGTTTATTCTTGCCCATCAAGCAGGTTTGGTTGAGCTTGTGTTTATGTTCACTGATCAATGTTTATATGTGAATAAAAGCCTAAATTAAATCTGTTCATCATATAAAGCGATTGTGTTTCTTTAGAAAATTTGGACTAGACCGCTCAATTTATATGGATTAGTTTTATGATCTCTTTATGAATTTTTTGAAGCGTCAATGTGTCAGTTGCTTAGACTGTCAACAGAGGGGCAGAAAGCTCTCAGATTTCATCAAAAATATCTTAATTTGTGTTCCAAAGATGAACGAAAGTCTAATGGGTTTGGAACGACATGAGGGTGAGTAATTAATGATAGAATTTTTTTATTTTTGAGTGAACTATCCCTTTAAGCAAAACAAAATATAAATGAATGTGGGTAGCACAGATAATTTGGTTTCGAAAGAAACAGGCAAACAGGCCTTAACCTAGATCTCCATGAAAGCAACTAAACATAGCTAACATAATCAAAAACCTAACAAGGAACATAATACACTTACGCATTTTGCAGACGCTTTTACCAGTGCATTCAAGCTATACATTTTATCAGCAAGTGTGCTCCCAAGAAATCAAACCCATGATCTGGCCATTGCTAGCTCCATGTTAAAGGGATAGTACACACAAAAATGAAAACTGTCTCATCATTTACTCAACATCATGTCCTTCCAAACCTGACTTTTTTTCGTCTGTGGGACACAAAAGATAATTTGAAAAATGTTTTTTGTTGTTCATACAATGAAAGTTAATGGGGTCCAATATTGATTCAAAAGTAAATGAGAGGAAATAATAACAGAATTTAATTTATTTTTGTGAACAACCCTTTGAAGAAGTTAAAGAAAGTTGAATAAAACCTGAATAAAACAACCAAGAACCCATTAAGTCTCCTGAGCTATGAAGGAGCAACTACTGAGCAACAAAATGTTCCTCTGGGCAGTACCATCACTTCAGAACAAATGGTGTGAGGCAAATCATTGTGGTAAATAGGGTTAATACTAGAAAAGGGCTTCATGAGCCCATTTTTTTTCTTTTAAGCATTGTGTGTGTATGTGTATGCACGTCTGTTCGAGGAGGCTTGGGGCCCAGACACTTGGAATCATTTAGAGAGTATGTCGAGTGTGGGTGGAAAGGAATGCGTGCCCAGATAAAAAAGAAAAGAAAGTGAAAGAAAAACAGATGAGAAAAGAGGAGGTGGGGAGTGTGTGTGATAGACAGAGAAAGGGCAAACCAATGGTGTGGCGGAGGGGGAAGTGCCACCTGAGATGGAGGAACGCTTTAAGTGGCAGAACACAGTGAGGAGAGAGAGGGTGAAAAAGAGGACAGCAAAAGAAAGAAAAAAAGGTGGGAGAGGGGGAACAGGAGGGAACAACAGACAGAGGGGGGGGAGAGAGAGAGAGAGAGAGAGAGAGAGAGATAAAGAGAGAGGGAGAGAGAGCAGAAAAGCAAGCAGCCCACTCTCTTACCTACTGTTCTCCATCAAGCAGATTTCAAATGGCTTTTGCAGGTCTCGCTTAGGGGAACATCTATTCCTATCACAATGCTGCCCACACACATCTCTCTGACAGCCGACGGGAGGGGGAGAGCGAGTAGGAGAGAGGGGGAAGAGATGGAAAATAGAGAGAGAAACACAGAACAAGCAGTCGTTCGGGCCTTAATGGTGCACTAGCCTGAGCTGGAGGTTAGCGCGATGCCCCCATTGCCCATTGGATCCAAACAAAGAGGTATCGAACACCTGGAGAAAGCCATCTGATAACATTCCCATTCAGCTCAATGGCAGTTGCTTGGCTGGTGCAACTGTGCCGGAAGTATGCGACCTGACGGGTGGCATCTTATAAGAAAAAAAATACACACACACGCACAGACATACATTTATATATAAAACATAAATTCATAGGCGTAATTTGCGGGTGGGACGGGTGGGATATGTCCCCACCACATTTTGCCAGGGTCGATATTGTACCCACCACTTTTTCGAAACATCTCGCGGCACGGATGTACCTAACTAATACAAACAAAACATCTCCAGTTAACTAGCAGAGCATTAATTTCGTTCATTTGTTAAATAAGAGGCGATCTGGCTCTGAAATATTTTGTTTTTGAAATCATGCTGAGTGTTTGTTGCTGCTGTTATCAGTGGTGCGGATACAGTCTTCACACAGACGAACGCTTCAATCTATCGCTTAACGCCGTTGCGTAGACTCTTTATACGTTCCGGTGAACACACAAACGCGCCCCTGCTATTGATATACAATTATTGATGAACATATTCAGTTTTGATGAGGAAAAAAACTATACGAGAGCGGAATGTACTATTGAAATTGATTTCTGGACATCATAATGTTATTTTTTCTGCAAAAAACACACCTGAACAACTGTTCCCATGACTTACTAATACTTGTTTTACTAATGTTTTACTAATTCGTTCCCTCATTTTATGTAAATCGTGCACAAATTTGTTCCGTCATTTTACTAAAACGTGGCCACGTTGTAGTAATTTGTTCCCTTGTTTTAGTTAAATTAAAACGAGGAAACAAATAGTTCAATGTGGCCACAATTTACTAAAGCAAGGGAACAAATAAATAAGTCGTGGGAACAAATTCTTAATTTGTGGCCATGATTTAACTAAAACGAGTGAACAAATGAGTAAATCGTGACCATTTACTAATACGAGAGAACAAATTCTTAATTCGTGGTAATTTTTTATTAATAACGTTGTGCAGGGTTTTTTTTTTTTTTTTTTTTTTTTTTTTTTATTGTTTGAAGGGCTACATAATTTGTCAAACATTTTGTATTTTTTTTATATATATATATATATATATATATATATATATATTAATAAAAATTATTTTTAATGTGAACCAAGTCACTGCGAGACACTGAAAACACTGGATAATGAGCTGCTCACAAGTATATATATATAAAAAAAAAAAAATCCCACCGCTACACTTCACTCTGAAATAGATAAAATAAATTATTTTAATTAAATCATGTCCTTTATGATTTGGTAATTGGGTCAGGCCATTGCAGTTTTATTTCGATTAATTGTGGAGCCCTATTGTATTCTCTTTTCCTCTCGAATTTCCGTTCAGCTATCCATCTTTGTTTTCCCTAACCCATCTTTTTTATTGACCCTGTCCGTTTCTTTTCCGTTTCGAGCATCTCATCCCCTCTCCATCCCTCCCCCAACCCTCTACTTGTCTTCTTCCCTCATCCTTTGCCCATGTGACCACGCCTGCTCTGAGAGCAACTGCAGCCTCACAGCCAGAGGATTCTGCCAGAATATGAATGAGAATCCAGCTTTTCCAGGGAGAAACGTGGCTGCAAGATAGAAGGACAGTGCACAAACAAGCACACTTACAGATATTGATGTGTCACATTGATTGATTCTGTGACAAATACTGGGTTAGGAATAGTTCTCATTTTAAACAGAGATGGTAGTAGATGCTTGAACACCCCAAGGGCTCTAATAGCCGGCGTATTTAATGTCATTGTGCATTCTCTTTCCGTGATAGTTTGATATTGACCGTCTGATCAATAATAAAGATTGCATTCATATGGCGAGTCCTATCTGAAATTGATATACGCACGGAAAGTGACCTCGGATATCTATTAAAAATATTCAAAGCCCAAACATTACGTGATGAACAAGTATATTGATTTCTGGAGAGAGAAATAAACCATGTGTATGCCTTAGAAAGGCCACAGAATTCTCATTTGAGCCACATAGAGTTCGGCATACCCAAAATACTGTTTGTTTAAAACAGAAATGGCGCCTATTGAAGGATGGTGCCTCTCTTTGACTGACAGGATGACAAGGCCCTAACCCTAATCTTACTGAGCCTGCAAGAACGATCAGCCTGTCAGGCACAAAGTGGAGCATCTTTCAGATATCTGCCATATTTCCTATTAAAACAGCTGGGGCGAGACATATCAAAGGACTGGTTACCGTTTATCCTTTAATTAACATCACAGCCTGGCAAATCCATACAAAACTACTGTCTTCGCAATCAATTGATCAATCACAGACAAACCATGCTCATTATATAAAACTTTTTATCATATCTGACTATATGCTAGAAGGTAGTATTTATAAATGTAAGGAAAAGCAGACATTGGCTGCATCCGAAATCGCATACTTCCCTACTATATAGTAGGCAAAAAACAGCACATGACAAAAGAAGTATGTCTGAATTCACAGTGCTCATAGAGTAGGCAAAAAGTACCCAGATGACCTACTTCTGATTCAGATTTTGAAGTGTGCATATGATGGACACTTTACTATCCCATGAGACAACTGGAAAGGATTTGAATGGCAGTGACATAGCTGACGCTGGTATGGTCACATAATAATGACAACATGGTGAATGTAGTATATGTCCAGATTACATTCATACTATAGAAGTACGGTAGTTAAGTAATTACTTATTCAAAATAAATAAGTACCTACTCAAGAGAGTATGCGATTTTGGACGCAGCCATTGTCATTGTAAAAAGCATTTGATTGGACAGAAATTTGCACGATGTCATCAATATTTTCCCGAAGACAAAGCCTTTACATTTTAAATTGTCCTATGTATGTGCTAAAAGTTAATATTTGTCAGTGTTTCACTAGCATTATAGATGATCTTAAAGCTAATAAACATAGAATAAAAACAAAAGTTCAAAAGTGCTTTAAGTGATAATATTACAGTAGGAGTTGCTAAAGAAAAAAAATAACATTATATATAAAAAAAAATACTATCATCTGTGCGTATATATGCTTGTATTTACCTCAGAATAATACGGCATCTCGGACAGAAATTCGCCCAAGCGCTTTGAGGTAAAGATTGACATTTGACACCCCTTCACTAATACACAAATGTGTTTGGAGTAACATATTGCAATTACGTTACTTCATTTTCACGAGTACAATATTTTACGTGGAATACACAAATCCTAAAAAACACGCGCACCTCACGAGCCGCCGTCACGCGAATGCCAGCTGCATTGATCATGGGAGTTATCATCCCATTTCTAGTTGCGATCTAGTTTTGACGTGTTGCTAGCTTTCAGTGTACTAGACACTGTGTAAATGGTGTATTAAAGCCCTAATCAACTTTCTACAGCAGTAAACTTCAGACATGAAGATTGCATGGTTATCTTTATCTCAGGCAGGGCCGTAACCACCATAGGAATTGAGGGTCAATAACTGGAAATGACCAAATTGTCCCCCCCAATATTTGATATTTCTTAATGCTGCTCACCATTACGCACCACTCTGTTTGTTGTTAGAATGACAGATGGTTTAAAAATGTAAATTTTTAGGCTGGTCTGTTTCAGCAGTCTAACAGTGCTCGTCAATGTCAAAATCATGGCCAATCAGATCAAAGAAGGCGGGGCTTAATGTTTACTGAAGACCAGTGTGAATTATAACGCGATGCTTTTAGTTTTTACAATAAAAGAGTGCGTTCGTGGTAAGATATAAGTAACTAAACATTTAATATTTGACAACTGTTTTACGATGGATATAGGTTTAACGACCCACAGTAACATACAGTGATGCAAACTACTCAACTTTTTATATGTAATTTTGTCATTTTGAATTGAAAATATTTAATCATTTAAATGATGTCATTCATAACTGAATGTGACGAGACAAGAAAGGTTTTTTTTTTTTTTTACATTTTTGACAGACACAAACAAGTGTGAATGTGTGCATTTAAAAAAAAAAACGTTTTAATGGATTAATTCACAACTAGGCTATAATTAGACCTTGTACTTTTTTTTACCTTTCTTATTTCTTCTTTATCCCCTTAAATCCATTTTAATCATTTCATTATTTAATTTCTCTAAATAAAAAGACCCCCCTCAAAAAACAAGCAAACTTTAGTCCCCCCCAATGTTCAAGACATGGTTACGGCCTTGATCTCAGGTACACCCGCGTGCGCGCACACACGCTTAATACATTGCAATCAAGCAAACACAAAATGTATCTTTTACTATTATCTTTAATTTCATTGTATGTTTAAAACCCTCCAAAACATATGTTTGTTTTTCTGTCATGGACGTTTCTTTGACTTCTATTGAATTTAGGTAAATATATTTCCCTTAATTCTAAATATCATCACAGTAAACTTCCTGCAGTTTTATATTCTCATTAATGCATTATTTTATATGTTTATTAAGTTACTTGGCTTGCTGGTCCTCACAGTGTAGCTCTATATACTCAGTTCTCTAGATTTCTTAATTTAGTGGTTGTATCTCATTATTCATAAGAAATATTCTGTAAGCATTATGGACCACCTACACTTACCCCCAAACAAAACAGGCTAGATCTGTGCTTGATACAAAATGCTTTGTTATTCAAACATGTCAAAGTGTAGCTACACCTTCAGTACAGTAAAAGAATTGAATGTGGTACAAATAAAGACATTTGCATAGTATCAGAGCTTTTCACAATCTGTGTGGTCTCGTTTCTCATTCTCGTTCAACACGCCATGTGTGTGTTTACTCTTTTTTTAAATCCAGAATGTCACATCTGTCTCCATGGCCGCGGAAAGCTCATCTCTCCTACGCTGATCCGAGACCAGCCTCTCCAGACGAACCCAAACAAGAACCATTGTGAAGGTAATCTCAAAACCAGTCTGGGTGAAAGAGTGACTTCCACCAATACCATCTCCATAGCAGTGGAAACCGGATCAGCACAAGAAAGACCCTTGTCCTCGCATAAAAATGAGCCTTCTCGGCGCAAAGCAAAAACAAACACTCCCACCCTTTCAACGAGACATTGAGGCACAGATTATGAGGCAGTGCACAAGACAAACCATGTTCCACGAACAGACAATAACTCAGAGACCACCCTGAGGACATTTAAACTCTGGAGCCCCCGACAAGGCTTCTTTGTCGTGTTTACTCAGCCTTGCTTGCTTTTAGCTCTTTTCCAAAAACCTAGTGAGCTTCTTCCATTTTGCCTTCTAATATGTCTAAGGCAGTCCGCGTTTTAATATTTTAAATCAGTCACTTACAAGTTCTGTGTATTATTTAGGATGCTTTGTGACTCCTATGTGATGTGTTCTCCCTCAGTCCTAGCGTGACTGACCTTCACCATCATGTGACTCAACCATTGTGGTCTTGTGGGTCCTGGTGTCATGACTAAGCTTGATTGTATGAAAAGAGAGTGGGCATCGGCATTGGTATTAGCAATGCCCTGGGCATCACAGAGGAGCAGCTGGCCATGAACACTCCAGCGAGACTCGGCCAGGCTCTGGAGCACATCACAAATGGACTGATTTGGAATGAATGGTCTGCTGAACATGTGCTAATTTTCCAGCAGTGCTGCTGTATGATCTGAGGCCTGGAGTTAAGGGACGTTGGGGTTTGGTTGGTTCATCAAGGGTGCTGTGAAAGCTGGAGAGTCCAGATGATGTCCACAGCCGAGGCAGACTTTTTTGTGTGGCATTCTTTTAAAGTGATAGTTGACCCAAATTCTGTCATCATTTCTTATGTCATTCCAAACCTGTATGATTTTCTTTCTTCTGTGGAACATCAAAGAAGATATTTTGAGTAACGTCTCAGTGGTTTTTAGTTGTCTATACAGTGTAAGTCAAAGGTAACTAAAATTGTTTGGTCACCATCATCATACGAACGAAATGCATACAGATTTGGAATAACTAGAGGGTGAATAAATGATGGCAGAATTTTCATTTTTGGGTGAACTATCCCTTTAAATATAACATAAAAAATTTCTGAGTGAAAAAATATTATAACATGCCGATGAAATGTGCACAATAAAAAAATATGTATTAACTTAGTCAAATTTTGACTTCATGTTGACTTTTAAAATAAATTTCATAATCATTCATCAAATAATGTAACTTTTTTGCCTCCAAAACTATTGATAAAGTAAATATTTAAATAATATTAACCCGTAAGACAACATGATTTTATTACAAGAACCATTCAAATCCGGGTGGATAAAAAAAAGTATAGAATTTATAATCATCCATGGGTTTTATTGTGCACAATTTAGTGATGCATATTTTTCTAAAGAAAAAAAAAAGTAAAACAAATTACATCAAAATGTAATACTTTCTCTGCGTCTGAAATATAAAATATATTAATTAATTTATACACTCACACACACAGAATTTTACTGATTCTTAGATCAATATATATATATATATATATATATATATATATATACTGTTACATTGAAGGCTTGTCAAATCAAATAAAAAAATTATGAACACGGGCAACCGGGAACAGTGAAAACGAAACCAAAACAGAACATAACAGAATATACATAGACACACACACACACATATAAATAAAATATTAGTCAATAATATCATATCTTACAACATACGGCTAGATAAAATAAATTTTCCTTATATTGTTTCACTCTGAAATGCGTCACACTGTGGAAGTTTTACAGATTCTAAAATTATCCCAGATGACAAATGTAAAAATAAAAAAAAAATCACAGTGACCAGCTCTGATCTCACTCCCCTTCTCCCCTCCCTCTCTCTCTTTCTCTCTCTCTCCATCCCCACCTTAGCAAAGACAAACTCATTTCCATATAAATGGAGTGTAGGCCTGCAGCCCAGGGACCAGGCAGAATTGCAAATATTTCATCTCTTGCCTGGAGAGCCCGCTGCTGTTTCTTAGTCGCCATCAACCATTGCTTCATTCCCAATTTCTCTCTCTCTCTCTCATCAAGCTGCTTTATTGTTGTGCTGTTATGCACACCTGACCACATCACCCAAGCACCTGCAGGGGTCAAAGAAGGCTCTTTGGCTGTGATCAACCATCAGTTGTTGTAGCCAGGTATGAATAGAGAGGACGCCAGGAGATTGGCTAAAACAGGGGAGTGAGCAGACAAACTCCTCTCTCTCTCTCTCTCTCTCTCTCTCTCTCTCTCTCTCTCTCTCTCTCTCTCTCTCTCTCTCTCGCTCCCTCTGTATCTTTCACCATCCACCCACAATGCTTTTCTGTTTTTATTCTACCCCCTCTACCCAGAGGCACCTGACATCCTGATTTAAATCTTTTTGTTTAAGCAATATCACACTCGCAATCATGCTTGTAGTACTGAATTTCTATGCAACTGTGATTCGGCCACAAGTCATTTTGCTTTCATATGACAGTTCAATAAATAAAGTTGATAAGAAATGTTCCGGGTTCAACACAAGTTAAGCTCAATCGTACCAAGTTGATTACCATGAAAAATATTTCTGAATTGTCCCTTGTTTTCTTTAAAAATGAAAGAAAGACATTGAAGTACTAAAATTACTTAAATAATTGTATTATTATTATTATTATTTTATTATATGTTCCTGGATGTTTACTTATAATATGAAATAAAGTTTGTTGCAAAAAAAAAAAAACAACTATAATTTACAAAACCATGTAATTTACAGACAAAGCATTTTTTTCCTACTATGGAAGTCAATGGGTGCTGTCAACTGTTTGACAGTTTTTTAAATATCTTCTTTTGTGTTCATTAGAAGAAAGAAACTCATACAGGTTTGGAACAACTTGAGGGTAAGTAAGTAATGACAAAATTTTCATTTTATTTTGAACAATCCCTTTAAGCGACTGAACGCCAGTGGGCGGAGCCTATAAAGCGCTGATGTGTAACTATTCATTGATTCTTGCTCTGGAGGCAGGCATATGCAAATGTATTTTCCTGTGTGACGTCACAGATCCTGCAATATCAAAACAAGCTGTTTTTGGAGCTTGATTAAATGCTTTTTTTATAATGAGGAGGACGTTTTAAGCTATGAAACTTGCATGATGTTTTAATGGTACAAAGACTTCTTATGGGCCCTATTTTAACGATCTGAGCACATGGTCTGAAGCGCATGGCGCAGGTGTACTTAGGGCGTGTCCGAATCCACTTTTGCTAGTTTAACGACGGAAAAAATGGTCTGCGTGCCAGGCACACGGTCCAAAAGGGTTGTACCTAGTCTTTTAATGAGTCATGGGTGTGTTTTGGGCGTAACGTGCAATAAACCAGTCTCATTTCCCATTCCCTTTAAAAGCCAGTTGCGCTCACGCCATGGCGGATTCGCTATTTACATGGCGGAATTTGCGAGCGGAAAGACTGAACGCTTCTCCAGAGAGGAATCCTTTTATTTTTAATATTTAAAAATGTTTGTGTGCTGCTGCACATCCCTGTGTGTGTAATAAGCAGAGTGTATATAAATACCACGCTATTGACTTTAGACCAGGTTTTTGTTGGTCAGTGGTGCAGTTGTTTTCATTTGCCTCAAAATAGCAACGCGCCAACAATGCGCCTGAACACACCTCATTTTCAAACCAGCACGCCCATGGGTGAACAGATGGGTGCGAGTGCATTTGGTATTTAAACAACGTGGTGCTGGACGTGAAAATGATAACTGCGTCGGGCTGAAACTTGCAAAAAACACTTGCGTCGCATTGCGCCGGGTGTATGATAGGGCTCTAAATGTCAAAAGATCAAGGCAAATTTGATTTCTCATGTCATGACCCCTTTAAACTACAACTGAAATAAAATAAATTAACTAAATAGAAATATCTAGCAAAAACTAATGACAAAAGCACATAAAAAATTACTAAAATTAAAAATATAAAAATAAAATCTAATTCAAAATATTAATAAATAGTATATAAATGATACTAAAATAACACTGGACCCTACTTTCTTTATAATCATCCATGGGACTTATTGTGCACAATCTATTGGTGTAAAACAAATGTATTATGTTAAAATGTGTTAACTTTACGTGACAAGTCAATATTATTACTGCAAATTTTTGTGGTAATCAACATGCCACAAATGCTGTCGATTGAGCTTACCTTGAATTCATTTATTTATCCTTTATTTTAACAGGATAATTCCATTGAGATCTTACAATCTCTTCTTCCAGAGGGAATTGAACCTAGAATATTCCTTTAAATTAAGTTGATTGTTTAGCACTCTTGGAACGCTGCTTTGCCAATAAAATTAGAGGACTGGAACTAACTGTTGTATAATTGTTTTTTGCCATAAACCTACTCTTCCAAATAACATTTTTCCCTTTTCTGTTTAGACATTAGTAGAGCGCTACAGATGGCCAGTGTGTAATATGGTTAGTTATAGTTACTCCAGTGCCAGCAGTTCAGATTACATGATCTAATTCCCTTCTCCGTGTGTGGCTCTTTGTCACACTCCATGACTTCCGACGGCACTGTCCACATTTAACCGCCCAGAGGAGAGCTGGAGAGCCAGACCGTGGCAAAAAGAGGCAAGATAGCAGGGTAGTGGGGGTGGAACACCATCTAATTGAGGAAGCATTATTTTTCCACCAGGAGAGCGCAATAAAAATTGAATGAGGAAATAAATAATTCAGTTTTAGTTTCCAGCAAGAAAACGGCTTTTCTCTGACTGATAGCAAAGAAATCAATGCTTTCTTACTGCTCAAGCGCTCAGAGCTGAGGGCTGGTGTGGGGGCAACTTGAGTGCGGCTCCGAGACGACGTGTGCGTGAGACAAAGCAAAAGTCTGTTATTAAACAATGTAGTGTGTCCCAGTTGCCACAAGTGACTGATGACAAATAAGACCCAACTGCATGGAGAAATATGATTGACTGATTTAATATTAACACAAAACATGAAAAAGTATGTTAAAGGGACAATATAATGTTGTGACTATTTTTTATTTGCATATATATATATATATATATATATATATATATATATATATGTGTGTGTGTATATAATTTAATACAGCTTATTTCATTGCAAATACAGCATGCAGAATTTAATTGAAACATTTAAACCCATGTGGTCCCAGACAACTTTATTTTGTATATTTCGATATTTAAATAGTATTACATTCTCCTTTATAGAAGTGGGCATTTTGATAAAAATAATAATAATATTCATTCGCGTGATTATAGCATTCGATTTTATTATAGTATTTTAGATTTTCAATATTGTATTAAAATGGACATTTGGGTACAAAATGCAAATACTTGTATTATACTATATAATACTTACAATTATACTCAATACTACATCTACTACATTTTTCATGACATCTCAGTTTTCAGTCTCATCAGTTTTTAGGTCCCAACTAGAGCATAACTGGTTCCCAATATGGGATGCTGGTTTGCTGGTTTGCTGGTTCCCAACATGGGATGCTGGTTGATGGTTGGCTGGGCCCCAGCATGGGATGCTGGTTGATGGTTTGCTGGTCCTCAGCATAGGATGCTGGTTGATGGTTGGCTGGTCCTCAGCATAGGATGCTGGTTGATGGTTTGCTGGTCCCCAACATGAGATGCTGGTTGATGGTTGGCTGGTCCCCAGCAAGGGATGCTGGTTGTTGGTTGGCTGGTCGCTAACATTGGATGCTGGTTGCTGGTTTGCTGGTCCCCAACATGTGATGCTTGCTGATGGTTGGCTGGTCTCCAGCATGGGATGCTAATTGATGGTTTGCAGGTTCCCAGCATTGGATGCTGGTTGCTGGTTTGCTGGTTCCCAGCATGGGATACTGGTTGATGGTTGGCTGGTCCGCAGCATGGGATGCTAGTTGATGGTTTGCTTGTCCCCAACATGAGATGCTGGTTGATGGTTGGCTGGTCCCCAGCAAGGGATGCTAGTTGATGGTTTGCTGGTCCCCAACATGGGATACTGGTTGCTGGTTGGCTGGTCGCTAACATGGGATGCTGGTTGCTGGTTGGCTGGTCGCTAACATGGGATGCTGGTTGATGGTTGGCTGGTCTCCAGCATGGGATGCTAGTTGATGGTTTGCTGGTTCCCAGCATTGGTTGCTGGTGGACTAGCATATGTTGTCTTCTGGGTGCTGGTATGATCCCAGCAAGACCACAGCAAAATTCATTATGTGTTACATGACTTTTCTTAGTGTGTGCATAGTTAAATAAAGACAATTATCCAATTAATTTTACTAACTTTTTAATAAAGAAAAACACATGATGCTGGTTACATGTTCATTGGCCAAGCAAAACCCTCAATGTTAAACGAACACTGCTCAGTTTTACTATGGTCCCAATCTATAGAGTAAAAGTACCTGAAGCAGCGTTGTAGTTAGTGAAATGACACCTGAGGATAACAAGCAGAATCACTGAAGATAAGAGGAACAACAAGAACAAAAAAAGAGAAGAGACAAGCAGACAGCACTACTACAACAACTGACTACAGCTAAACAGCCTTAGATGAAATATAACGGCAAATAAAATCAATGATATCTCACCAGAGGATGCTTAAACTCCAAAAAACAGCATTACCATGTTAATTTATTATAATCCCGTTTGGCTTTATTTCCTTCATATGGTACATGTATAAAAGTTGTTGAAGTCTGTTTTGAGTTACCTTTATGGTGATTAGTGTTCCCTTTAGTTGGGCACTTGGCCATTGACTTTGGTTGAATTAATTCTCTTTCAGCAATTGATAAAAGTATATGCTATCACTATTGTCTGTAAGGAAGAAGAAGGATGAGTACAACCCCAAGAACACCATCCCAACCGTGAAGCATGGAGGTGGAAACATCATTCTTTGGGGATGCTTTTCTGCAAAGGGGACAGGACGACTGCACCGTATTGAGGGGAGGATGGATGGGGCCATGTATCGCGAGATCTTGCCAACAACCTCCTTCCCTCAGTAAGAGCATTGAAGATGGGTCGTGGCTGGGTCTTCCAGCATGACAACGACCCGGAACACACAGCCAGGGCAACTAAGGAGTGGCTCAGTAAGAAGCATCTCAAGGTCCTGGAGTGGCCTAGCCAGTCTCCAGACCTAAACCCAATAGAAAATCTTTGGAGGGAGCTGAAAGTCCGTATTGCCCAGCAACAGCCCCGAAACCTTAAGGATCTTGAGAAGGTCTGTATGGAGGAGTGGGCCAAAATCCCTGCTGCAGTGTGTGCAAACCTGATCAAGAACTACAGGAAACGTATGCTCTCTGTAATTGCAAACAAAGGTTTCTGTACCAAATATTAAGTTCTGCTTTTCTGATGTATCAAATACTAATGTCATGCAATAAAATGCAAATGAATTACTTAAAAATCATACAATGTGATTTTCTGGATTTTTGTTTTAGATTCCGTCTCTCACAGTTGAAGAGTACCTATGATAAAAATTACAGACTTCTACACTCACCTAAAGGATTATTAGGAACACCTGTTCAATTTCTCATTAATGCAATTATCTAATCAACCAATCACATGGCAGTTGCTTCAATGCATTTAGGGGTGTGGTCCTGGTCAAGACAATCTCCTGAACTCCAAACTGAATGTCAGAATGGGAAAGAAAGGTGATTTAAGCAATTTTGAGCGTGGCATGGTTGTTGGTGCCAGACGGGCCGGTCTGAGTATTTCACAATCTGCTCAGTTACTGGGATTTTCACGCACAACCATTTCTAGAGTTTACAAAGAATGGTGTGAAAAGGGAAAAACATCCAGTATGCGGCAGTCCTGTGGGCGAAAATGCCTTGTTGATGCTAGAGGTCAGAGGAGAATGGGCCGACTGATTCAAGCTGATAGAAGAGCAACTTTGACTGAAATAACCACTCGTTACAACCGAGGTATGCAGCAAAGCATTTGTGAAGCCACAACACGCACAACCTTGAGGCGGATGGGCTACAACAGCAGAAGACCCCACCGGGTACCACTCATCTCCACTACAAATAGGAAAAAGAGGCTACAATTTGCACGAGCTCACCAAAATTGGACAGTTGAAGACTGGAAAAATGTTGCCTGGTCTGATGAGTCTCGATTTCTGTTGAGACATTCAGATGGTAGAGTCAGAATTTGGCGTAAACAGAATGAGAACATGGATCCATCATGCCTTGTTACCACTGTGCAGGCTGGTGGTGGTGGTGTAATGGTGTGGGGGATGTTTTCTTGGCACACTTTAGGCCCCTTAGTGCCAATTGGGCATCGTTTAAATGCCACGGCCTACCTGAGCATTGTTTCTGACCATGTCCATCCCTTTATGACCACCATGTACCCATCCTCTGATGGCTACTTCCAGCAGGATAATGCACCATGTCACAAAGCTCGAATCATTTCAAATTGGTTTCTTGAACATGACAATGAGTTCACTGTACTAAAATGGCCCCCACAGTCACCAGATCTCAACCCAATAGAGCATCTTTGGGATGTGGTGGAACGGGAGCTTCGTGCCCTGGATGTGCATCCCACAAATCTCCATCAACTGCAAGATGCTATCCTATCAATATGAGCCAACATTTCTAAAGAATGCTTTCAGCACCTTGTTGAATCAATGCCACGTAGAATTAAGGCAGTTCTGAAGGCGAAAGGGGGTATTAGTATACAGTATTAGCATAATCCTTTAGGTGAGTGTACATGCTTTGTAAGTGGGCAAACCTGCAAAATCGGCAGTGTATCAAATACTTGTTCTCCCCACTGTACCTTTTAATATGTACACTTTATTGAAAAAGTGACTGACAGTGGGATTTTGACATGTGAGTTCCCAAATGAGCGTGAAAAAAGCAGCTTACATTTTTGAACTTTTATCAAGTTGCTGTTAACTGTCCCTTTGAGAGCTCTTCTCGTAGCCTCTAGCTGTTATTTGGCATTTTCCTTTGTTTTCATATCTCAAAATGTTTTTGTTTTTCAATGTACACAAGCTCCTTTTAACTGATTTGAACTGATTTGTGTACAGATCCTTTGAAACAGGATACAATTCCTTTGATGCTTTGAACTGTTTCAAATGTTTTTGTTATTGAAAATGTCAGATTACATATTTATTAATAATATAATCATAACTAAAATTAAATTTTTCAACCCCGCAAGCATACTGATGAACCAGCTTCACCAGCTCCGGTTTGCTTGAGATCAGCATGACTATGCACAAACCAGACTGGACCAGCATGGAATTCAAGCTGGATTTTTCAGCAGGACTGCTTTCTGTGACGTAATTAGGAGTTTCTGGAACAGAGTTATGTACAGTTAAATGAGCTGTGGTGGATTTCGTTTGGCTTACAGTCAGTATTCTCATGGGTGTTTCGTTATTTGTCAGATGTCATGCTCATAGAGTCACCCATGCAGAAGGATACACATGACTGTCTAAATATGGAGTTTTAACCCCCTACACGGAAACAGCAATATCAATCTGTGTGTGGCACAAATGAGACTTCAATGAACAATTTTCAATCCAAACCAAAAATATGGCATGAATCAGTTAATTATAATGAAACAGAAAGTAGAATGAAGAAATATATAGAATAGTTCTCCTAATTTGCCCTCTCTGCTTAACTTTTTACTGTAATATTTTTTGTATTTTCTGTCCATTTTTGTTTAATATTCCCTTAGGAAAGGGCTCTTGGAAGTGGTAAATCTTTAGTCTGGAATGCTGTAGTTTTATTATGAATCATGAGAAAACCACTGGAACGTTATTGAATACTCCCAGTAACAACAACGAATGGCCTAAAAGATCATTCAAAATTATATTTCAGCCTTTTTTTACCACATCGATGTTCTGTGGTCCATGGTTTGAGTTGAATTATAGCTTTGGTTTACACCTACGAAGAAACATTAGTTGAAGCCATTTGATCCTGCACTGTTTTGAATGTGTGTTTGTGTAATCTCTCAACGTAGGGTTCGGTTTACCATTTGCAGACATATGAAGAATCTACCATGTTGTTTAATAGCCTGTCTGTGCTACCCAGGGAAAGACAATGCAAGGTTAATGAAGCGCTACTCCATCTCGCTGGCAGACGTAAACGTTAACTTCTGTTTATTTGGAAAATCCTAATTCCCCTAAGAGAGACGATGCTGGACAGGCATATGGGAAAAAGAGGGGGAAGGATGGAGAGCGAGCGAAAACACAAAAGAGAACAAATGGATGATGCTCTAATCCCACTCTGACACCCACTCATCCTGCTGAGCCATCATTCCATGCGCCGAGGGAAAGCTAGTCTGTTGTCCTTCCTCTGTCAACAGTTCCTTTCCTCCATCCCTCACTCTTTTCTCTCTCTCCCACTTTCATTCCTACTCAAAGGCTCAAAGCTCACACCTAGGCAACGTACCACAATGTTGTAAGATTTGCCCTTTATGGTGACCATGAGAAAAGAAAAACCTTTTCAAATCAAACCTCGAACATTTTGAAAAAAGGGATATGCACAAAAAGCCATAGAGAACCACTTCCCCCAATCCACATAACTTCTTCCGCCAACTCACTGATAGTTTCGCAAAGCCAGACTTCTGACTATTTGATTTAAACCTTGTCAGCATTACATAATTTTGGCCAAACTGCTCACTTAGGGGCCATTTACACTAGAGCCCTGCACGGGCTTCAAATCTAGGCCCTAGCCCGGCCCATGTCCGACAGCTTATCAAAAATCTCGGCCCGAGTCCGACTGGAGCCCGTGTTTTTTTTTATTTATTTATTTTTTATCCTCCCTATTACACACTGTTGCAGCCATTAAAATAGTTCAGCTTTGTTTTTAACGTAACTATCTCAACGTAGTTATATTTCGTTTCGTTTCTTTATTAAGTTAATTTAGAAAAAACGTTTGGAGCATTTTTTGTTTGTTAAATTAAAGTCTTTGTTTTTTAAAGTGACGACCAAGCGGCCAGCGGCCGACAGAGTTAACCACATGTTTGATCAATTTAGCCTCTCAAATCAACACTTGACTTGTCTTGCCTAATAAAATCCATAGATATAAAACACTTTAAGCATCACAATGTTAGTTTAAACGTTTACTATCACCACCAGAGTAAAAAGGCATTTTTGACAAGCTGATGCAGGCTGATGCTGCTCGCAACGACGCTCGCAAACGAAACGGGCTATACAATCTAAACAATAAACAAAATAAAAAAAAAACCTTACCTTACCTTAGCTTACACCTCTCCGCAAAACGAATATAAATCCGATCTTCAATTCCGGCACTAGATGCACATTTAACGGAGTTCACGTCAATAAAAGCAACAGATATGAGCTGCATTTTATTTATCATCAGCTCAAGATCAATCAAATACCGCAATATGCGACCTAACCACTGGTAATGTCATTTAGTCTCATTAGTTTTAATGAAGATGATTGTGTTTTTGAGCATCTGAGACTTACTTTCAGTTTCACTTGCGGTCGTTTGCGTGTTGGCTTGCTTTACTCATTAGCGGCGATGGTTACTGCAGTAGTGCCGTCATATCTGACTACAGCGTCATATAGCCTATAACACGCTCTCACACGTTTATCTTTTAACAATTTGCCAGGAGTAAAATTTATATATGTGGTTTAAACAACCAGATGCATTTACACTTGTCCAGTTTCGCCTGAAATGCGTCCCAGACCACCTTCTGAATTGGTTTGTTTGAGTGATCAGATATAAATCCGTCTCGAAAGAATTTCGGAAGACATTCACTCCTGGTCTTTTCACAATCGGATAGATATCTGATCAGAGAAAACGAATGAAATGACCAGGTGTAAAAAGGCCATAACTCTTCCAGCTGCGCTGAAGGAACACTCGCTACCGCTGCTGGCAGGGACTCTGAACACTGCGATCCAGTCTTGCCAGTGGCGGTATCATGGTCTCATGTTGTTTCCACCAGCGCAGCACATCTCATAGTTTCTTATAATGAATGAATGTATAAAATATAAAAAGAAGGAGAAGCCTAAAACAGGCCCGAAGCCCGGCCCGCGTGTGAGGTATGACGTGAAAATTGTCCCGAAGCCCGGCCCTAGGGGCGTAAATAAGTCGGGGCCCGTCGGGCTCGGGCTGAAATGCAGGGCTCTAATTTACACTACACGATTTTCAACTAAAAACTGAAAACTTTTTATCCGTTTTGGCCGCTCATTTACACGACAATGACGTTTTGGGGGATGGAAAATGCAAACTTTTGAAAACAGGTTTCAAAGTGCAAGTTTACTTAAACTACAAAAACACACATTTGTGAAAACGGTGACGTCATGCGCATGTGTATTACGTGTTCAGTCGCCTGTAGTGTTTCTTTACAAAGTGACATCACCATCTACTGGCCTGGCATGAATAATACAGCATTTTTAGTCGTTTTCATGGATCTGTGTGAACGGGAATTGTTTTGACAAAGTTGTCCGTCTGTACAGGAAAAACGCAAAAGAAAAACGTTTCTGTTTTTAGTACATTGTTGTTGTGTAAACGCACCTTTATATTGGAAGTGTTTTTGTTTTTTGCGTTTCAGATTTAGGCGGGTTCATCTGAAATGGGACCTAACTCTGCTGGACTGGGTATCGATACAGATTTCATGATTAGATTCAGATTAGATGATGATTCAGATCCTGATTCAATTTCTGATTTCGTTTTGATTATACTATTTGATTTTGGGATTTGTTTTGTTGAATTTTTAATTTTCATTTTTTGTTTGTTTATTTTTTAAAATAAAAACATTAAAATCATTAAATCTCATATTGTCAATATGGTCACACACACACACAGTATTTTATATAAATTAATATTTAAATAATATTTAATTCTTCTTTAGAAAAGTAGACATTTGAATATAAAATGCAAATAATTGCTTAATTATACTATTTAATTTTTGTTTTAAATGTATTATTATTATTATTTTCTCCACAAAAACTTTAAATCTCAGATTTTCATTGTGGTCTCAGACTGTTTGGACCCAACTGTATTTTATATAGCTCAATGTTTTGTTTTTGTTTTTATTTAAAGATCCATCAGACTTAATCAAACAGTAACTATTTAGTTTGTGAGTCTTTTTGAATGATTCATTAAAACTGGTTCATAGTCATTTGTATAAGAATCAGACTATGCTGGTTGCGTTGCATGTTTTTGATTCACTAAAAAGAACTGGTTCTTACGAGTCATTTGTTTGTGAATCAAATATTAGTCTGAATAAAAACTGAATAGAAAAAGGTGCTTTCATGCCATTATTTCATGACAACATTTATCTTGTCATATAATTCAGACTGCAGTACAAGATCGATTGATATAAATCAGTATTTTTACCCAAACTCTAAGAACAAAACATACATGGACACAATATATGAATCTACATATGTTTAAAATTGAGATGTTCTGTTCGAGAGAATCATTGCTCATATACAGCAATGAGTAACTCCCATGATGCATCAGGAAGAAGCTTGGTGTCTTGCTTCTGTTTCCACTAGAGTCTCTTGTGGTTTCGGACGATCTCTGTGAAAGGCGAGTGGACTAACGTCGTTAGCCGTAGCACGTGGAGGGTGATGCGAACTCGCACCATTATTCATAATTGGAGACCCATAATTAATCTACTGATCTGTGGCTAATTGCCGTTTCAAGGTTGAAAGAATCCGCTGAGCTGCCATTTTTACCCTAAAAAGAGTGTCAACCACAGCAGAAAGGAAGCTGTGCAATCCTGGACTTCACAAAGAATTGGGAAAAGTTATGTTTTCCCCCGCAAAAAAACAAAAACTACTCCAGACCTGTCAAAATAATTGGGAATTCGTCTGCAAAATTGAGGCAACCAATCATGTAAGAACTGTGGAAAATAAGTTACTAAATCTCAGCACAAGGAAACTGAAGAAAGTAAGTTGTTGCACATTCAGTAACAATGACATCATATTCCAAGTGAATTTCTGGGAAACTAATCAGTGTTGTTTTTCCCCCCATTTCTTTTCAAGGTGTACACGGGATGAGCGTGTCGCAGCATGCTCTACATGCAAAGAACATGGGAAGCAGGAAACAGCGACTCATGGCATTGCGTTCAGACCACCCTGTGGTTGATGTGACTCAAAGGAAGAACATGTTCCTCTCGAAATGTACCCTACGATCTCCAAACCCGAGGAAGTGGCCCTCTCATGCCCCTTATACAGCAAGTTCTGTCATGAGCAAGCATTTTTTCCAGGAACACCTCACCACAGGGACGCACTGAAATCAGAGCAGTTTGGAAATAGACATTCTGGATCCTAAAAAAATAGAGCGTGAACTATATGGAATTCATTTAGCCAGCTGTTACGTATTGTGAATTCTCAAAGGGTGGCAAATTATGCTCAAAATACACACATGCATGCAGAGACATATTCCGTATGATAAACTAGCGACTTAAATAAAACAAGACACCAACACATTTTTGGCGACACGAAGGAAAAAGCAATTTGCTGCTGAAACAAGCCTTCATTGAGGTCAAAACAGGGCCTTTGGGATGTTTGTTTATGCCATACAGCTCCAAATACGGATGCGTTTATGGGCATAAATAGACTCTGGTAGGTGTGGTCGCATTTTTCCTTTGACACCTGTTGACGTACCAGCTTTTTCACAGGAAACAGGACACGCTGCAAATGATGATATTCAAGCTTGTTGAGTAGCCTATCGTTGGGCTGTCTAAACAATAAACACGTACTTGCAACACACATAAGCTCTGTTACAAAACCTGGTGAGCTGCCTGTCTGAACAGAAATTTAAGGCAGCAGTCTTCTAAGAAAAATTATTTTGGTCAAGGTCAAAGTTTCAGGCAGCATCACATGTGTCCTTTGCGGTACAGTCAATCTCAGTTTTCACTGTGGTAAGTTTATTGAGAAAAAAATCAATTTAAGATGGCAGACAAAGCAAAAGTATTGTCAATTATGAGTGAAAGTAGACAATAAAGTATTCAAAAAATAGTTAAAAAAGGCACCATTTTACAAGATATTCGTGAAAGTGTAGTACTCCCAGATTTTTTTATTTATGAATGTATTTATTAATTTATAATTTTATTTGTCACATTTAATTTATTCAGTTTATTAGTAGCTGGAGTATTACACTCTTATTTGTAGCTAAAAGCATTACACAAATTTGGTTAATATATTAAATGAGAGTACTACAGTCTTATGTGTAGTGTTAAAAGCATTTAACCCATTTATTTAATTTATTTAATATATTAAGTGAGAATATTAAACTCTTATTTTTAGCCAAAATCATTAAGAAAATGTAATTTTGTATGTATCTTGTAATGGAATCATGTATTAACAAATAAGAGCATAGTATGCTGACCTAATAAATGTAATTAAATAAATTTGTACTCTCACTTAATAAATTTTACATAATTTATTCTGCAATTTTCCCACAAAAATTTGCTTAGGATATACATTCACATTCTCTGCCTGTTTAGGGGGGTGAGTGTAATGGATGTAGGCCAGTAAGAGCTGTGTGTATAAACCTCACTCCCCTAGCCTCAAAAGGTCCACTAGCTGCTGCAGTCTTTAGCGTCCTTGTTAGCGCGCCCACCTCTCACACCGGAGACCCTGGGTCGAGTAGGACTGGTTACATTTGGTTCCGTGACCCAGATGGGAGTGAGGTTTAGGGGGGTGAGTGTAATGAATATAGGCCAGTAAGAGCTGTGAAAACCAAAATGCGTAAAAACTTCTCAGTTTTAGCTGAAAACTGTGTTGTGTAAATGGCCCCTAAGTTTTCAAAAAGAGTTGCCACTCAGCTAGAATTTAAGCGAAAGCTTCTCATAGATTAAATCTAGGCAGATTTTACTGCTTCACTCTAATGACATAGTAAGAGTCTCTCATGCAGTGTCTACATTATATATGAACAGTCAAGCACTTCCTGTCTATTTAATGTTGTATGTTCTAAAGAAGGTGTTTCAGTGTGGGAGTGCACCATGACTAAAAGCTTTATCTGGGGAATTCACAATGGCGGACGCCTCCAATCAGACGCTTTCCACAGTGGATCACTTAAACGCAACTCATATATGAGTTAGCACTCATTAACATATGAACTATCATGAATGAGGCAATTAAAATGTGCGTGTGAGGTCCGTTCCTATCAGTCTGCTCGCATCTGCTGCGCGTCGGTTTGTTGTTGTTGTGTCAGACTGAAGTGCTGTGAGTTCTTGGCACAAGATGCCTATAATCACAACCCACACCCATAACCCACACAGTACAGAGTAACACCCACACACACACACACACAGCAGTCACATGAACATCCTGTCACCCCCCTGAACAGGACTGGACAGAGCGCAAGCATTTACACCCTCTCACAAAGTGAAATGCTCGCAAACAAAGTGTGCCTGTCCTAAACACGCAATGGACACAGAAACTCATGGATGAGAGACATCCAACCCATTCACACAATGCAACACCACATAGTTAAAGGGATAGTTCACCCAAAAATGAAAATTATGTCATTATGTACTCACTCTAGTGATTTTGTAATGACAGGATTTTCGTTCTTGTGTGAAGTTTTCCTTTAAGCCCTTGTTTTGATTCCTCATTGACTGTTGCAAAACTCCCTTCCCATCTTCCTGTCACGGGACCGCAGGAGGAAAGGCGAATGAGTTTACTTTTTTCTTTCCCTCTAACTTCATCACGTTCACTACCCGACAATGACTAATACTACAACTCAACAACTTTCACAACGCATGACTCACAAGCACACAATCGAATCTGTTGCCGCCGAGAGCGTGCTGATCCTTTCGCACACTTTTAGTCCTTACACGTTTGAGGCCTCGCTCACATTTTCCTGGTTTGCTTTTTATTAGCTGGCCAGCTCGGTTTATGACTCCCCACTGCCAATCATACTTCCCATAGTTTGGAAAATAGCTGTCTGCCTGACAGTGAACTCAACTTGAGACTTATGATATTAAAATTACAGATAAGCTGATAAATGGCTGATATTATAATTCTAAGTCTCTTTTTTCACAGGCAAAAAAGAAACTGAGGAGACAAAACAACAAACAACTGGAGGCGCAACTTCAGTAGAACTAGTTTAACTCTTTCCCCGCCAGCATTTTTTTTTTTTTAGTTGCTAGCCACCAGCAGCATTTTTTATCATTTTCACAAAACTTTCATGGCCCCCAGAATATTTTGTTGTATGAATATCTGAACATGCAATATATCAAAAGAAAGAACAAACAAAAAAAAAAAAAATTCTTTTAGCTTTATGCATTCTTTTTTATCAACACTTTAATGTGGGTAAGCTTCATTAAAAAAAAGAAACATTTTGAACAAAAAGCTGAGAAAATCGTGTTTTTGTTAAAGATTACAACTTGCATAAGCAATGCTTTTATCGCTTGTTTCTGCTTCTTCGCCTGTGTTTTGATCAGGAGATTCAGTACTCTTTCAGAATAATAGCGTAATTGCGCACTCTACCGTATAACAGTGAAAACATGGATTGCTGGAAAATTCCGTGAATAGCTAGGAAAGGCTGCGTCCGAAACCTGGAAAATGCTGCCTTCGGAGGACATATTTCAAGCTATCGTTTGTTTCAGCTTCTTCTTCTCATGTATTTTGAGCCGGAGATTCTGTACTAGAAGATGTGTCATAGCGCCCCTACCGTATAACAGCGGAAACATGGATAGCTAGAAAAATTCAATCAATGGTGGGGAAAGAGTAAAGTAGATTTTAAGTAAATTCCTATGTACACTACCAGTGGACTAGCCTACACAATTCAGATACTCAGAATTAGGAACATATCTGTTTTATATCAATATTCTAATCAATATTTTCTGATATTCCATATCAATATGTAAAAAAAAAAAAAAAAAGTATATTTAATAAATCAAAAGTTTAAACACAACACAACTACAAGCCAAGTATACTTTGAATACTTAATTAAACTTTTAAGTGTATCTCGATCAAAAGATTAGTACAAGTATAGGCCACATATACTTAGACTTTTCTGTCAGTATAAGTCAAGTAGGCCATACTTAAGTGCAATTTTAAGTATATTTATGAGAAGTACATAAAGCATATTTCTGAGAAGTATATAAAAAGTAGACTGAAAGTATACTTTCTTATTTTTAGTTTAAAATAAGTATACTAATAGAACACTTAAAGAATAAACTTCTTTTTCGTAAGGGTGCCTTTGAAGTCTGTCCGAAATCAGTTTCGTGAGGTGCCTTCATGCACAAACGCTGCCTTACAAGTCATTGTCTGATAAGGCAGCGAGGCAACAAGTCAGCTGCCTAAATTTTCGGACACAGCCAAAGAGTTAAACAAGTAAAAACACTGTAAAAAATGATATGATCAATAAGTTATGACAACATGTATTTTTACATTGCTTTAACTCATCAAAACAAGTTAAGCAACTTTTTTAGTTATTACAAGTTATACAAGATTCGACTAATTTTCTAAGTCAGTTTACTATAATGTAGTTTAAGTTGAAATGACTTAATGATCCAAGTTGATTGTACTTAAACAATTTTTTTACAGTGAAGACTATTTTATTGGCCATAACTTCTGGAGAGAAATAGCACAGACACTGGACAAGGATAAACATTTCTAGTTCACTTGTGTTGAGCTCCTAAAGGCTATTTTTTCACATACGCACACTAACCATTCATGTCAAAACTGAGGAATACTTTGGCTTATAGTTGTTCCACAGTAGCCTTTATATTTGAAAATTGGCACAGAATCTTGACTGTCAAAGTTCATGATCCTAACATTCCCATGAAGATCTCACTATTTTGTCCGTATGGTCTAAACCTCTGCATCTGGAATGGACCAACAGGCAGTTTTGTGCAAAAGGTCATGTATTTTTGCAGGATGTTGGCCTGCATTTCCCAGGCTCCTGCATCCCGGGCAGGTCACCGGGATTTTGCCAAGTAAGACATGTTCCTGGATCAACATATTTTGTTGATCCTGGAACAACATTCCTGTCTGAAAATCTAGTCCTAACCCTACCCCTAAACCTAACCCTACCCATAACCTCTAAAATTAGAGGGAAATTATAGGTGATTGACACTGATGTATAAGCACTGGTTGCAAGCCTAAACTTGACAAACTGTAAACTTGTCCCTCAAATTTGATTGGTTGATTGGAATGTTGTTCCAGGCTCAATGTTGTACTTGATGAAAATACGTTAACCATCATGGGTAGCACAAGGCCTGACCTGGCATCTGCTGAAGGTCTCCTTTAATTGTTTTCAGCAGGCCACTACCTCTCCTGGCTTTTGAAGTTTGGGGCCTCTTCCTCAACCTTCACTTGGAATCTTTTCTTCCCCTTGTTTCTTTTTTCTTTCTTTCGAGGCTACCTCTTCACTCCTCTTCAACTCCTCCTCCTTTGCTCTCTCTTTCTGCCCACAGGCGTTACACCCCCTCTTCTGTTTGACAGACTTCCTCCTACTCCTTTGCCCCCTGGCCTCGTCCCCAGGGCCTCGTGCACCCCCTGCATTCTTCTACACTGACGTGCCATGTTTACATGGACATCGTACTGGAAGTGTGCACTCACCAAGTTCAAGAATGACATTCAAGCATGCAAAAATTCCTTTTTACTGCAATTTTGCCATTTAAGGTTTCAAAATTGGAAATTAAAGCCAGGGAGTTAAAGATAGAAAGGACACTTTGACTTTATGAGCACACAACACAATAGCAGCCTTTGTGAAATGGCATTTTGGCGCTTGCTTTATTCCTTCTTGTTGTTCGTTCATGACAAGTCATTCAGAGCCTCGTCGTTTGGTTGTTTTTTGTAAAGTTTTGAGTGATAACTGACTTTTAAAAGAGCAGGCTTTAGTTTTTAAGACATTTGTGACTAATTAAAATGCTTAAATAGACACGTTCTGGCAGCTAGCAGGATTGCAGAACATGCATTAGCAGCGCCCCTATTGAGAAGGTCATCTTTTTCCATCATCACATACACGTGCGTGCTGCCTCCAAGACAGTCAGCACAGTCAAATGTCATTGTCTGCAGACCTGTTGCATAATTCACACTTCGAAAAAAAAAGGGTCATAGAGTTCTAACTGCTCCTGGCTTCTGGTTGCTTCCCGTTGTGCAATGTCTCCAAACCTGTTTCTTTAAAATCTGCCATTGGGATATAATTTGTAAGGAATATTGATTTGGAAACCAAAAACTATATATTAGAAGGTCATTGGGCCACCTTTAAATATGCAGAAACCACACCATGACCTTCTCAAGTGTGTAACCACACGCTCTACACACGTGAGTTTCACACTTGGTTCAACTGGTCGGTTTAAAGAAGCGTTCACTTCCGCCTCACTCCCTCTGCCCCCGCCTCATCTGCCCCCGCAGATCTCTTTTCATATTATTATTTGAGTCCAAGCCGTGATAGGTTAGAGTCATAGCATCAATTTCTCTGTTCGACTAGGTATTGAAGTACCTTTTGACCACCTAAACTTTACACTGGGAATTCAATGTAACAAGAAAGAACGTGAGCTGCTCTCCAAAGGCAGTTTATCTAAAGACAAACTGCTTTGAGAATGCGCTATATTATAATAAAGTTGCCCGAGAGATTGCGACAGTGCAAATTGTGTCATCACTAGTAGTTCACTTCCGAATTGCCTCCATACCAATTGCAAACCGTAGCAGGGTTCAGATTAACCAAACCTTGGATGTTTGCTTAAAGTGTTTAAAAACCGACCAAGTATAGTGTGCAAGTGTCCTAAAGCACAAACGCACCAACAATTACAGCAATTGTAAGCGACTTGAGTTCAATCAGACGTTTAAACCATACAGTTTTCTCTCGCCCAGCCAGACATGCATTCTGATTCCAGCAGCCTCTCTGGGGGCGGTTAAGTACAGACACACACATTCAGTGCCCGAGTTGGAGTGTGAAAACAGGGGGGGCTGCGAATGGGGAGTGGGAGGCAGCCACAGTGAGCGTCCGGCTCAAAGGTGACAAGGCTCAGGGCCGCTGAATCGGCTCTGCACAGACGTTGCCCTTTGCACAGAAACGCCCATGCACCACCATCCCGCCTACACCCAGCGCTCTCCGCTCTAAACGGAGCGCTTCTCCCTCTCTCTCCCCTTGTTAACCGGCGTCGCCTGTTGAAAGCCAGCGTCTGGCTGAGGCGTCCGGCCTCCGCCAAAGAGACGCGCACAGTCCTTAAAGGCACTTTCAGTTTGAGTAGGCATGAAGTGAGTGGGAAAAATAGGCTCTCTCGAAACATGGATTTATGTGCTTGATGTTAATCAAGGGCTCAGCGTGTGTTTTGCCAGCTTAGCTTTGACTCATCGTTATGTCGTATTAAAGCAGCCGTAAAAATCCAACTTGGCAGAGGGAAGGAGGAAGATGAGGATACAGAAGACAGTGAACTTACACTTACTCCGATATTAGTGCACTTAACCAAATGAATGCACATTATCATAGTAACAGTGCTATGTTCATTTTGCCTTTTTCTCATTTAACACTATTTTTATTACAAATTATATGAGCATAACAGTTGAGTTACAAGTTAAAAATGAATTTGAGAATGACTTGGTATTTGTTTTGTCCCACTTTTTTTTATTTGATAAGTGTCCTAGAATGTATATAATGTTCCTTTATTAGAATTTTCTTTAAAACTCTAAAATGTTGTTTATTTCCTGGTTTGAATTATATTTTGAATTCCAGATTTTCAGTGTGGACTCGGACTTCTAGATCCCACTGTATATTTCAAATATAACTGTGAAACATAATTTCTTGTGCTAAAGATGCTAAAATACTAAACCCGGAGAGCAACATAGTGTCGGCCCAGATCTGGCCCACATCTGGTACACGTGGAATACACACGTACGAGACGTGGCCCAGATCTGGGCCGACACTATTTGCTTTAATATGCTTTAAGATTCTTTAATATGACTCTTTCCCATTAAAAGGTGTTCACACTGACAACGATTTGCATCAGAAAATTAAAATAAGTCATTTTAATGACAGCTAGCAATTTGTAGCTAGATAAGTGACAGAGACTGTTAGAGTTTAGCAGAGTTCAATGTTATGTTATGTCATGTTCCTTTAAAGTCGGCATGAAATGGAAGTTGTGATAGTCTTTTCTTCTCTATATTGTGATGTATATCTGAGTAAAACGACTTCTCGAAAAAGATCAAATGTAGGGTGGGACAGGACTGTGAGTAAATAATGACTGAATTTTTGGTTGAATGCTCATTGCTGACTTATAGGGCTAAATTACATGTTGACTGACTCACAGGCTGGAATGTGGGGACAAAGTTTTGGTGGGCTACCCTTCCCACCACATGGATTACTGGCAGTATGAACGTCCTAGAGCTTCGCTTGAAATAGCAATGCTTGCATGTTCCACCTCTACTTCATAGGATACCTCAGAGAGGAGGGGCCTTGCTCCAGGCCACCTGTGCCTAAAGAGGGGTCATTATGTCCTCTGTCAACACCACCTGCCTTGGCTTGTGTGGACAGAGTTCAAGTGACTCCCGCATAGAGCCAAACCTTTATACCTCATACTGTGTGTAGGTTAGTTAAGTGTGTGTGTGCTTCCCATTTGGAAATCACCAGCATTGCATACCAAATATGGCCATTCCTTAGCATTTCTTGACGGAAAATCATTCACACCCAGTGCCAGCAAGACACAAATTATTACAGACATTCCCAGAGTTCCTTGAGCTTTAAGGTTGTACTGCATGTCAATGAGGACTGAATTTCGATCATTGCAATAATAAGGCTGCAAAAAATGACTGTGTGAAAATAATATTTAATGAGGTTTATGCTTGAAACAAGAAAAAACTCCCAGTGGAACACAAAAATATTAAAATATTCACAAATTTTAATATCTTACGCCAATTTTAAAAGTAAACTCAGTCATTTTTGCATGTATAATGAATAAATCTTACTGTAAAACAGTGGCTCTTTTTCTGCCAAATCTGAAAGTTTTTTTCCGATTCATTTTCTTCTAGACATTTAAAAAATCGTTCATTAAAGAGTTTTCAGCCAGACCAGTCCCGAGATGAATCACATTACAACATTTAGTTCCAATTAAAACAAGATTTTGTAGGGAGTGAATGAACAACCATTTGTATACCCTTATGAAAAAGAAGTTTATTCAAGTGTTCTATTAGTATACTTCTTTTAAACTAAAAATAAGAAAGTATACTTCCAGTCTACTTTTTATATACTTCTCAGAAATATACTTAAAATTGCACTTAAGTATACTTGACTTATACTGACAGAAAAGTCTAAGTATATTTACTCCGATATTAGTGCACTTAACCAAATGAATGCACATTATCATAGTAACAGTGCTATGTTCATTTTGCCTTTTTCTCATTTAACACTATTTTTATTACAAATTATATGAGCATAACAGTTGAGTTACAAGTTAAAAATGAATTTGAGAATGACTTGGTATTTGTTTTGTCCCACTTTTGTTTATTTGATAAGTGTCCTAGAATGTATATAATGTTCCTTTATTAGAATTTTCTTTAAAACTCTAAAATGTTGTTTATTTCCCGGTTTGAATTATATTTTGAATTCCAGATTTTCAGTGTGGACTCGGACTTCTAGATCCCACAGTCTACTTTTTATATACTTCTCAGAAATATACTTAAAATTGCACTTAAGTATACTTGACTTATACTGACAGAAAAGTCTAAGTATATTTGGCCTATACTTGCACTCAAAATTTTGATCGAGATATACTTAAAAGTATAATGAAGTATTCAAAGTATACTTGGCTTGCAATTGTGTTTAATCTTTTGATCGAGTAGACGATTAAATATACTTTTTTACATATTTTTACATACAGTCTTATGAAACTTACATTGTTTGAAAATATTGATAGAAAACAGACATGTTCCTAATTCGGCGTATCTGAATTTGTGTAGGCTATAGTCCACTGGTAGTATACATAAGAATTTACTTAATTTACTTTAACTTTACTTTTACTTTAATTAAATAATTAAAAAATGATACGGTAGGGGCCGCTATGACACATCTTCTAGTACAGAATCTTCGGATCAAAATACAGGAGAAAAAGAAGCTGAAACAAATGATAGAAGATTGCTCGCGCAAATGTAAAATAACGCGATCATCAAACATTAAACAGCATGTAAATCAAAACTGTCTAATGTTACTGAATGAAATGTCGAACCCATGAAAAGGAAAGGACTGTGAAGCTTTGGGGGTGTTGATGGACTCGATCTACTCCATCTGTGTTTTGATCATCGTTCTGAATCTGATCAAGGCGTAGTCTTTGACAAAAATGCGATTTTCTCAACTTTTTGTTTAAAATGTTGCCTTTCTTTATGAAACTTACCCACATTCAAGTGTTCAAAAAAAAGGATGCACAAAGCTATAGTAAAATGTTTTTAAAAATAGTTAAAGTACAGTTAAAGGTATATTTCAAGTATAAAATGTATATCTACATTTGAACATAGTAGTATACTGAAAAGTGCAAAATAATATATAAATAGTAAACTATAAGTATAATGTTATGTTCACTTAAAGAAAACTTAGTATATTTGCAGTATAAAACTAGTAGTTTACTGAGAGTACACTTCAAAGTGTACTTTCATAAACTAAAAAAATTACTACTTGTATTAAAATAGGAAACTACTAGTATACTTATAAGTTCACTTGTAGTACAGATGCAGTACAAATGAGAAACCTAGTTGTGCACTTAAAGTTTACTACTGTATACTTTTATATACTAAAAGTGGGCTAATTTAGTCCCAAGCGGTATTGAAATAGTACACTTACAAGTTTACTACTAGTACACATTGATATTAGTATACTTACGACATAAAGTATACTTAAAAATGTACTTGAACAGTACTTAAGTATACTTCATAAAATGAACTTGAAGTATACTTCTTTTTCGTAAGGGTAATCAAATCAGCAACAATGACAAAATAAATAACATTTTATTGTTAAAATACATTTTTTATTCAAAATGTTATTTTAAATGCAAAAGCTTTGCCAATTTGATTGACAGTGTGGGTAGACTGCTATGATTACGTCATTTGTGATGGTTTAGGTGACTGTTTGTGTGAGTATGTGGGGTGTTCAGGGTCCATGAACAATTTGGGGGTTTGAAAATGCTTGAGTAACCCTGATTTAGTAGATACAAACTTTCAAATGCTGTACCACAATAAAGCAAAAGCTAAAGTGACAATGAAGAATTATTTTTTTTTAAAGTGATTTTTATGATTGTGGATTATCGCCCCCAAACTAAAATGCATGTAAATCAACATTTTCCATTTTCTGCCATTTTCTGTTTAGGAAGTTTGATCAAGGTGAAACGTTCAGCTGAGGCGTAATATAATACTTGGCTTTGAAATGATTCACGGCTCACTTGACATCAAAGGAATGTTCTGAATGCACATATCGCTTGGCCTTCAAGAACATATATTGTTCACAATGAACTCTCCTTCCAGATAGCGAGAGCCCTGATGCTGTTTTCCATCTGCAGACAAAAGCCCATGTGTGTGCGCTGTGAAGGCATGCAGCATGACCTGAGGGTCCGTTTCGGCGCATGACAAAACAAGCTCGAGTGCTGGATGAGGCACAGAATGGGGATCTAGCGCTTGTTCCATGACTTCAAACTCCCTTTACCCCTCTTCTTCTTTTTTCCTCCTTTCTGGTCCCGTCTTTATTTTTGTTGTATCGTCATTTTCTTTGCATGGTTTTCCCGGTCCCCCCTCTCCGAGCATTCCTTTGTGAGTGGGTGGAAGGTTGAATGGGCATGTGTGAGTGCAAAGAGGGCAGATGAAGGAATGACTAACACACGGTGAAGGGGGTTGAGGGGGGAGGGCAGCTGCTCGGTCTTTCCACGAATGAGGGATGCCGTGCAAGGTACCCGAGGTGGAGTGAAGGCCCGACCACAGGGAAAAAAAAAAAGAGGAAACGTGCCTTAGACAGCTGTCCTCTGCCTTATCAGCTACTCTACCCAAGAGGCCGTCTTCCTTTCCTCTTGCCCTAGAGGTGAGCTGATCAGTGGGAGACCCCTACTGGTGTGTTTATGCCACTGCAATCTCTTTAGAGCACTTAGTGTTGTAATGCACAGTACAGTATGTGTTGATGGATATATTATATCAAGGCCGTAACCATATCTTGAACACTGGGGTGACCAAATCAATGGTCACCCCATGTTTATGGTAATTTTATTCAAAGAAAGATTTAAGGGGAAGTAAATGAACAACATCAAAATAACTAGAATTTGTTATAACTAGATCTAATTGAACTATTTGCAAATAACACTTTTAAAATTATTTTGCACACATTCCCTCTTAATGTGCCATAAAATTAATGTTTCATGTCACATTCAGTTATTAATTACATGAAACATGTAAATGGTGGCCTACATTTCCAATTAAAAACAAAATTTGACAAGTCAAGTAGTTTGCATCACTATCGGTCGTTTAAAGGCACATTATGTAAGATTTTTGGATTAAAATTTCCAAAAACCACTAGAACAATGTTATATATTTTGTTGACTTGTACATTATCCCAGATGTTTCCAAGAATGTTTAAATCCAGAGAAATAAGCAATTTTAATGACATCATACCTGCATTACCCTCGATTTCCACTTTTATGTTGTGGAAACCATGGAGACACCAAAGACGCTTTAATATATTATGTGTTTTATTAGACAGGTGAGCAATGTGGATACATTTATCAACAGAAAACAAATCATTGTTATATAGCTCAACACAGTTAGTCTTATTGTTTAAATCTTGTTTTGATTTACCGCGAGTGCCGTGTTTTACCATGCCTAGTATCGATCTAGCTTACTGCAGTGTGCAACAAGTGTCTCATAGTAGCCGCCGAGAGAACTCACAGAGTAGCATTATAACATAGCTTTCAAAACACTCAAATGTATTCTAATGTGATAAATTATCCCCCTTTTGCTACCAAAACTGCCCTGACCCATCGAGGCATGGACTCCACTAGACCCCTGAAGGTGTGCTGTGGTATCTGGCACCAAGATGTTAGCAGCAGATCCTTTAAGTCCTGGAATGGAAGCAGATCCTCGCAACTGCGAGGTGGGGCCATGGTCTGCAACAATGCTTAGGTGGTTTGTGTCAAAGTAACATCCACATGGATGGCAGGACCCAAGGTTTTCCAGCAGAACATTGCCCTAAGCATCACACTGCCTCCGCCGGCTTGCCTTCTTCCCATAGTGCATCCATGTGTTCCCCAGGTGGACAGTGGTGGACAGGGGTCAGCATGGGCACCCTGACTGGTCTGCGGCTATGCAGCCCCATACGCAACAAACGGCGATGCACTGTGTATTCTGACACCTTTCTATCAGAACCAGCATTAACTTCTTGAGCAATTTGAGCTACAGTAGCTCGTCTGTTTGATCGGAGCACACGGGCCAGCCTTCGCTCCCCACGTGCATCAGTGAGCCTTGGCCGCCCATGACCCTGTCACCGGTTCACCACTGTTCCTTCCTTGGACCACTTTTGATAGATAGTGACCACTGCAGACCGGGAACACCCCACAAGAGCTGCAGTTTTGGAGATGATCTGACCCAGTCGTCTAGCCCTCACAATTTGGTCCTTGTCAAACTCGCTCAAATCCTCACGTTTGCCCATTTTTCCAGCTTGTAACACATAAACTTTGAGGGCAAAATGTTCACTTGCTGCCTAATATATCCCACCCACTAACAGGGCCCGTGATGAAGAGATAATCAGTGTTATTCACTTCACCTGTCATAATGTTATGCCTGATCTGTATATATATATATATATATATATATACATAAATGCATAAATTAAAGGAGAAGTGTGATTTACACCTGAACCCATATTTAATGTAGTTTGGGTTCATATTTTATTTTACATTATATTTATGGTTTTAAATTATGAGGGCATGTCAAGCAACCTGGCGTCTACTTTAGCTAGATGAATTTGCACCAAAATACAGCCAAAATACACCAGTTTTGATGTTGATTTGACGTCAACAACAACAAATATAGGCGGCATCTCAAGTTAAATCTTGCACAATTATATGATTAGTTGCACTGTGCATTTTTCGTGACCCATTTTGCACTGTGACCCACCAGTTCAGAACTGCTGACTTAGTGATTTCCTCAAAAGAGTTCATTTTACAAATTTGTAATGTTCTTGGCTCTTTCAGAATCCATGAGAAGTGCTATATCAGGTTAAACATGCAGAACTGTTATGTTGCGCAAATGAAATTCACGGCAGACACTTGGCACGGGTTCAGGGTGCTGACTCAAGTGCATTATCTTATTGTGCACGAACAATGGCAGTGAATCATAAGGCGAAATGAATTCTGGTTTGTTAGGCAATTCAGGAGGGTTAGCAAACAAGGCGGTGTTGTTGTGCCAAGGTATCAGTGTGTGTGTGTCACCCAGCATTTCCCATCAAACCTTCTTTGAATTATGGCTACTTTGCACCCCTCCATCTCATCACATGTTTGTTTGGTTTCATGTCCTCTCCCCAATCAAACAGGTTTTTTAGAGGCCGAGCTGGTCTGTGGGCTGCTGGTGAGGGGGCGGGACAGGAAGAGGTGGGCGACCAGAGAATTGCATTTCCTTGTGCGTCTCCACTCCCTGCCCTCAGGTTATCGATTCAGCTCCTACTAAAACAGCACACACCCACGTGGGCTGGCGCAATACACACACGTTTGTTTGGCCGTGGACTCACACATGTACAAGAAATACACATGTACGTAATGCACTTGATCCGCCGAGCTCTACAAATAAAAAGCTTTTTGCGTTTTTGGCTTGTTTGCGGTTGTTCATTTTACACCATTTTCTCTCCCCCAGCTCACACATTAGAGCCCACACAGATATGATACATGCACACACACACACATACACACACCTCTACATGCCTCTTCACTCAGACAGCTCATCCAAAGGGACAGTGCTGAAACATTATGACTCACACAGCCTAATTATCTAAATCAGAGAAAAGGTGTTGGATCAAATCAGGACAGGGTCTATTTATAATTCCGTGCCAATTTATTTTTCTCTCAAAATGTCTTGAATGCATTTAAACGTTTCCAGAGGACTGTTGCACAATGATGTCTTTGTTCATGCCGTTTGCCAAACATGGCCAGCAAGTCAGGTGTGTTATGTAGTAAACACTGTGTAACTGTTTGAAGTGACAAAGAGATAATTGCATATTTGTGTGTTTGTCTGAATGACGACGCAAGTGCGAATCTCACAAAAACACAAAACCAGGTCATGGTGACATTTCACCATGAAAAGAAAAAAAATAGGAAATATTTTTCATTAACCCCAAAAAAGGGCCTAGATTTTTTGGACCATTAAGATTTTTTGCATTGTGACATTTCATGACAATTACACATATTTACCCCTCCAATTCTCATTACCATAATGAGTTCATGGTTTATTTATGGTATTTTGTTTTTTGCTGTATTACAGTAAAATGGCTTTAATACAAATATTTTATTATTTATTAACGTACATTTATATTCATTTATATAATAATATATTATTTGTATTGGTATTATGATAATGACATTATAATACTTTACAATTTAAGTATATGTAAGTATGTATTATTATTTTCATTATGTTAATGAGAAATTGAGAATGAGATTTTTCTTTGCATTATGGTAATGATAATGAGATTAACAAATACTAACATCATTTATAAAATACTTCACAATTTGGCTAATATTTTATGTGCATTATGGTAATAAAAATGAAATATTTTTATTTTATTTTTTATAAATCATCTCATTATCATTACCACAATGGTATTTATTTGGCATTACGGTAATGATAAAGAGATTGACAAATAGGCTACTAATTTATAAATATTTTACCATTCAAGTAGCCTGTTTTAATTATTATTATTATTATTAGCATTACAGTAATGAGAATGACGTATTTTTGTTGCATTACGGTAATGACAATAAGACAGCAAAAAGCACAATTTCAATTTAAGCAATATATTTTCCTTTGCATTACAGTAACGATAATGAGATTAACAAATACTAACATGATTTATGAGTACTTTACAATTTAACTAATAATATTTTATGTGAATTATGGTAATAACAATGAACTATTTTATTTTGTATAAATCATCTCATTATCATTACCACAATGGTAACATTTTGGGGCATTATGGTAATGATAAAGAGATTGACAAATAGGCTACTAATTTATAAATATTTTACCATTCAAGTAGCCTGTTTTATTTTATTTTTTTATTATTATTATTATTAGCATTACAGTAATGACAATAAGACAGTAAAATGCACAGTTTCAATTTAAGCAATATTTCTTTGCATTACAGATAATGATATTAACAAATACTAACATGATTTATGAGTAGGCCTACTTCACAATTTGACTAATAATATTTTATGTGAATTATGGTAATAATACAAAGAAGGTGTGCACATCCTCAAACCCAAACAGGGCTCAGAAATAACTAAAGCAAAAAACAAATGTGATGTCCGCACACTGATATAACTGCTCCAATTTATTGCAACGTTTCGACCAACAGGTCTTCGTCAGGCCTGACGAAACCTGTTGGTTGAAACATTGCAATAAATTGGAGCAGTTATATCAGTGTGCGGACATCACATTTGTTATGGTAATTATGAAATATTTTATTTTTTATAAATCATCTCATTATCATTACCACAATGGTAACATTTTTTTGCCATGATAAAGAGATTGACAAATAGGCTAGCTACTAATTTATAAATATTTTACCATTCAAGTAGCCTGTTTTAATTATTATTATTAGCATTACAGTAATGAGAATGGCATATTTTTGTTGCATTACGGTAGGACAGCAAAAAGCACAGTTTCAATTTAAGCAGTATTTTTCTTTGCATTACAGTAATGATAATGAGATTAACAAATAGCATGATTTATTAGTTCACAATTTAACTAATAATATTTTATGTGCATTATGGTAATAACTTTATTTTATTTTTTGTAAATCATCTCATTATCATTACCACAATGGTAATATTTTTTTGGCATTATGGTAATGATAAAGAGATGAACAAATAGGCTCCTAATTTGTAAATATTTTACCATTTTAGTCTATGTCTTAATTAATATTATTATTAGCATTACAGTAATGAGAATGACATTTTTATTGCATTACAGTAATGAGAATAAGACAGCAAAAAGCACAATTTCTTTTGTTTTTATTATTAATTTATTTTATTTTTTGGGGTGAAATATGACTCGGACATGTTCTTGGCAGGTTTCTAGAGATTCAGTATAGGTGAGAAATGAATCTTTAAAATACTTCTCTGTCAGGATTTTAATGTTTTTTTTCCTCCAGGTAAATTATCAACCATCTCCTGACATCAATGCAGCTTTCATCATATTATCATTCTCTGAGGCGCACACATCTTGAAAGCCTTTCGGTAAATACTTGATTAATATTGCGTCCATCAACGTGATGATCAGCAACTCTCTGAGCGCTGAGAGAGGAGGGCAGACAAGAAAACAGTAATGTTTCATTGGCACCAGCTAGTGTATAATTGGCTCGTAAAAGTCTAATTAGTCTTACAACCTGCAGGAAAGCAGTGAGCACAAACAAAATTATAATAAGCAGTGCACTAGCTGATGGGCAATGTTGGTTTTCCATCAGCGTCTGTCAGTCATGTACATATGCTTCAATTCGCTTAAAGCAAATTGTGTTTGACAAGGGATTTCAAATGTTTAATATGTCCCTCTATTGTTTCATATTTGTTTAGTATTCACACGGTATTTTTTTAATATGATTTGGGAAGTTTGTAATTCCAGTCAAGCCACAAGGGCCATTATTCCTCATGTATGGATGACAACGCACAATGTCTGCTGGTTGCCAAGGCAGCGGCATGTTCTGTCAGCCGCGCGCTCACCTTGTATGAATGGAGACCTGTGAGATTCGCGTAACAGCCTTTAGAGACTGCGGAAGGAGGGTGGAGTGGAAGTGCGTCAATCACCGAGTGTCGGTTCACGCCCACGGCAACGAGCGTTGTTTGTGTACGGCCCGGGATACAGAAAGACACACCAGCTGCCTCTTTCCCAGGTCTCACCTCAGCGACAGCTCACAACAAACCAACCTTCCACGCTCTTATCATTGTTTGATTTTTTTTTCTCCTTTTCAGAGTTTATATATTAAGAAAGACGTGCTGTCGTTTACTTTATGTCCTACATATCTTATTCTAAGTGCCTCATTTGGGGGCCCGTTCACACCAAGAACAAAGGCTATTAGTGTCCACACCAACACTTTTTATGAAAAGCTCGCGCTTTAAAGTTGTGAGGATTCTGATTGGCTGGCAATGTTTTTATAGTTTCTCAGCTGAAAAAAAATCGCCCTGAAAGTGATTTGAACGATATCGTTTCTCTGTGGTGTATGGATTGCTAAAACGATTATCAAAACTTTATAGTTATGGTTATCGTTATAGTTATCATCCTTGGTGTGAATGGCCCTGTAGACAGGTATGTTCAGTTGCTATGACAACAGGCCAGCATGTAGTCTTCTTCAGTGGTGCTAGAAAGGGTCTCCCGTAGCCGGGTAGGGGAATCGGGTTGACATGATGTTCAGATGGACAGGGAAACAGCTTGTCGCACGGAACAGCTTGCCCTCTCCATGGATGGCAGGATATTTAGAGCTTGGCTGCGAGGCTGACGCACAACTGCTGCGTTACACCTGCACAAGAGAGTAATCGTGGGCAAATATGCCCTATCATGGCATTGTCCATCAAGGACATTTTGCTGAGGCGAATATGATTGCTAATAGCTTCCATCCAACAGCTTATTACAGAGACAGTGGTTACATCACGGTTAAGCAATTGTGTGAAACGAGGTCACTTCTTTAAAGTAATACCATCAGCTTTTACAATGCTAGATATTGTATTGATACAGTAAATCTGGATTGTGTTGGACTTTCGTGGTAGCATATATGTATATATATTATGTTGTTGCTGATATTTTTTTCATGTCTAAAAATAAAGAATTCATACATATGCAAATTTTAATAAAAAGCCATGCTGAAAAGACCAGCATGTTGGTTAGTGATGGACTAGCATAGCTGGTTGATCAGGAAACTGCCAGTTAAGGGGACTCACCAGCATCCAAAACACAACATATGCTGCTGACAGCAAGAAGGGAGGACTTTAATGGCTTTTATAGAACATATAGTCTGGACTGAAAACAGGTGGTGAGTCATAAGTGTATGTCTGAATATATATACAGTACAAGCACACATTGTCATGAGTCATACGGATCCAATAATAATGTGAGAATTATGTCCTTCTTTTGCAGGTGGTGTTCAGGGCATAAACTTGACAGTATCAAAATGTCCTATTTGAAATACAGCCTCACCTAACAGAGCTATGAGTCATCCTCCACCAACACTGATAAATCTGTGCAGTGAACCTGCTGTAAAAGTTGCAATGTCCTTGCTTTTTCCCAGAAAAGGCACAACAGCAGCAATCACTTGTGATTTAATGATTTTCAGGATGTAAGTCAGTACCAGGAGCGTGATGCTCGGATATGCTCATAAATTTCATTCTCAGAATGTTATGTAACCCAAGTTCTTAAAGTGAATGAAGATATATGCTTGCCTTCATACGCCAGCACTGTCTCTTTCTGTGCAACCAACAAAGGCAGTAACCACCGTCAATCCACCCCCACAGTGAGCTTGTAAACAAAACATGAGCTCATGCCTTACAAGCTGCAAAATGTGTGCTTACACAAATGTCAGACAAAACCAGTACAGTCAATATATAACATTTTTGTAAGGAATTCATATTTCATATACAGGCATATATATACTTAGTGTTATATAGGCTATAATATTATGTAGTATATATATATATATATATATATATATATATATATATATGTGTGTGTGTGTGTGTGGTGTGCGTGTGTATATATATAGAGAGAGAGAGACTGTAAACATTATATATAATACTAAATATATTAACAAGCTTGATCATCAGCATGTTGACTGTACTGGTAGAATTTTGCCTAATATATTCACATGTAAGGAAAACAAAAAGTATGTATGTATATACAGTATATATATACACAGTGTATAGTGTATACATGTATGTCAACAAATCATATGTATTTTCAATATAGGAATATATATTTGTGTACAGAAATTAAAATATATATTGTTTAATTTATTTGTGTTTAATGACATATATACAGTCTCTTCTGTTCCATATATAGGCCTATCTAGACAGACAGTCAACCGGCTGATCTAAGAGCTTGCTTGATAAGAGGCACAAAACAGCAGACATATTCTGAGACACATGCAATTACTGCCCTCCACTGGTCAAATAGCTAACTGCAATTAAAACAATGAATTTCTGATATCTACAATGACAGCCCATGTGTCTGCTAATAACACAATGTAGGCTAATACAATTCCTGCGGTTTTGTTTTTGTTTTGTGTGATGCTAGTCATTTAAGGTAGTATATTTTAGTATTGTTTTTATATATGTAACCATATTGACCGTGCTGGGTGGCTGGGGAAGGGTTTGTTCGAGAAATGGAAAGTTGTGGTAAGGTGCAGGAAGCGCATGTGTGGGTGTTTGAAGCGGAGGACAGTTATCAAGGTCCCCGAGGCTACTATATTTATACCCCAGCTGGTTCACCCTTGCTCTAGCTTGCTTTCTCTTGCCTTGTATATGGAGCGTCTTTATCCAGGTCACTGCACAATTCTGAGAGAAGTTATTTTTAGCTTCTTGCATGAGCTAGTGTTGTGCAGTTTGCGTTTGTACCACAGATGCTGATTTGCAATTTTTCCATGACCACGAGAAACCTGATAGGTATAACCAACAGGAGTGTATTTTATTTGTAATTGTTGCCCTCTTTGCAATGTTTTCTTGTCAATCGAATGTCAAGCAGGGTTACCAGGTTTGTGTAAAACAAAACCAGCCCAATAGATATTCAAAACCTGTCCAATCACTGGCAAAACTAGCCCAATCGCGTTCGGGGGGGGGGGGGGGGGGGGGGTCACCCGGTAAAAATGGTCTCCGGGGACGGGGGTAAAAATCTAGTTCCATGGATCGCTTTAAAGTAGATCAATTCCGCGGGAAAATAAATAGTTTTTTTTTTTTTTTTGCAATAAAAAAACAAACAAATAAGAATGCGTTTTGGTTATTCTTGAGCCAGCACATTCTGTTGTAGGCTACTTGATGGTCCCACATTAGCACATGCAGACCTATTTCATTGTCCTACAGAAAGAACCGTGAGTAGCAACACTTCACAATCATCCTGTCAATCTGCACCCAACTGTTCCTGGGTGGGGTCATCGCTGCCCTGCAGGGGTCCTCAGTCTGCCTCATTGTTCAGTATGCTAAAGAGGCACATATGGTGATAGCACTGTTGTGGTAATGTACTGATTGCCACTGAAAGCACATTGATATTCTTTGAAGAACCATTAACATGTAGTACCAAGACCAGTATCTTATTTGCAGAATCGTTGCTGATTTCAACTATAAAGTAATGTATTTAATGCTAATAAATTGAGCACTATTCTAAGTTAAATACATTTACAGAGGTCCTATTTTATGGGATTGTGTTCAATTTAAGATGAGAGCAGAATTAGTTTAACAATGTTAACTTCTCAATAGCACATAAACACACAAACCTTTGTTTTTAAATCAAGAAACAAACGCCTTTTAAGTATTTTATATAATTTTTTTTACTGATTTTACCAAGTTTAGGAATCCTTACTGAAGACATTTTAGCAAACACATGAACCTAAAATATGGGGTTTGGGTTCAATAGATTCAAAAGAAGTTGAAGTCAGTGCATTAGAAGGCTACACAATTATAATCACATATCTAATTGCATCCTCGAAAGGAAACATGAATTATAAGTATAGATGTTTCAGAATCAATACTAACTACCCATGGCAAATAATGCTTCTATGCTACAGTATTGAGAATCTTACGTCTAAAAAGGGAACAGTGGAGTGGATTCAGCATTAAAATATAGCCTGGAAAGATAACCCATTCCCCCCCCAACCCCGGTTTCACAGACAAGTCTTAAACTAGTCCCAGACTAAAATCCATGTTTGAGCTCTTTTGTCTGAAAGCAACTTGCACTGATATATCTTAAAATATGTCACTGCCATTGTTTTGTCTCAAGATGCATGTTTATAAAAGCTACTTAAATGCCCTAATTGAACTAAGGCCTAATCTTGGTTTAATCTAAACCCTGTCTGTGAAACCGGGCCTTTATTTATGTGTAGTGATTCTTGCAAACAATGCAAACACTACTGAATTAGAAAATATGTTCCCAGCTCTTATTGATATAATCAAACTCTAATGACACCACTAGGCCTATTGAAAAAAAATATATCACGATAACCACAGATTGTGCCATATCAGTTTCATACAATTTAAGTTTGAGCTTTGTCAGTATCTTAAATCATTGGAGGGTGTAAGGAACACCAAGGCAAAAAAGACTTTAGACTGCTGGAAAGCCTTGAAATTGTATCCTTTTTATTTAAGGACCTTTGTATTTATTTTGTAATTAGAGATATGGATTTGATTTCAATACCCTTGTGTATATAGTTATTCATCCTTATTTCATCCATATTTTGTTGCTTATTTTATTTATTTTCTTTGTATTATTATTACTATTTGCATTTTATTTTTATTTATGTTTTATTTAGGCCTATTTTTTCACTGATTTTCTTGCTGTTATTATTACTGTTATTTTGTACTTAATTGTTGTGTGATTTGTTAATAAAAAGTGCCATATCAGTTAATGAAATTGCATTTAATCACAAAGTGATTGATTCATTAAGGTTATATTTATTAAGGTGGTTTGACTGTAGTAGTAATCCTACTAGGATTTTTGATCATACAATGCTATATTTAAAGTAACAGATTCTAAATAGGCTACTATATAAAGTACAGTGTACTAGTAGCCTATAGAATAAACGAGCATTGCAATGTAGCATAACTACATCCACCTTATTCGTTTTTGTTGTTGTTGTTTTAAATATTGCAACAAAAAACTGCACGTTTTTGCTTTTAATATGGTCACGATTAATTTAAGACATTTACGTAAGATTATATTAAATATTTCTACGAGATCAAGTAATATATTTTAGTGTAAGAGCATTAGCATTCACAGTGACAAAGGGTATTCTTATTCATGTAAAACTGTGACGCGACGCAGTGTGAACACGCCCCCAGTGATCTGCAGTCACGTGAAGCCTTTAAACTGGCGCCATTTTCTGAGCACGGTCTCATTCTGCCGTAGTCGGCGTCGCGTTCTGCAACCTTTCTGTGTGTTCGAGAAAAACTGTGAGGTAAGAAATGCACCTTCTTTTTTTTTTTTCTTTTCCCCCCCTTCATCAAACGTTCTTTCTGTGGCAAAACGAGATGTTATGTTATGTTATTGCATTATATTGATGTATAATTTGTAATTCTGGTTCATTAGTTGTAAATACACGATTTTTGGCGTATTATGAGTCTTTAAAAATGTTTTTGTCAAGTATTTTTTTGTTGTAATTGCTGTTTTTATTTGTAATGTCTCAAATGTAGTATATAAATCGTTTTGGGTCAGTCGAATTTCATAGCTTTCTTTGTTCGTGTTGTAGCTCAAAAGCTCACCGTGACCTAGTTCCTCTGACCTACTTTTTACAAAGCTAGCGTGTCTAATATTGAAGGGTTATTTTCATTAGGGCTTTAAAACGGCTTTTAATATAGTCGAAAAACTGAAGCCATAGAGTTCAAATGGGTTTGATAAGATTAAACCTTTCTTTGTGGCAAAATGGCTGCGGCACGCTGTGAGGAAGAGGAGGGGATGGGTAGAAAATGGCGCTTCCTTGTTGCGCACTTTTAACACGATGCGTGTGAGCAACTCGATGAATTTGCCTCCATTTTACTTCTGTTCATTCCTTGTTTTATTATTTTACGTGTTTTACTTTGTTTCTAACTGGTTTTGATTGCTAACATTGAGGGGTTTTTTTCTTTTTCTGCAGGATATTCAATATGTCTGACGAGGGAAAGCTCTTCATTGGTGGTCTGAGCTATGATACCACAGAACAGTCCTTGGAGGAGGCTTTCTCCAAATATGGAACAATTGCCAAAGGTTTGTTAAATTGTTTTTTTTTTTTTGTTTTGTTTTTTGAAAACTGTTTACAGCTTTATTCATGATTATGCATTGCTCTTTTTGTTTTAGTTGATGTCATCAGGGACCGTGAGACCGACCGTTCCAGGGGCTTCGGCTTTGTTACGTTTGAAAATCCAGAGGATGCAAAGGATGCCATGGCTGCAATGAATGGAAAGGTGAGGAAATTGATGCCTTTCAGGATTAAACCTGAAAATTGTAACTCTTTAAATTTTTCTACGTTTAAAATTAAGTGTTGACTCTTGTTGCCTACTGATTTTAGTCTATTTAATATTTAAAAAACCAGTGACAAATGGCATAATTTATTATAACTGGGCTGGTATCTAAAGTGCATTAACCATTAAGATTTTCTTTTTTTGCAGTCTGTTGATGGCCGCATGATTCGTGTTGATGAAGCCGGCAAATCTGGTGGACGGTCTGGTGGCTTCAGAGGAGGCTCTGGAGGTGGCAGGGGATTCTTCAGGGGTGGCAGAGGAAGAGGTAGGTGATTACACTAACAGATGGCTACATTTGCATTTGAAGTGGTCTTGACACCTTGTAATTATCATAACAAAGCTGATTGCCCACCTCAATGGGTGCATTTTGGATGTCTTGCTCTTGTCATGTTGACTTATATTTTTGCTTTTTTTGTTTTGTTAAACAGGTGGTGGAGGATACAGTGGAGACCGAAGCTATGGTGGCGACAGGAGCTATGGTGGAGACCGCAGTTATGGCAGTAGTGATAGAGGCTATGGTGGTGGGGAAAGAAGCTATGGCGGAGGTGAACGTTCCTACGGTGGTGGTGGTGGTGGTGGATACTCCAACAGGAGTGGAGGGTACTCCAGCGGTGGCAGTGGGTACAGGGATAACAGGTGAGGGATCTCTTACGGTTGGAATGGTTGAGCAGGAAGAACAGTCTTTTTGGTCTTGTAACCGTGAACCCCTTAAATATGGCAAATATTACTTTTGGTTTTAGGAGCCAGGGGGGATATGACCGCTCTGGCGGATCCTACAGAGACAGTTACGACAGCTACGGTATGTATTGATTGATTGATTTACTAATTTTAATATTCAACTGCACCAATCTGCACAAATAGATCTCAGCCCACTGTGTTGTCTTAGAATAATGTTTAGACCTAAGCAGAAAGACACAACTGCCATTTTTGAACTTTTGAGATCAGTCAACTTGGTTGCCTTTATCATGGAATTGCTGACCACAATCCGAAGTCATTAGCGACTAAAGTCGGTTTTGTGCACTTGATCAGAATAGTCAATTAGACCTTGTTCGAAAAGAATCATATCTTGGTGTCAGTTCACTTTTTGGAAAAGATGTTCACAATGCTCCAGTGCCTTTACACTCTTGCCTACTTCTTGTCCTCAGCTTCACACGAGTAAAAAAAAATCCTGATTCCAAGATCCATCCCTACGCTGGCTGTATTTAAAAAGATGCGCTCTTCGAAGACCTTTTTTATTTTTACTTTTTTTTTTTCTTTACGTTTTGTGTTCTGGTTCAAATGTTCTATTAAAGACGGACTCCTTTTTTACCGTGTCAAGTATCCGCAGGATGTTCCTCTCATTGAGGAGCTGCCTAAAATCCATGAGCATTCAGTTACTATGAGAGTTTCAAGCCTAGTGAGGCTACCTGTATCTGCCATTTTTTTACCTTGCGATTTGTAATAGATGCTCACAGGGGGTTGAAATTGTCTTTGTTTTTCTTTTTAGTATGTGTTTAAGAAACTGTCTCTGAAACCATGCGTGAAAATTGACCTGTCCAACACAGCCTGATAGCTTCTAAGACCAATTTCCTCAAATATCTTTGGACCAATTCTTTATATCGGCTCACTGAAAGTGCTAGGGGCATTTGCATTTAAACTGAATTTTAAAGCGGCAGCTTCGCCATCAGAAAATATTCTAATCCGATCCTCCAGTAGAAGCTTGATAAGCTGTGATGTGTTCTTTATGGCTCCTTGCCACCTCCTTTTTGTGATGCATTCCTTTAGTGAAGCAAGGCAGGCATGTTGCATTGGAGTTGTCTCCGGCAAACCTCCTTGATGTTGCTAAAGATTTGTAAATATTCATTATCCAAAGAGTAAACCACTTCACTGGGTCATTGAGCCTCACATTAGGACTGATGACCCAAAGTACTTTGCTCTTTGCACAGTCTAAATTTATTTTTTAAAATATGCTCTGTGGACTGAACTTACCCTCTTAAAATGTCAAGGTTTTGTTCCTTCTTGGAAAGAAATGTGCTCTGTTTCTGTATATCAACACCTCAGAATCCTTTTTTCTTTTGTATTAATCTGGCTTCATGAAGCCCATTAAAAAATGGTTGGAAACTGCTCTGATTTCTTTTGCCTCCGATATGAATCTCAATGCAAGCCAGATAAATGTTATGGAATGGCTAGCTGGGAATTTAGCTTTTGAGATCTTAAATGTTCATTTAGGCAAATAAAAATTAATTTGTTCAAACAAATATGAAGGTGAAACGTTGCTGTCATGGTATAGCAAGCAATGGCTCTGTATAATGCTTCATTGGATCCAAGAGTTCTCTGCTAGCAATTTCGGAAATCAACAATGTCCTTGGAGAATGAAGTGTTGTGCCTTCCGACTCAAGAATCCTGAGATGAAAGCTGCTCTCTTGACTAGGTCATTTGTGGAGATAGGCCTGTAATGTGAGGTAAAAACTTTTGCTCTCCTGTACGCATCCTACAACAGTTCTCATTGTCCATGTTTTCTTCGAATATTGCCTCGACCAGTGATTGTTACGTCTGCAGAATCTAGTCAATCCTGTTCCACATCTTCCCCCTTAAAAAGAAACCAAAGCTGCATGACTTGACTTTTTTTTTTTTAATAGTGCGCTCGTGTTTGGTGGAAAGTACCTCATGCGGCCCTTGAGATGAGAGATGTTTAAGTCCCTGTTCTGATTGCTAATTTTTTTTTTTTTTTTTTTGTCCACCCACTTTAGACATGATTTTTTTTTTTTTTTGCCACTTATGTCAAATCGAGACTTGAAATTTGAGATGTAGCCTTTGCGTCGCCTCATCGTCTTTTGAGTGATTCACTATGGAGTCCCTATAAAATGCCTGGTCCTTTTTCAACATTCTTAATTTTGTATGGATTTCTTGTTTAATCTAAAAATGTTAATAGTTTATTTTGGAATTTTAAATGCATGGTTCTTACAATTGTTGTCCCCCATCTACTATATAGTAAAATATGCTTTTATTTTCCAGACTGATGCATTGGACGTGTTGCATTTGAGAACTAGTGGATGAAGCTAACCTTTCAGATGAAATTCATTCTCATGGTAAAAATGAGGTATGCAGTTTGTTTTAAAATCTTTTATTTATTTATTTATTTATTTATTTTTTTGTCCAGATGTTCTATTAGAACAGAATAAGTAGAATTAATTGGCTAGTTTCTTCTGATGTATGCTGCTCTTGGTGTTTATTCTGTCTGAAATTTTTTTTTTTTTTTTTTTTTAAATCCCCAGAGCTCATGGAAAGCTGCTGTGCAGATGAACTCATCTCTCCCAATAGAAAGCAAGGAAAGCGTCAAAACACTTGCTAGAGATGAACAATCGATCGTCTAGATTGAAGTTTGTGCTGTATTTTGATGAAAGTGGTTGTGACAATGGTAACATCAACCAATAAGGCTGATAGTTACAAGGTGATGCTATAGATAGGTGTTCACTTTAAAGTCTTGAGATTTGACAAAGGAATTCAATAAAGCTTGTTTACACTATTTTGTTCAGTACTTTGCATGACAAGTTTATTAGCATAGGGCCCCCCCCCAATTGAGGGTATTTCTAGCAGCAATGTACTTTTCACCACAAGGTGGCAGTGGTGGCCAGCTACAGCAGTGGTTCTCAACTGTTTGACTTCAAGGCACCTCATTTTCAGTCAATTTAACCGGATAAGAATAAGGGTTTATATAAATTAAATTTATTCCAGATAAAGTATTTTAGAGATTGTTTAAAAAAAAAAACTAATGTTAACTTATAAAAATGCTCATGGAGTTATAATTTACACCACTTTTTCAGGTCTAGAAATCATTCTTATCAAGGATTGAGTACCAATAAAGTAATTTAAAATAAGGAATCTTGATTTATTTTATCACCGTATTGTTAATGTGCTGGAAAGTAAAAAAAAAACTAATACATAAAACTGAAATCAGTTTACCAAGTTGAGAAAGTTAGCAGCACATTGTTTGCATAAGGATTAAAATATTAATAGCTGTATTGTAAATGATTTACCACGTTATCTACCAACATGTACATTTTTTTTTTTTCAAAAAGTTGACACGTCTTAAATGAGAAACCTCACTCTTCAGCTGTTGAACTTTTTTTTTTTTTTTTTTTTTTTTTATAAAAATGCATATAAGACTTTTGTGACACATGAGTAAGCCTTTATTTTAAAATTGCACATTTAATGTTCCAGATGTGCTGAATGTTGTAATATTAAAACCAAACATGGGTGAGCTGAACTAAATGAGTTTATCCAGGTTTCCCTTCCATGTTTCATGTTGCTGCAGAGTAGATGAATCCATTATGCGATGAATCCATGGAAGGTATTGGGAAATATCAGTGTATCTTGTGAGGTAGTCTCCATTTGACGGCTCATATTGGTAATAAGACACAATTCCCTGTGCAACATTTCCACAAACAAGTGGACCCCCAGAGTCTCCCTGTGGATGATATCATTTGATTATTAGTATATCCAGAATGCACTAACAATACACCATATAAGAATTTGTAAGTGTTGCCACTTGAAATACTTGTGCTGGGCCTGTTGTTCCCTCGCTGCATAGAGTGTCAGTTGTCCCACAATTTTTAGAGTCTAACAGAGTTACATTTGCTTCTTTGAGGACTCTTGATGGAGATCCGTGATAGTAATCCTGCACACCCCAACCCATGACCATGCAATCCTTTAAGATTGCATGTTTGAGATCTTCTGTTTTTGGCAAGGTGATAGTTTTCACAGTTTTGTTCAAAGTTGCTGGGGTTTTAAGCTGAAAGGGAAGGTGCAAATCCTACATTTAGTTCAATGTTTTTCTGTATTTTAAAGAATGCATTCAGTACAAGTTAATTAGGTTTAGCCAAATTTCTGCAAACATCAACTATTTCCTATTATGAAAGGCCATTTTTCAAAGGTGTGATTCTAATTAAATGGTTCAGCGTTATATATTACCTTCAGAAGCATGATGTCATGACCTGGCGTATTCATACTGAATTTTGGATGTGGAATTGGTTGTACAGCTACACCATCAGGTAAAAGTTTGGTGTCATTGACACCCAAATACACCATAAGATGACTAAAGATAACAACAAAAATAGATATAGAGGCCAGATTTATGAAAATATATATTTACGATACAAAGAAATTGCCATTTCGGACATCAAAAGTCACGTATTTGTTGTGGAATTTATGGCAAGTTGTATACCCTTTCTGATTAAAATCCAAAATATAATTAATTTAACCTACCTTTTTTCACAGTGGGCCGCTGTCATCACAAAATCCTTTCTTACCAAAAAACCATCACATACTCCTTTTGATTCAGAGTCATGAATGTAGACCATGTAGGGTCGACTGTGTGGAATGGAGACTCTGCCGCCAACAATACCATCATTCATGGAGAAACCTAAGAAAGTTTAGTTCTATGAAGCAATTCAACAGCATATTCTGAGAAACAACCTTTTGTAATTACTGAAGTAGATTAGATGTGATCACCTGGAGTGCAGGAACGCAGCAGTAGCAGAGTAGTTATATGCCAAAGGATGCTCATTGTTGACAGCTCAGTCACACTTGGTATGCACCACAGAAATGTCTCGTGCCTTTATACAGAAATTCAAGGTACCCATACCCGGAAGTTAACGGTAGAAGCTGCAGGATGCTCTGCATTCGGATCAGTTTCACTGATGTAACAGCATTTAAGCTTATGACCACAAGTCAGTGATTATCATCAGCTCTCATGGTTTCACAACTCACACTTTGGTGATATCAGAAAGTGCACACTAGGCACTTGATAGTTATGAGAATTTCAGTATCTGTAATTTGAGCAACTTCTGGTACCTCATTTACCATATCAGGTACAACTTTTACAAACCCCTTTGACCCCAGAACAGCCGTAATTCTTTATGGCATTGATTCAGCAAGAGGCTGGAAACATTCTTTAGAAAGTCTGGTCTCCTATTGACATGGTAGCATCATGCAAACTGCACATTTGTGATGTGAATCTGCCCTTTCTTCACATTCCAAAGGTACTCTTTTGAGATCTTGAGACTGTGGAAGCCATTGGAGTTCACTAAACCTCTTGAGCATGTGTGCGTGCTTTTATGCACTGAGTGTTCTTGGTGTTTCCTTGTTGCTCAAGACATTTCACGACTCGTTCAAGTGTCCTCATTTTTTGCGGTGGAGAGGCTCTCTAGCATTTAACCTCTTGGTACACACTGACTTTGCATGACTTGTTAATTGTTGGAGTCCTTGCAGATGTGGAGATTACAGGTGTTATTTGGTGTGAAATTGTAGTAAGTAGATGACAGTCAAAGCCCCCTCTTTCAAAGATGGTTCAAAAATCTTGACTTAGTCCTTGGTCCCCGGTTTCATAGACAAGGCTCAAGCTAGTCCCAGACTAAAATGCATGTTTGAGCTGTTTTAACTTGAAAGCCATTTGCACTGACATATCTTAAAATATTTCAGTGCCATTTAGGGTTGGGTATCGTTTGAATTTTAACAATTCCGATTCTGCTTATCGATTCCAGTAAGGTAAAAAAAGAAAAACCTTAGATATCATTCACATTTATTCTAAGTCTTATTGTAAAACATTTCATAGGAGCTGAATACCATGAACAAAAATCAACAGGCTAAGAACACTTACACAAGGAACTTTAGCCTATGGTTTAAAAATACCAGAGGAAAAACAACTAGACTGACTAATATAAATTTCAAGCATTATTAAAGACACTCAGTAACTAAAAAAGAACAAATAAATTATCAATTGCACAAATAAATACAATTGAGCAAAGATATAAATATAGAAAGAAATAAACATTTTCAGGTATTCAGGTACAGAAACTGTATAATCAAATGTAAAATAACACTTTATTAATAAAATATAGGCTATACATTACAAATAGCTCAATTATATTCTGTCTAGAACAGCGAGTGAGTTTTCTCGTTGTCTTTTGTTTGATTAATGTTGTCATAGAGACGGCATCCGGAAAATCTGCCGTCACTTTAAGAGCTGCACGGATCACACGGATTACACATACGTTTTCATCTTTTCTTCTCTGTTTTAAGACATAACCAACTGTGTTTACGAGAATATTTTGACATATTTTGTGTGTATTTGTCCGTTCGTGTGCTGTGAAAAAAGACGAGGAAGAGAACTCAGTTCATTATCGCGAGAAGCCGTTCTGTGCGCACGTGTGTGTGTGTGTGTGTGCGCGGCACAGAATGTTTAAAATCACCTTTTCTGTGCGCACGTTTTGGAACAGCGCGCGAGTCTTTTGCGCATACAAGAACCGATAAGTGGAACCGAAATGCGCGTTTCTTATCGAATCACTGGTTCTGGGGAATTTGGAACCGGTTCTAAAATGGAACTGGTTCTCGATACCCATCCCTAGTGCCATTGTTTTGTCTCAAGATGCACGCCAGTAAGGTTTTTTCTAAGACATGTTTATAAAAGCTACTTAAATGCCCTAATTTAACTAAGGTCTAATCCTGGCTTAATCTAAACCCTGTCTGTGAAACCGGACCTGGATGTGTTATCCTTGCCTTTTAGATGCAGATACACTTGTCCAGAGGGGTTTGCCCATCTTAAGCCCTATTCGGACGGGATTAGTTTAACATGGAGAGGTGGGGTAAAGTAATTATTACCAGAGCTTCTCAGTGATTTTAGTCCCATCCGAATGTGCCATCTCAGTAATTATTACGGACAATGTCAGTAAAGATTACGGCGACTTTTACCTTCTGTAAAAAGGTCCGGAAAAATTACCTCAGGTAATACTAATCCCGTGCGAATAGACCCGCTGTAAATATGTAAGTAAATATTATGTCATTTCCTGTTTAAAAGTTGTTTTCCGCAGTTTTTCAAATATGGAGCCGCTTGAAAAAGCATTCAGTTGCGTTCTAGGCGGTGGAACAAGTCTGGGGCAAACCTCAAGTGTTTTCTGCTTATCATTCAGATAAGAAAAAGGTCGAAAGCACTTGTCAGAGGCACAAAACTTCTTTTACCAACAGAATCCAATCAGAATTTAATTAATTTATTTAATAAATTGTTCGACCGGACCTAACTGTTATATATAGGTTATATATAGTTTATATGTGTTTGCGCACGTGATATCAGGAAGGAACTTAATATGCATATGACGACAGGGAGGTGACGGCGGTGTGTAAATCGAGTTACCCCTCCCACTTCTGCTAGTTTTACTGAGATTTCTTATCCCGTGCGAATTGGCCATTGATATTACAGACGTCCTGTGGTAAAATTACATTACTCCATCTACCCCTAAAACTAATCCTGTCCGAATAGGGCTTAAGTTGTGACATCCACTTAGACAGTTGTTTTTTGGTTTCCCAGATGTACAGCTCTGGCCACACCTTGACAAACAGAAAAATACATTCAGTTGACCAGAATAATCTACCAGAAAATTTGACTAATGCATATGTTATGCATTAAGTTGCATTGAATTCAAAGCTTGCACTGTAAATGTGACTACTGTGATAAAATGGTACAGCAATGCAAGTACATTTAGCTATTAACATGTTAACCAACTGACTGTCCTAGTGGGTTTGCAGCGCTTGCGTGATCATCCTTAAAGTTGTTCAGCAACAGAGTTCAGTGGGCCAGAGGTTTTGTAGCTCCTTGTAGAGTCCTCCAAAACAGGAAAGACATTTTCATGGCTTTCATTACATGTCTTTGATAGATGTAATAAAATGCACACTGAACAAAAACGCTGTTTTGAGTACCTCTGATATTAGATGCGGTCACATAGTTCCTAAAGGCTGTAATGCTATATGCTTGCTTTAGCCATGCAAATACGCCAAGCAGTAGCACAGGAATGCCCATTAAGAAACTTCCTACGTCTAGACTGAGGTATGTTCTTCTCATACCTGAACCACAAGACGTTATTATAATTATTGTGAATGAAGCGCAACCAAGGTTTCTGTGAGCGAGGGATGGTGGGGAATGGATTGCATGCTGAAGACTGGGTCTCGAACAGTAATGGGAATTACAGGAGGAGGTTTGGAGAGGCCGAGCAGAAGGGAGGGGGCAGCGGGGGGTGTCTAAAAGAACATTTACCGGCAGACTGTCAGCTTTATTAGAACCAGGGGGTTGACTATGGGATGGTTAAGCAATTAGACGTCATGATAGAAGCAGGGAACGAAACGACAGTAGTAAAAAGTCCATCAATCACTGTGCAAATCATGATTATTAAGAATAAAAGGAAATGACAACAGTGTGCTTCCAAATAAGAAAGTAGCATATGACACACTTATCTGGCCACTCTTAAATGAAAATGCATATGAGAGGTCAGGATCTTGCCAGGCCATGTCATTGGGTTTGTGTAATGCACTAAATCACCAATATCTTCTGAATTTGAATGATTTCAGTGGATATATGATATCTGAGAGTGGTTCATGACTTCACAAATGTGCTGTTTTGCATCACTTTTAGTCTTAATCAATATCATCGCTCTTTGCATCTTCTTTGCAACATAGGGGCTGTCAAGTTTATTTTGCAGTTCTCAGAAGATCACCAGATAACGCTCCACATGAAGTGTTACGTGCCACAGTGAAAATGTGTGAGATTGTGGTTTTGAATACATCTTTCAAAATGTGACCCTTTTGGATGCCTCACTGGAGCTCATCTCTGTACTGTCCAGACTAGAAGAGGATAGGAAAGGAGACAGGAATTAAGAGGGGAAGATGAGCAGTGACAATATGTTCCAGACATGGCTAAATACCTATTGGTCTAAGCACTAAATCCACCTTCTGCTTCCCCTACACCCCAAAAGGATTTTAAAGTTTATATATTTCCTACATTATTACTCATAAAATGGATCACCTGCACCAGAGGTGTTTAGTTTTCTGAAAACATAATCGTTTTTTTGTGAAGAAAACATGCCATTTACACCACTATTCATCGACAATTACTTGAATGTCAGTAAAAACTGTAAAATTGTATGACGAACTGTTGATTGTAGCGTAACTTGATCTACCTCTGTACATTGGGTATTACTGTATATACCTATTTCTTTTTCATTGTCTTCCTTTTTTCTTAATGCTGTCATCCATTGTTACTGTATTTGAGTGTTCCAGAAACGTTTGTTTATATCTGTATTATCTGATTTGTTCATAAATCATTCAATAAACATATAAATTACATAGACGCCTCATTGGCCGCTGGATCGTACGTCAACAGCGCCGCCATATTGGGCCAGGCAACCATTGCCGTAACTATTTTGAGGTTTTACAAACCGTCGTACAATCCAAACCTTTCCTCAGGGAATTACCTTTCACATGTAAGTCTGAACATTTGTTTTTGGTTTTATTTGGTCAATAGGCTATGTTGACAACTAGTTAGCCACCAAAGTCAAACTATTAATATCTAGTAATAGCGGTAGTTAGCTATGAAAACTGAGACATTATAAGAAAAGAAGTCTCAGCTTATATTATAGTTAATATTATGAACTATTACAATTAGCAAAAAATCGCAAGTGAGTCTTCCGTGCAATGCAGTGAGCCAGAGGACTTTGGCTAGGCACTCAGGCTGTCAGAAATACAGATAGAGTCTCTCCAAAGAGCAGGTGTTTTGATTGCTTGTCATCTAATTGGCTCATTTATATTTCCCCCCATTTTAGCCAGTGGCAACCAGGACACCACAGACACCAAGGAAGACTGAAGAGAGCCTGTCAGTGCTGTTCTCTGCATTTCCAACAGACTGCACCTCTTCTCTTAAATAATTATATCATATTATTATATGACTTAAACCATTAAATGATTGTACTATTCACTACTGACTACTTCATTTGCTATTTTTATTTTATTGACTATATTACTTTACAGTTTATGATATACTATTTGCTGTTTTATTCATAGTTATTATATTACTAATATATTATACTAAATTGTATTTTAAGCTAATAATAATAATATAGGCTATTAGTAATAATATGCTATAGAATAAAACTGCCATATTCTGTATATTGAACTAATACATCTGACCTTATATTACACTTATATTTCATACAATTTATATTGTACTGTAGCTGTACTATAAATGTTTTACCGCTGTAACTTAAATGTTTACTGGATCCATTATGGATGATCTTATAATTAGGGGTACAAGCTGTGATATTAATGTTGCCCACTAGTGGGAGCCACAGGATAAGGAATCTTTTAAGCCCAGTCTTTTTCTATGTGTTTTTATCCATTTGTATAACTATGGTGTACTGACAGTAAATCTGTGAAATGCTTATACATCATTAAATTTTTAACTTTTTTTAGACCCCAATAAAACATTTTTTCAAGTCGCCAGACACAATTAAATATAATGCTATCCATTTAAAGTGAAGAGACAATTTTACGTCTTTTTTTACTATAGTATAATATAAAGACATTTATTGTTGTGTTATATATAATAAACCAACATTTGTGTGTTAAACTGCAAGCATAAGGTTAGGAGGCAACTCATATAGAAACAAATTATAAAAATGAAAAGGTAAAGATAAATGCTTCAGATAAATAAGGTTTTGAGCTGCAAATAATCTTCACATTCATTTGAAATTGTCCTGTGACATCCCATGGCGTGATTCAAGAGAAAAGTCTAAAAAGACAATGTTGAAGACAGAAAAAGCCATTTCTACAGTTAAAATTGATGTGCACATTTCATGTACAGATTAAATTATATTACATTAGGGATGTCTCCTCAATTATTAACCAAGAAAAACAAGCCAAAGCTTGACAAGCTTGAGTTTTTTTTATGACAAGTGAATAATTTTCAAGTTCTAACTAGCGAGTTCTAACAAGTAATTTGAGACAGAACCTTTATACTCCACGCAGATCATAAACCGTTGAAATCAGTTAAATGTTAAATTTATTGCGCTTTTGTTCAGAAAAGCCACAGTTCCCCTTTTACTTGTATTAGTTTATAGAGTGGACAATATGGCAGACTCGTTGACGTATTGCAGCAACGGTCCAAAGCGGCCAATGAAACGTCTGTAAATGTGTCTGCAAGAACCAAAGAGGTTTGTTCTCGCACGCCAAAGCATGTAGCCTACGCAAAGTCCCTTTAAGACAAGTCATTTGGCGGCCATCTTTGAAACGCCTATTGGGCATGCAAGTGCAGCTTCTATCTCTTTGAATCAGGAAACATCAATTTCTCCAAAACTGTGTTCGCCAATCTGACAACTGTCTCATACATTTAATTTCTAAAAGCTCCAATCATGACAAAAACACGGCATTTTTTAGCTTGGACAAAGCTAATGTGCATGCGCAATCCTAAACACGCGTCTCAGAACACTGCCTGTTTCTATAGCAACCGGAGCTTCTAATGGCAGCTGCAGTGACGCGTGACATGACTAATCAACGATTGGCTCTTTCATTTAGAAGGCGGGGCTTATTCACCATATTGGGCGTTACACTTTCTCCCATTCATAGTAACTAGTGCACCATCTTCCTAGAAAAGTCTGATGTATGGTTGAGCTTATGTTCGCTGATCAGTGTTTATATGTGAATTCGATTAGCCTAAATTCAATCTATTCATCATATAAAGCGATCAAGTATCTTCAGAAAATTTGTACAACCACTCAATTCATATTGATTCGTTTTACGATCTCTTTATGAACATTTTGAAGCATCAAAGTGGTAGTTGCGTAGCTGTCAATGGAGGGATAGAAAGCTCTCAGATTTCATCAAAAAGACCTTCATTTGTGTTCTGAAGATGAACAAAAGTCTTATGGGTTTGGAACAACATGAGGGTGAGTAATTAATGACAAAAAAATTGTTTTTGGGTGAACTAACCCTTTGAGTACATTCATTGTGGCTCCTTTTTTCATTGTTCTTTTTTTTTTTTAGAAGAATCCAAATTAAAATGGATTTTTGTCTAAACCCTCATCCTGTCTCAAATAACACCTGCTGCTGCTGTGCTGTGTAGACTGAGGGTTCTCATGAGATGGATATGCAACATGGGAATACGTTCCCTGCCAACAAAATCATATCTGTTATTTTGATTGAGAATAAAACATATGAGCATATTCATTTTTAAATCTAAAAAGGCAATGTATGTCTGACACAAAGCAGAGGTATTTCGCAGTTTGCTACATACCCAAAGTGTTCTGACACTAGAGCAACCTTAGATTCAACTAACACACGACCTTTGGTGTAACGTACACTAGAGTTTGATATCCCTTTTCACTTGGTTAGACAGGCAATTAGCTGCCTTTTCAGAATTATAGAGTATTTCATGAGCACAGAGTGCCCTTGACTCATAGTTCAGGGTGACTGTAATTTGCATAAGTGCTGTGGTAAGATGCCACAAATGAAGTCAATCTCATTGCAAAAAAGTCTGTTATATTGGTTCTGTTTCAGAACCTAATATGCTTACTTAAAAGTATATTTTTTTAAAAGTTAAAAATATATATCGGTACCATATTGGTTAATTCCAAGTGAAACACTCATTATAATTATACTTATAATTCATTCAATATAGTTAAAAATTACTAAAAACTGACTATTCTGTCCAAGTCAAGTCTCCAATGAGCTTCTATTGGTATGATTTACAGACTTCCTGCATATGTAGTGTTTCAAATCAGTCACTTATGAGGCAGTAGGCAGTGAGACAGCTCACTAGGTTGTGGAACAGAGCTATTAAGTTTATCCGGCACTCTGCCTGCCAGTCCAGTCATACATACCGAACCAGAAAATAAGATTTTAAAAGTTTCTCACTGATACCTGTGATACATTCAGAAACTATGACAGAGATGAAGCAATATGTGGGCCAAAGCACACAGGGACAATTTTTAATGTTTTGTACAGTTTTATTACTTTCCTCTGGAACATGACACACTTTCTCTTATTCATGATCTGTCTCTCTTTCTTCCTCTCAGAGCGATAAGACATCCATCACAAACTGCGGTTGAAGGTCTGATGTTACAAAATGAGTACATCAAGTGCATTTTTATTATCTCTGGCAAGGATTAAATGTGCAACTGTGCATGATCTCATGTCTTTAATAATGGCACTGTAAACAGAGAACCTGCTTCATCTGGTTTTTAAAACGGGTACACTCCAAAATGAACAGTCGCAGGTGCCAAATGCACGAAAAATTGGCCTTTGGCCTTTTACTCGCCATTTTTTTGGCTGGTAACTTTAAGGAACTGCGATGTAATACGTGGTTTAAGTCAAAGTATAAGAATCATAGTCTGACCCTTGCTGCTGTAAGTCATGTGAGCGAAAGAAAGTCGTGGCTTTTTCCTTACTGGAAAAATTTTCTTTATAGGATGCCTAAGTAAGATACCTTGTGGTGATGCATATGTGGAATAGTTCTTACATTAAACCAACAAAATAAAATATGAGGAACAAAAATGCTCTCAAGGCAATTCATTAATATTTTAAGTTATATTGGTGGTTAATTCGTATGATTTGGAGTCTGCAGTGAGGGCTAGGTTTAGGGGTGGACCTTCATGCCTATTTTTTGTTCTAAAAATGATGCATTTTCGTACCAATAAAATCATACGAATATATACAAAATCACCAATTTGTAAAATAGTTGTGTTTTAGATGGGGTTGTTCAATTTACATGACATTGGCAGGTGTGGCAAAAAATTAAATATTTTTGGACCCTAGCTTTACTACAGACTTAAAGGGATAGTTCACCCAAAAATGAAAATTACCCCATGATTTACTCACCCACAAGCCATCCTAGGTGTATAAGACTTTATTCTTTCAGACACATTCAATCAGAGTTATATTAAATAATGTCCTGGCTCTTCCAAGCATTATAATGGCAGTGAATAGAGGATGATATTTTGAAGCATCCATCCATCATAAAAGTAATCCATACGACTCCAGGGGGTTAATAAAGGCCTTCTGATGCGAAGCGATGTGTTTGTATAAGAAAAATTTTAAACTTTATAAACTAAGATAACTAGCTTCTTACAGACGGCCGTACGCATCGATTTATGGCGAAAGAGTAACCCCTGACCTGACGCATGGCGTATTGACGAAAGCGCAGAGGATAGAGCAAAACAAAAAAACGGTCACGAATTAGAAGTCTAAAACAAGAATTTTTAAAGAAACATGTCGGAGGATTTTGATATAAGAGAAGAGGAGCTTGAGTTTGTTGCCCAGGCCTATTAGTTTGAGTTATTAGGCGTCTACTCTCACGTAAACTTATGCTACTCCTACATCATACATCGTGCCAGGGATTACTCGACTTGTGTAGGCCGTCTGCCGGAAGCTAGTTATTTTAGTTTTTAAAGTTTTAAATATGGATATTTTTCTTACACAAACACATCGCTTCGCTTCAGAAGGCCTTTATTAACCCCCTTGGAGTCGTGTGGAGTTTTATGATGGATGGATGCACTTTTTTGGGCTTCAAAATATCATCCTCTATTCACTGCCATTATAAAGCTTGGAAGAGCCAGGACATTATTTAATATATTTCCGATTGTATACGTCTGAAAGAAGAAAGTCATATACACCTAGGATGGCCTGAGCATGAGAAAATAATGGGGTAATATTCATTTTTGGGTGAACTATCCCTTTAAGGCTGATTTATACTTCTGCGTCAAACCTACGCCATAGCTACGGAACCGTGGCTGTGTGTAGCATACATAGCCTGTGGTGTAGCCTGATGTGCACCTCTCCAAAAATGTAAAAATGCGTAAAAAATTATACGCGGACCACAAGCACTGGGAATGGTCTGCTAGAACCTCTCCCTCAGGTCAAAAAAAATCTGCGATAGCATTGCATTTCCTCGTACGCATTTCCGTTTGCGGATTATAAATGATCTGTTCTTCGATATTTGAAAACTGAAGCTGCAACAAAAGTCGCTGTCTATTTGCCGGCATCACTGCTGCTGCTTCTCCGACAACATACACAACAAACTTGAAATGTGAAAACTTTGAATTTGAAGATCAAGAATTGTACTTAATTTGTCTTCCAGGAAACATGCAAGTACCTTCTGTTAAAGGGCAGTACTAAATGAAAAAAATGAGAAAAATTTGGACATATCCTGTTCAAAAGTTTTCACCCCCGGCTCTTAATGCATCGTGTTTCCTTCTGGAGCATCAGTGAATGTTTGAACCTGTTTTAATAGTTGTGTTTGAGTCCCTCAGTTGTCCTCAGTGTGAAAAGATGGATCTCAAAATCATACAGTCACTGCTGGAGAGGGTTCAAATATGCAAAATATGCTGGAAAACTGAAGAATTTGCAGGACCTGAAGGATTTTACTGAAGAACAATGGGCAGTTTAACTGCTCAGGACAAACAAAGGACTCATGAACAACCATCACAAAACAAAAAACAGTCGTGGATCAAGGTAACAACACGCAGTATTAAGAATCAAGGGTATGTAAACCTTTGAACGGGGTCATTTTTATAAATTCTGCTATTTTTTGTCTTGTGGACTATATGTAAACATCTTTTATGTAAAATATCTTATTCAGGACATTACTAAATAAAAAATAACATGCATTTTGTATGATCTCTCTAATTTTGTTAAAATTATTCACATTTTCTTGCAACTGTAAATCAGCCTTCAAGGCCCATTCAAGGTTGATAACTATAACGATAATGATAAAGATAAAGTTCTAAAAATCGTTCTAAATATAAAGAAACAGCAGAGTCCACACCACAACTATAACGATGACAGCACATAAAGGTATCGTTGGAATCACTTTCGGAACGATTTTTTTCCCAGCTGATCAGAATCCATCCTGTTTTAAAGAGCTCAAGCATTTAAAGCAGCAGATGACAAAACTGCAGCATGTGCTTATAATAAACAATGATATCCTGCACTGGTGTGGACACTAATATAGTTATCGTTCTTGGTGTGAACAGGCCTTGACAAAGTTGGACTGACATCTGTTCTACTGCTTGCTTCAGCTTTATAGCTAAAAGGATAGGCTGAACTAATCACACGGTACCAATAATTTTAAACGATGAGGATGTAGAACTTAATGGCCTGCATGCAAAACCTGACAGTGGTGTAAGGCAAAGACAAGTGTTACATTCACTGGAAAAAATGATGCTCAATAAAAGGAACTCCTGGCAAGTGTTTGCCAAAAGCTTTTCTAGAAAGCCCTTGAGACCAAGAACAGAGAGATCAGCGACATGTTAGAGAGGAGAGGTATAAATTATGCTGAACATTTGGATGTTCTACTCTTCCGAATTTGATTTGTAAAACACATGGTGTCTGCCCGCATCAAAGAAGGTCATTGTTTTAAAAATCAATCCAATGATGACCAAAATGACATATTGCAAAATAATTCACAATCATATAATCCTAAAGCCTATTGAATTAGCAAGACTAAAAGGCTCCACCGCAAGCCCCAACCTCTCCAAAGAGAAGCACATGCTCAACTAGAAGAATGTAAAATCGCAAAAAACATCTCATCTTCCCGCAGATGTTCTTCTAGAAGGTGTGGGTTGATTAGAAGCACGGAGCTCTGAGAGAGATGAGATAAGAGACAAACTGCCAAACCTTCAAGCACTGAACTTATGTTTCAGCTTAATGCGATAGACACGGAGATGAAACACACTCATCTTGCAACCACAAGATAATAGCTCAAAGTTCAAAGGCAGCGTGCAACTCACATTCATTCCTCTAACAGATATACAGCAGCCCAAAATGAGCTCTTTTGAGTTTACCGTTGTAATCTGTGTAGTTTGTAAAGCTTCGGACCATAATGAGACTGAGTTGCATGAGCCAGACTGTGGAGAAAAATAGTGGAGATTTATTGTAGGGTTTGTTTGAATTACTTATCTATTGACCAGACTGACTGTGGGCATGAGCTTGTAACTGGAGGCGTGAGAATCCACTGTTGTATTTTTAGCAAGTCTGCACAGAGTCGCTGGCAATTATTTGGTAATGTAAGCCGATATATTTAGACAGTTCTTTCATCATTGTTCGGACCAGGAGAGTAATTGTTTGTCCAGATGTGGTCTGGACCAAAAGAATGTGATCAGTAAAGGATTTATATCTATAAAGGATAAAGCTGTCGTTATAGTGAAGCCAAGGCTGTTGTAAAGACAGTTGGCCTATACAGTAACCTATGACTTAAGCACTTCAAATGACACATCTCGAAATGTATGTTCAAATGCTGGGAAATTCCATTTGTGCAAACCCTGTCCCCCAACCCTGCATTCCCCTATATGACTTTCATACACAAAATTAGATAACAGGAGTCCTCTTGAATACTCCTAACGTTTCATAGATTTAGGAGCTAGTTTTAGTGCTAAAATGCTTTGTGAAATACTCTTAGAGCAAAAATGTAGGAGTCCTAAAATTAAGACTGACACGCCCATTATTTTTAAGAGTTTCTCCTAAATCGGCAAGTTAGAAGCTACTTTTAGCCTTAAGATGTTTTGTGAATACGGCCCCTGATGTTTCCTGGCGGAATTGGGCTACTTTTAAGTTTTTGCCGCGGGTTGATTTTCACCCCCGTAAGTATGATTTTGGCGCTCCAACACCCCCAGACGTACAGATTCAGTGGATAATCCAGCCGCCCGATGGAGAAAATAGCATTGGGCTATTTTTGGGCTACTTTTGTGGCACAGACTTGGCAACCCTGCTGTGACCCCTTGTCTGAATATTTCTATCGGAATTCATCCTACTTTTTTGTCACTCCTGATCAACATTTATTCAAAATTCGATGGCTTCCGTGGCACATCACTTTATAAATGAACATGTAAATGCTGACTTCAGTAACCTCCGTGTTTACTTCTGTATAATTCCATGCTGCGTGCCGTCTTATACTGTTCTTTTTCACATGCAGGTCATTTCAGGATCGTGATCTGTTCACACTCAAATCTGATATTGGCCACATAAAAAAAAAAAAAAAAAAAACATAATGTGAAGAGCCATAAAAGCAATAAATAAGAATTGAGCACTAAGGCTTGCAGTATGAACCTTATTGTGCTTAAGAAGAATCTATTCACTCAACATACCTTTTTTAAATTTTTCAATGTGAACTTTAATTTCCCAAAAGTATGTTCTCCTCTGAAACAAACAAAATCATATTTCTTTCACGTCGGAAACCCAGGGAACAGGTATTCTGGGTATTTGGAGAGGAAGGGGAGATATTTGGGAATAAAACGCAAATGAGTGAAACAAAGAAGAATGGATCAGGGGGGCGGAGGGAGGGGTCAGGCAAAGCAGACAGTCTGCATTGGTCATTAGAAGAAAGAGCGGATGGAGAAAACAGACTGAGGCCTTCAGTGGACACTCCTCAAAGAATCTGGTGATGAGAAGAACGCTATGTGCTTCAGTTCCTCAGCAGAAATCTCCATATCACTTCCTCATCCTTCTTAATGTTGCTATGATGGACAAAAACATGCTCTTATGATTCACTTCATAACACATCAATCCAATCACACATCCTAGACCTGGAAATGCAGTATGACAACACTCCAAGGCTCCAAAAGGGGGTTTTCACAGCGATGCCATAGAAAAAAAAAGTTCCATGGATGTTCTTTATGAAACCATCAATGCCAGTAAATAATCTTATTTTCAAAGCACTGACAAATATACTTGGGAGGATCCTTGTAAATAATATGAACAATTGCCTTCTATGCCATTGTCAAGGTGAATTGTCCATTTTGGCAATTGCACAAAAGAATTTTGCTTAATTTTACATGTATTATAACATAGGTTATGTGGTAACTGGCAGCAGGTCACAGATCTTGTTGGAACTGATTTAAGCCTTTAGCCTCTAATAAAATTATTTTGGTAAGGAACTGTCTGCAATAATATCACTCTATACTTAAAATAAAAAGCAATGGTTAAATTTGAAAAATGACATGGTCACGTACTGTTTGTGGAAGCTTAATTCAGTGTAACAATGTTGAGGCTAGACATCGGTCCGACAGGCCGTCACCAGCTGTAAGTGCTTCTGTATTCAATTTCAGCAGGATACTTCTTGTTCATAACTTTTTGTCCAGAGCACCCAAACCTGACCAAAATAACAACTCTTGTCCAAATGGAAGGACAGTGGAGAATCCATTATTTTATATTGTACTTAAGAGACCTATTGACTATAAAGCATTTTGCATAACCCGTGGTATGTATTTTCATTAGTGTTATTGTTTTATTTTTGCATTTTTACTATGAAACCGTACCCTGTTTTGTCATTTACTGATTCATACCACAGATGTTTGGAATTGCTCTGTCTCACTGGCTTTTCATTCCCATGTCGATCGGGGACATTGGTATTGGATTCCCACCGTGTTTACACACGACACGTCAAAACGTCTTGAGACTTTGAGGCTGACTATAATGGACAAAGCAAACATTACAAATACATTTGTATTTGTATTGAAAATAGTGTGAGCGCGTATAGTATGCCAGAAATAGAATTGTGCATCTCTGTCAGCAATAGAGTGCAACAGTTCCCAATTTTTCAGTGCCGTTGTTTTCCGGAAGTATTTGTTCCATTCATTTCATAGGGAATTCAAAAAAGTCTTAGTTAAAGCGTTATAAGCCATGAACCAAACCAGCCTGCTACAAGGTGAACATTACAAACTTTGATTTAAAGCAAAAAAGTATTTGAAAATTGGACAAAAATACAAAGGTACAACAAAACTGTGTACTTAACGGCTTTAGTGAGGAAAGAACTACAATCCCATAACACAGAGCTTCCCAAACTTCAGAGGGGTAAGGCCCCCCAAAAACATAGCAAGAGCTCCACGATGTTTAAAAAATAAAACCTAAAAACATTTACATTTTAAACTGAGGAACGATGTAAACTTTGTCAGTTTTAGTAAAGAACAAGTCTGATCAGCAGTCTTCCAGACAGTACCTAAAGCCGGGGACGTGAAAGTCGGTGTGAAAAATCATGCAGTGTGCTGTATCTAAAGATTCTAGTCTTAGAATTTAAGAACCAGCTGTTGCCAGTCGTCCTCACAAAGATTTTATTAAACATGTTTAATATTTGCGACTGGCGCAGGCGATTATGCTGAGGAGATGCGTTCCGTCAAACATCATTCTTGTAATTTTATCGAACACAATCTTTTTGATGTTTCTTTTGTATTAATTCATAAGTTAACATTGCAAGTTAAGGCTATTCATTTTGTGCTGCAGACGGAAAAAGGTGAAACTGCATTCTGTAAAAATTCAGAATAAGCAGTGATGCGCGATAGTTCCCGGTTTCCCCCGCAGCGCTGGTCAACTTGATTCTATTGAACCCTGGTTCATTTGCGTGCATCTTACATAATCACAAACATGCACAACGCATGATAGAAGACAGAACGCTGGCCAATATATTGTTTATTATTATTATTATGAATTTGGTGCTATTATGCGCAGCTGAGTAAATGACATTTGGGTTTACTGTGTGTTGGATGAAGGCAGATTCTGGATTCTGCTGCATGCTTACAAAGGGACTCTTGAGGAGACAGCGGTTGCCATTCATTTGTTGCCCTGATTGCACTCGCAATGCGCGAATACACTGCAGGCTCGCTCTCGCTCGTATCCAAGGTAAATCCTCAACACCATCATCCCTTACATGTGTTTTATTGAACTAAATACATTATAATCGACTAAAACGAAAACTTTTCTGAACAAGAGCGCACCCAAGTTCGTGTTTCTCACAATGTTCACGCGAATCGCGGCACAGTTCAAGTGCAACCGAACTCAGAGCACCTCCTCCAGGTAGTCTCGGGTTCGGTACCCTGGTGCGCTCCCAGCTTTCACATTACCAATTTTTCATGCAAACCGTGCCCCGTTCTGAACTAAACTGCCAGCGTAAAACTCCCTTTATTTATATTTTTAAAATGAGAGAAATCACTGCTTATTCTGAATTTTTACAGAATGCAGTTTCACCTTTTTCCGTCTGCAGCACAAAATGAATAGCCTTAACTTGCAATGTTAACTTATGAATTAATACAAAAGAAACATCAAAAAGATTGGGTATGATAAAATTACAAGAATGATGTTTGACCGGGAACGCATCTCCTCAGCATAATCGCCTGCGCCAGTCGCAAATATTAAACATGTTTAATAAAATCTTTGTGAGGACGACTGGCAACAGCTGGTTCTTAAATTCTAAGACTAGAATCTTTAGATACAGCACACTGCATGATTTTTCACACCGACTGTAAACACAGACTGAACGCAACTGTCCCTGATTCGGCGCGTTTGAGCATGATCAGTCCTAACAACCAAATTCCATTCATAATCGACCTAACAGGTGTGTCCCCGGCTTAATGGAAAAATTTTTTATATGTTTTATATTTTTGTAATAAGGAGGGGGGGGAAAAAATCACATTTTAGAACAATTAGAATATTTTAATTATTTTAATATTTTAATTTAGCCTAGCCACGGCCCCCCTGCAATACCGCTACGGCCCACCGTTTGGGAAGCACTGCGGCATAACACCCAACATTACGAACATCATAATCAAATTAAAAATGATGGAGAAATATAAAACTACTAATTTAAAAATGTTGATTATATATAGAGAGACAATATATTTTAGGTTTATTGCAAAACATGCAAATATATTCAAATATTGAAGTATTTTGAGCATAGAGAGACCAACTTGATTACATCATTTGCAGTGCTTCATGGGACTGGGCGGAGCTAACAAGATCTTTTGAAGCATTTTGCTTGTTTTGACTCTCTGATTGATGGAATTTTCTGTACAGCATCATGGGTAATATAGTTTTTCATCACAAATTCTTCTGTTAAATGCAATTATTTAAAAAAAAATAAGTTGAAATAATGCAGACTTGTAACCAGTCCTTTTCGACCCGCTTCGGAATCAGGATTTGAACTGGGGTCTCTGGTGCCTCTTAAGATCAGGGGAGTGAGGTTTACACACACAGATCTTACTGGCCTACGTCCCCTAAACCTTACTCCCATCCGGGTCACAGCACCAAATGTAACCGGCCCTACTCAGATTCGAACCGGGGTCTTCGGCATGATGCGGGTGCGCTAACAAAGGCGCTAAAGACTGCAGTCGCTCTTAAGATCAGGGGAGTGAGGTTTACACGCACAGCTCTTACTGACCTATGTCCGTTACATACTGACAGCTTCAACAGAAGCAAATACTATCGATGAATAACCTCGTAGCTCACAGTAAAGCTGTCTTTATTAAGTTTATAAGTTAAAAATGTATTTCCCTGGAGAAATTGAATGGAGTTTTTACTTCCAGAACCTGATTGTCGCACTCTGTTCGGTGCTTCATGATGCGACACATCCCATTTTAGACCGCATCATTGATTATAATGGGTTCTATTTGCTTTTGACACAACGTGTCTAGTGTAGACCTAGTAAATGAACAAGGGTTAGAAAATTCCCCCACCTCCGTCAAAGTTTCGGCCAAGACGCACCTGCTTATGCTAAGATGGAATCCGGGCAGAAATCTCTGAAGGCAGTTACCCTGAAAATAGAAGATAGAATACATAATAATAATTATTGATAAAATGTTAAATTAAAATGATTGTTAATTATATGAATGAACGAATACATATAATTTGTTGCAGATGAGATGAAGGGTTTTGTTAATTTTATCTATTGTAGGCCTATAATAACAAAACACAATGTTTTCCTCTTGAAACAGCAATAAATTTTATTCTTTTAGTTTAGTCAGCATATTGTGTGGATAAGCATCTGTCATATAATCAAAACAGATTAAGGTTTCGAAACTCTTTTCAAGAGGAAAAGCTATCATTCTCAATCTCAACTCATCAGCAACCTCAGATGCATTCTTATCAGCATCCTGTAATGATAATATTGATAATGCTCAGCGCACAGAGGAAATGTGCTGTGTAGAAAACAAACAGCTGCATTAAATGCACAAAAGAAGTCGTATAAAAGAGTATATATATATATATATATATATAGAAAAGCCATCTTTGTTCTCTTTATACAGAATATTTTCCTTGTGATGATTCTCATCAGGATTTGAACTGGGGTCTCTAGTGCCTCTTAAGATCAGGGGAGTGAGGTTTACACACACAGATCTTACTGGCCTACGTCCCCTAAACCTTACTCCCATCCGGGTCACAGCACCAAATGTAACCGGCCCTACTCAGATTCGAACCGGGGTCTTCAGCATGAGGCGGGTGCGCTAACAAAGACACTAAAGACTGCACCCACTAGAGTGCCTCTTGAGGCCAAGGGAGTGAGGTTTACACGCACAGCTCTTACTGGCCTACGTCCGTTAGACTCACCCACCTAAACCTCACTCCCATTGGGGTCACGGAACCATGTGTAACTGGTCCTACTCGACCCGCTTGAGCAGGATTTGAACCGGGTCTCCAGCGTGGGAGGCGGGTGCACTAACAAGGGCGCTAAAGACTGCAGTCGCTCTTAAGATCAGGGGAGTGAGGTTTACACGCACAGCTCTTACTGACCTATGTCCGTTACATACTGACAGCTTCAACAGAAGCAAATACTATCGATTAATAACCTCGTAGCTCACAGTAAAGCTGTCTTTATTAAGTTTATAAGTTAAAAATCTATTTCCCTGGAGAAATTGAATGGAGTTTTTACTTCCAGAACCTGATTGTCGCACTCTGTTCGGTGCTTCATGATGCGACACATCCCATTTTAGACAGCATCATTGATTATAATGGGTTCTATTTGCTTCTGACACAACGTGTCTAGTGTAGACCTAGTAAATGAACAAGGGTTAGAAAATTCCCCCACCTCTGTCAAAGTTTCGGCCAAGACGCACCTGCTTATGCTAAGATGGAATCCGGGCAGAAATCTCTGAAGGCAGTTACCCTGAAAATAGAAGATAGAATACATAATAATAATTATTGATAAAATGTTAAATTAAAATGATTGTTAATTATATGAATGAACGAATACATATAATTTGTTGCAGATGAGATGAAGGGTTTTGTTAATTTTATCTATTGTAGGCCTATAATAACAAAACACAATGTTTTCCTCTTGAAACAGCAATAAATTTTATTCTTTTAGTTTAGTCAGCATATTGTGTGGATAAGCATCTGTCATATAATCAAAACAGATTAAGGTTTCGAAACTCTTTTCAAGAGGAAAAGCTATCATTCTCAATCTCAACTCATCAGCAACCTCAGATGCATTCTTATCAGCATGCTGTAATGATAATATTGATAATGCTCAGCGCACAGAGGAAATGTGCTGTGTAGAAAACAAACAGCTGCATTAAATGCACAAAAGAAGTCGTATAAAAGAGTATATATATATATAGAGAGAGAGAGAGAGAGAGAGAGAGAGAGAGAGAGAGAGAGAGAGAGAGAGAGAGAGAGAGAGAGAGAGAGAGAAGCCATCTTTGTTCTCTTTATACGGAATATTTTCCTTGTGATGATTCTGAAAGAAACCGCGCCGGGTGTCTACTGTTGCTATAGTAACGGACGCAACTTTAATGCGCATCTGATTGACAGATAAACAACGCGCTCTTATTTCAGTGTTGTTAATGTTGTAGTTATTTCAGCAGTTTCCTTCGTACATTCAGTTAAACGACATTAAGTTAAATTTATTTATCATTCATCAGAACATTTCCGTAAAACTTATAAATAACGGTGACGTTTCCACGCAATGGAAGCGTTTTATTTCAACAGTAGTGACCACGGTGACTTGGCAGCTTTACCAATGGCTTGAGCGGTTTTACTCAGAACTATTCCTGTCTCGATAGAGAGCTGTCATCTGCTCATGTGAATAGCAGTGGCCGTCCTGAGGAGAGCTAAGACGTGCGCTGCTCAAAAATGTGTCAATGAGAGCGACGGACGGAGCGCGAGCGCAATCCAGTGAAAGGTGGTAAAGAGAGCGGCGCGTGTCTGTGAAGGAGAGCTGCGAGGGCGCGGATGACGGCACACGTCTCCATTAATTAACGCATGTAGTAGCTATAATCTAATGTTTATTTTAAAGCACTGAATCGCTATCAAATCGCGATTAATTCGATTCTTAGCATTTTAAATCGATTATCAACCGAAATCAACGATTCACGATTCAAAAATACATGTTCATCAATACATTTGATACATATGCATCAAGATCGATGCATATGCATCGTCAGGATTTGTAATCGATGCATCGAGAAAACGAGTGAATCGTTACACCCCTAATATATATATATATATGATTTTTAATGTTTTTAGAAGAAGTCTCTTATGCTAACCAAGGCTGCATTTATTTTATTAAAAATACAACAACAACAAAACAGTAATATTGTGAAGTATTATTAAAATGTAAAATAACTGTTTTCTATTTGAATATATTTTAAAATGTAATTTATTCCTGTGATGCAAAGCTGAATTTTCAGCATCATTACTCCAGTCTTCAGTGTCACATGATCCTTCAGAAATCATTCTAATATGCTGATTTGATGATCAAGAAACATTTATGATTATTATCAATGTTGAAAACAGCTGTGTAAAACATTTTTTTTTCTTTGATGAATAGAAAGTTCAAAAGAACAGCATTTATTTTAAAAAGGAATCTTTTGTAACATTATCAATGTCTTTACTGTCACTTTTGATCAATTTAATGCATCCTTGCTGAATAAATGTATTAATTTCTTAAGTTCTTTCCCAAAAAAAAAAAAAAATTCTTACTGACCCAAAACTTTTGAACGGTAGTATAATGTTGCAAAAGCTTTCTATTTCAGATAAATACTGTTCCCTTTCGTTCAGTCACTCCGAGTAACGTCAGTGACTGACGAATGGGGGTTTCGCCTAGAAGCCTATCATCTTCGAGATCTAGAAAAGGCCCAATGGCAGTGCCAATGCCATGGGCATGCGGAATTTGCATAGTGTAACTCCGCCCCACAGCGTGGGTATATAAGGAAGTACGCTGGCAACATCGCATTATGTTTTTGCTTCGGAGCCAAGAGCATCTATCTCTTCACTCCTTAAGCCTTCTTTAGTAGATCATCAAGCTTCTTCGAGACAAGCAGCTCTCCAGTTGGTGTTGGTGTGACGGCGCGTTCCAGCGATCTCACATTGCCTGCCTGCTGATCTGTGCAGTGATCTGCAACAGCTGTGTGTGTGTGTTTCCCTGGGCGCTTCAGCACTCTGCAGAGCTTTCTCTCACAAAAAGAGCTTGCGTGTGGCACGTCTTTTTAAAGACGGTTCGCCCATGCACTTCTGGGTGCGGTCGATCTCTGTTGCCATCTGATGGGTACAATCACTGCTTGACGTGTTTGGGCTTCAGCACGCTCAAGCAGCATTTGTGGATGAGTCATGTTCTCACTGCGGGAACATGATCATCGCGATGTTGCGGTCGAGACTCAATGATCTCCGTAAAGGAAAGAGTCCCCTCTGCCACACCCCAATCTACCGTCTCCGAGAGAGATGGTACTTTGGCTGGTGGCCAGGGTGACCTGAGGGTTACGGTGTGGAATAAACCCCGACGATCATTCCTCGGGCCACACCCCCCTCTTGCACACCGCTACCTGCGAGTGGTCGGACTGAAGCAGCGGGACCATCTGCGGACGCCCCGCGTGTTTCGTTCGGTGCTCCAGATGACGACAAGACGTCGATCGCCGCATCTCAAGGTGGGCTGGAGTCCTCTGGGGATGAAGATTCGGCTATGCTGCCGCCTTCGGGCGTGCCAGAGTCCGACCCGGAGTTGACAGCCATGTCGGGGGATGATTGGCGACAGCTGTCAGGCCCCGCCCCAATTACTTTCTCTCCCGAGGTGCATGAGGAGGTCACGCGGTCCTGGAAGTCCCCGTTGTCTTCCCGTGACCGTTCGCAGGCCTTCTCCGCCTTCTCTGCCCTCGATGGGGTCGCGGCCAAGGGTACACTGGGGTCCCCCCTGTTGACGCTCAGTTGCAATCACAGTCGAGACTCAATGACCCCCGTATGGAGGTAGAGTCCCCTCTGCCCCACCCCAATTTTCCCCTCCATGTGATGGAATGCTTGGCTGGTGGCCAGGGTGACCTGAGGGTTGCGGTGTGGCATAAACCCTGACGATCATTCCTCGGGCCACACCCCCCTCTTGCACAGAGTGCTTCAATGTGGCGCGGTGATCCTAAGCACCCCTCCAAGGCCTGTAGGTTCTCGTCTACTTTGGTGGCGAGGGACTACAGAGCTGCGGGGCCGGCCGCCGCCTCTCAGCACTCCACGGCCATCCTTCAGGTCTACCAGGCCAGGATGCGTGTGGCATTCACGAGGGTAGAGCTGTCCCAGGGTTTTGAATGAGCCACATGCCGCCACCGACCTCGCCCTCTGGGCGACGAAGGTGACCGTGCGCTCCCTGGGTCAGGTGATGTCCACAGCTGTGGTCCAGGAGAGATGTGGCTCAGCCTGGTCGATATGAGAGAGGCTGAGCGAACCCAGTTCCTCAATGCTCACATATCCCAGGCTGGCCTCTTCGGTGGCACGGCCGAGAACTTCGCCCAACAGTTCTCGGCCGCCCAGAAGCAGACTGAGGCCATTAAACATGTACTGCCCCGGCGGCCAGCTGCTGCCTTACTCAGCCGCCGGCTCAGTCGCCTCAGTCTGCTTGCCGCCGAGGGCGCCCTCCTGTGGCTTCCACCCCTCCCGCCCGGCCCCAGCAGTCTCCTTCTCCAGGCCGCGCCCAGCCCCGCAGCCCTCCAAACGCCAGGCTAAGCGGCGCTCCTGACGCAGACAGCTCAGGGATGGGCATTTCTTTCAAGGAGATAGTAGCAGGGTCATTCCTTCCCCCGGTGGAGGGCTGGGGGAGAATCTTCTGTTCAGCTGCTGGCCCCCGGGTCAGCAGCACCCTATGTGGTTAAGGAAAGAACTAACTCACCCATCCCTGAGCACCCAAAGACCATGCATGGCAGTGTGCGCCGCCCCCTGGCCACGCCACTCTCGTCCCTCTCTGACGCCAGTCTCCTCTCAGAGCAGACCCCAGTGGAACGCACGTCCTTCCCTGGTCTCCTCTGTCAGGACGCGGCTAATGACCATGCCCCCACACCGGGATGCTATGCCTCCCATGTCTGGGCCGGTCACGCCGCCTCGCTGCCCCACCCGGGGTACATCTGTGGTTCGCATGACCCCGCTGGTGCAGTTTTTGGGAGCCTGGCTAGAGCTTCCCGGACTGTACCGCTGGGTCGCGAAGACCATCAGGCTCGGCTATGCGATTCAGTTCGCTCAGGCTCCTCCCCGTTCTGGGGAGTCCGATACACCATGGTGGGGCCCTACGTCCCGGTCATGCGTGCGGAGGTCGCTACCCTGCTGGTGAAGGGTGAGATCGACCCTGTCCCTCCAGCAGAAATGAAGTCCGGCTTCTACAGCCCTTACTTCATTGTACCCGAGAAAACTGGTGGGTTACGACCGATCCTGGGCCTGCACGTCCTGAACCGATCCCTTCACAGGCTTCCATTCAGGATGTTGACAGCAAAGCGCCTTTTCGAATGCGTTTGTCCAGTAGATTGATTTGCAGCGATCGACCTGAAGGACGCCTACTTCCATATCAGTACGCGGTCCTCCCCTTCGGGCTAGCTCTGTCCCCTCGCGTCTTTACGAAGATTGTCGAGGCAGCCCTTGTGCCACTCAGGCAACACGGGGTTCGCATCCTGAACTACCTCGACGACTGGCTGATCCTGAGTCACTCTCGAGAGCAGGTGTGCGAACACAGAGACCTGGTGCTCCAGCACTTAGCCCGTCTGGGCCTTCGGGTCAACTGGGAAAAGAGCAAACTCTGCCCAGTGCAGTGCGGTTCCACTGAAGTTATTTCAGAGGCTCCTGGGGGATATGGCATCTGCAGTAACGCCGCTCGGATTGCTTCATATGAGACCGCTTCAGCACTGGCTTCGCAATCAAGTCCAGAGATGGGCATGGCAGTCGGGCACGCTCCGGGTCCCAGTGACTCGGGCCTGCCTGCAGACCCTCACCCCGTGGTCGAACCTCAGCTTTCTACGGGCCGGTGTTCTCTTAGAACGAGTTTCCAGGCATATTGTTGTATCAACAGATGCCTCCACCATGGGCTGGGGTGCCATGTGCAATCCTGCATGTCAATTGCCTCGAGTTGCTGGCAGTACAATTCGCCCTGCACCGGTTCCGAGCGTTGCTCAAGGGTCAGCACGTGTTAGTCCGGTCAGACAACACGGCCTCAGTAGCGTACATCAACCACCAGGGTGGTCTACGTTCCCGCCGTATGTCTCAACTCGCCCGCCATCTCGTTTTATGGCATCAAAAGCATCTGAGGCCATCCATGTCCCGGGAGTCCTGAACCATGCAGCCAACGAGCTCTCACGGCTTCAGCCACTTCCTGGGGAATGGAGACTCCATCCCCAGACGGTTCAGCTGATTTGGGAACAGTTCGGCGACGCACAGGTAGATCTGTTTGCCTCCCACGACTCTTCCCACTGCCGCCTGTTTTATTCCCTGACCGAGGGCTCCCTCAGCACAGATGCTCTGGCGCACAGCTGGCCGCGGGGCCTCTGTAAGTATGCATTTCCCCCCGTGAGCCTTCTCGCACAGGTTCTGTGCAAGATCAGGGAGGACAAGGAGCAGGTCCTTTTGGTCGCCCCGTATTGGCCCGGCCGGACCTGGTTCTCCGAACTCGTACTCCGGTTGCGACAGCCCCTCCCTGGTCGATTCCTCTGAGGAAGGACCTCCTTTCTCAGAGACGGGGCACCCTTTGGCACCCGCCTCCCGATCTTTGGAACCTCCAAAGGTTCCTGGATGGGACGCGACAGGTTTGAGTACCCTACCACCTCAGGTGGTGGCTACCATCACTTCCGCTAGGGCCTTGTCTACCCAACACGCCTATGCGTTGAAGTGGAACCTCTTCGTCACCTGGTGTTCTTCTCGCCAAGAAGACCCCTGGAAATGCCCGATCGGGTCCGTGCTCTCATTCCTCCAAGAAGGGTTGAAACGAAGGCTGTCTCCTTCCACCCTCAAGGTTTACGTGGCCGCTATATCAGCCTACCACGACCTTGTGGAGACGAAAAAGGTAAGTCAGCACGACCTGGTCATCAGGTTCCTGAGGGGAGCGAGGAGACTGGATCCCCTTGTACCCTCTTGGGATCTCTCAGTAGTCTTAAATGCTCTGCAGAGGGCTCCCTTCGAGCCATTGCGGTCAGTCAAGCTTAAGTTCCTGTCTATGAAGACAGTGCTCCTGATCGATTTGGCCTCCATCAAGAGGGTAGGGGACCTGCAGGAATTTTCGGTTGACGAAGCGTGCCTGGAATTCGGGCCGGCCAACTCTCACATGATCCTGAGACCCCGGCCTGGATATGTGCCCAAGGTTCCCACCACTCCGTTCAGGCTAGGTGGTGAACCTGCAAGCGCTGCCTTTGGAGGAGGCAGACCCAGCCTTGGCACTGCTCTGTCCAGTACGCGCCCTCCGTGCTTACATAGACAGAACACAGTGTTTCAGGACCTCTGACCAGCTCCTTGTCTGTTATGGTGGGAAGCTGAAGGGAAAGGCTCTCTCCAAGCAAAGGTTGTCTCACTGGATAGTGGACGCCATTGTTTTGGCTTACCAGATGCAGGGGCGTCCATGCCCCCTTGGGGTCAGGGCACACTCCACCCGGAGTGTGGCCTCCTCTTGGGCTCTGGCGCATGGCGCCTCGCTAACAGACATCTGCAGAGCTGCAGGCTGGGCGACACCCAACACATTCGCCAGATTCTATAATCTCCGAGTGGAGCTAGTGTCCTCTCTTGTACTCGCCTCTACTAGTGGCCGGTAATGGACTAGGCTCAGGTGTCTTCGCTTGCTCGCCATTCCACTCCACGGACTGGATACGTGCAATATTTTCCTCAGGTAGTTTCCCTGAAGCCCTGAGTTCTTCCAGCACTGTCGATGCCGACACCAGTGCGTCTGCCCACTCGCTCAGGCCCTCGTGTCAGGCTAGGTGCCACCGTGTGCATGGTTCCCCCTATGGGCGACCCCCACATGTGTATTTCCACTGTAAGCCTCTCTGAGCATGTATTTCCCTCGGCAAGCCTTGCCTCCCCTGGGGGTAAAATTCTTCCACCTTCGGCTGGTTACCCCAGAGTTCTTCCATATGCAGCCCCTCGCGGGTCATATGTGTATCCTTAAGTCCTCCCTATGGGTAGGCACTTGGCGCTTACTTCCACCTGGAATATGCTTCCCAGTGGACCTTGGTATTCCTGTGTTAAGTGGTCGTCCGTACTAGCTTACGACAGGGAGCTCACGCTTACGCAGGGCACTAAATGATAGCCGAGTGGCTTAATTACATTGGGACCCCCATTCGTCAGTCACTGACGTTACTCGGAGTGAAAAGGGAAAAACATCCAGTATGTGGCAGTCCTGTGAGCGAAAATGCCTTGTTGATGCTAGAGGTCAGAGGAGAATGGGCCGACTGATTCAAGCTGATAGAAGAGCAACTTTGACTGAAATAACCACTCGTTACAACCGAGGTATGCAGCAAAGCATTTGTGAAGCCACAACACGCACAACCTTGAAGCGGATGGGCTACAACAGCAGAAGACCCCACCGGGTACCACTCATCTCCACTACAAATAGGAAAAAGAGGCTACAATTTGCACGAGCTCACCAAAATTGGACAGTTGAAGACTGGAAAAATGTTGCCTGGTCTAATGAGTCAGTAAACAGAATGAGAACATGGATCCATCATGCCTTGTTACCACTGTGCAGGCTGGTGGTGGTGGTGTAATGGTGTGGGGGATGTTTTCTTGGCACACTTTAGGCCCCTTAGTGCCAATTGGGCATCGTTTAAATGCCACGGCCTACCTGAGCATTGTTTCTGACCATGTCCATCCCTTTATGACCACCATGTACCCATCCTCTGATGGCTACTTCCAGCAGGATAATGCACCATGTCACAAAGCTCGAATCATTTCAAATTGGTTTCTTGAACATGACAATGAGTTCACTGTACTAAAATGGCCCCCACAGTCACCAGATCTCAACCCAATAGAGCATCTTTGGGATGTGGTGGAACGGGAGCTTCGTGCCCTGGATGTGCATCCCACAAATCTCCATCAACTACAAGATGCTATCCTATTAATATGGGCCAACATTTCTAAAGAATGCTTTCAGCACCTTGTTGAATCAATGCCACGTAGAATTAAGGCAGTTCTGAAGGCGAAAGGGGGTCAAACACAGTATTAGTATGGTGTTCCTAATAATCCTTTAGGTGAGTGTATATAAAACAATACCTTACAAACAATTTTATTTCTTCAGAATACATAGGCAGATGGTGTAGTTACAATATCTACCAGCAGGGGCTAACAGGACCATGCTAACTAGTAAAATTTGACCCCTTGGGAAAGACCCCAAGGGCAAGTAAGAAAACCGTGCCTCATTCAAAAATGATGAATTGCAGAATTGCATAAAAAAACATACATATGTTAATGCTATTTGGGAATTTAACAGGGTGTAACTGTCTGGAAAGCGGTAAAAATATTTTTCAGGGCATGTTATAAAAATGGTCACAGGGGCTTTGCTTTGTACCCCCAACAGAGACAGACTCCTTTCAGGTGAGAGGAGCTATCTGTCATTTATCCACATCTGAGAGTCAGTAGAAGCATTTGTCATTTCCCTCATCTTGTGCTGTTTTACAACGCTCCTCTTTTAGCCCCCTTAAAGTGTATGAGTTCCAGATAGGCTGAGCACATTGTTCTCTGCATGTCTCTGGGGTTCACTGCCATGAGCTGTGGCGGCATGCAGGTTTAAAATTAACTGAGGCGGGGGGAAAAAACATGCACAAGCTCTGGCCGAAAAGTTGCCTGAGAAAGACATGTTTTGACATCTGTCTAAGGACTGAGAAAAATGAGCTTGGCAAGACCACTGGAATCAAATGAAGAAGTAAAATAAATGTTTGAGGCTAATGTCCTGTCATTTTCAATTAAGTGCAAACCATGTCATGTCACAGTGGAAGATTATTCTGATTGACACACGGCTGGTCGTTCAGGTTTTCTTTGTGCATGGGCCAGAGAGCAACACATAGACAGTTTCGCTCACCGTTTAAACTGGGAAGTGTTTAGGAGTGTACTTGATTTGTGTGTGAGATTTGATATTATGAGATTATCAGAGTAGGATAGAATAGTTCTTTATTGATACTTTGGGGAAAATTTAGGTGATACAGTCGAAGACATAATCCCAGAATAGAAAATAACAATAAATACAACCCAGTACATTACAAAAATACTAAATAGCGAGAAGATAAAATAAAAGTTAATTTATTTTGTTTAAGTGCCTAATTTTATTGAGATGTTAATATAAAAACATGAAATATTTTTTACAAACCTAACATAATCCTTAAATTATACATAAAAAATAAATGAAAATAAAATAACACTTAAATAAAATAAACAGTGTTCAATAAATCATTTAGAAATTAAGTTAAATACATTATTTATTTTGTTGAAGTACCTAATTTTATTGTAATGTTAATATGAAAACTTTAAATATTTTAAATGTTTTACAAATCCAAACTTAACATGATCCTTAAATTATACATAAAAAACAATGGTTTGTAAAATAAAATGCCATCTAAATAAAATAAACAGTGTGCAATAAATAAAATTGAATTGTTAATTATTTACTTTGTTGAAGTACCTAATTTTATTGAAACATTAATATGAATTTTTTTTAAAAATATTTTTTATATTTATTTAAACATTAATATGAAAATAAAAAATATTTTTACAAATCCAAACCTATAACATAATCTTTAATTTATACTTAAACTTTTATATATATATATATATATATATATATATATATATATTTTCTTCCTAATCCAAATCTAACATAACCTTTATATTATACATAAACCAATGGGTTAATAAAATAAAATAAACAGTTTGCAATAAATCATTTAGAAATTAAAGAATATATTTAATTATTACTTATTTACTTTGTTGAAATACCTAACTTTATTTAAACTTTAATATGAAAACTATATAGCCTATAAAATTACAAACCCAAACCTAACTTTGGGTTAAACATGAAAAACCGTGTGGTTTATAGTTGGGTTTGGGTCAGTACTAAGATCTCTAGTGACTACAATTTAAAGATATCAAGGTTGACTGATTGACAGTGCTGTAAAGTTTGTGCCTGTGAAAGCCAGAATTCTCTCTCTTTGACAGGCCTACATAGAATTCCTCAAATGTTTCATAAATGTCCAAGAGCTCAGCAAAACATCAGCATTGTTTAATTTTGAATGTGTGTCAATGGATGAAAGATGATCTTTGTGTTTTGGTGGTGTAGTTATGGCATTTGCCAGCAGAGCCTAACAGGACCATAACCAGCTAAACCTTGACCGCACTAGCTGCTAAACCAACCTCTTTTTTGCTAGCTATACATTTTTGCATTGTGATTTCATTCGTGTAACCTTTTCAAATAATACCACAAACAGCGATGATTGCGCTCGGGCTGATCGCCGAGATTTTCACGCATAAACCAGAATAACAATCATGAATCATGTATGCAGAGATGAAAGATTTTGGTCGAAGCGAGACTGGCCACCCTTGGGAATGCGTACAAGACTTGAGAGCTTGTGTGTTTATTCCTCTTTCATCTTCTGAATGTGTCGTCCTCTGATAACAGCCTCTTCCAGACAAACAAGCACTGTATCTGGATATAATTATGAGTGAAGACATGATGGGTCATGGACACACTGATCATTTCAGCAGACACAGAGGTCAGGAGAGGCCTGAGAATGGATATCCTCCACGCTTGCGTTCATCATCTCCCTTAAGAACATTTATCAACATCCACACTTCCTCCGTTCTACAGGGCCCAGTCGATATATCCCGACTTCAGCCCAGCAGGCACTAGCAGCTGTGCCCCATCATTCATGCTTGATAGGGTACAAAAAGTTGGCACAGTTTAACACCCAGAATGTACAAAAACATAAACGTAATAGTGACTTTTTTTCTCACAGTTCTTTATTTCTGTGAGATGTTAACTCATATTGTGTGATATAAACTCGCAATTCTGAGAAAGTCTGAATTTTGAGATATAAACTAGACTTTATATCTTGCAATTCAGTCTTTCTCACAATTTCAAGTTTATATCACACAATATGAGGCTTTCTTTTCTCTGAGTTCTGAGATTACATTTCATATGATCTCATAAAATGTTACGAGATACAAACTCAGAATTGCAGGAAATAAAGTCAGAATTATAAGGTAAAAAGTCACTATTGCCATTTTTATTTAATTTATTTATTTTTTATTCTGGGGTGGAAATGGGCTTTCATAGGTTTGAAAAAAAATATATTTTAAAATGTATTTTTTTAATACTATGTATTTTTAATATATTTAAAAAACTAAAACTGAGGGCCAAATGTATTGCTAATATATATTCAATTTTATATATGTTTAAAATATATTTACATCAATATATTTTCAATAAGTTTTAATTATTTATATTTCCTAATATATTTTTTGACCATTATTCAAAATTTATTTGAAATATATTCATGCCCCTTAAATTATTTTTAATTCAGCATTTTAATATAAAAAAATAAAAAAATAAAAATACAGCACTGTGAAATATTATTGCTGGTTTAACTTAAAAAAGTAAGTTACCTGGTTGCCTTAAAATTTTGAGTTCATTGAAATTAACACAATTAAGGAGATTGGGTTTATCAACAGAAACTCAAAATATTATGTTATTTTACCACATTTAAGTTGATTTGACAAAAAAGATGTGATAACAAATCAAGATGATTTTTTATAGTGAGCATGCATTTTGCATATATAATGGTCAAAAAATATATTAGGAAATATAAATATTTATATGGGTTCCAAGGTTCAATATTCTCATGATACCTGTTGTGTTAACCCTTACGAAAAAGAAGTATACTTTAAGTTCATTTTATGAAGTATACTTAAGTACTGTTCAAGTATATTTTTAAGTATACTTTATGTCGTAAGTATACTAATATCAGTGTGTACTAGTAGTAAACTTGTAAGTGTACTATTTCAATACCGCTTGGGACTAAATTGGCCCACTTTTAGTATATAAAAGTATACGTTTAAGTGTACTATAAGTGTAACAGTAGTAAACTTTAAGTGCACAACTAGGTTTCTCATTTGTACTGCATCTGTACTACAAGTGAACTTATAAGTATACTAGTAGTTTACTATTTTAATACTAGTACATTTTGATATCTGTTTTATATCAATATTCTAATCAATATTTTCAAACAATGTAAGTTTAATAAGACTGTATGTAAAACTATGTAAAAAAGTTCAACTCAATCAAAAGATTAAACACAATTACATGCCAAGTATACTTTGAATACTTCATTATACTTTTAAGTATATCTCGATCAAAATACTGAGTGCAAGTATAGGCCAAATATACTTATACTTAAAACTGCACTTAAGTATACTTGACTTACACTGACAGAAAAGTATATTTCTGAGAAGTACATAGAGTATATTTCTGAGAAGTATATAAAAAAGTAGACTGAAAGTATACTTCTTATTTTTAGTTCAAAAGAAGTATACTAATAGAACACTTGAATAAACTTCTTTCGTAAGGGAACCGCAGAAACTCTCCCGAAAGAAAGATGTATCGCCTGTGGATCAGACTAACAAACCCTCAAAGTCTCTGCAAGGGACTTTGTATCCAAAATCCCACTTAGCATAAGGCTATTGAGAGGTGACACTAAAAGTTCTTCCATTTCAACTTCTGGACAAAATACACACGTACCCCAGTTGAACCCTAATCAGCTGGCTCTCAAAGGAACGGCTTTTGTTTCTCTCAGAGCAGTAAACCAAGTTCAAAGTTGGGCTTTGTTTCCTGTGGAACTCCCCTTGCTTCTCAGTCATGTCTGGATAAGAAAAGTAATGGTAGAAAGGGAGAATGGATATCACTATAATTCTCCTATGCCTCAGGGATACTGAAGACCTTGACCTTTTTAAACACCAGACAGGTGTTTTAGGGAATAATTTGAACAGATTTCAATCAATCTTACCCGCTGGACTGCCACACTAATTGCAAATGAGAAATTTTGTGGTGGGAGGGAACAAATCATGCTGTTGACTGATTTTTGTTGATGTAATAGACGCTTTCAGCAAGTCTTACACAAATGAAAACCACATTTTTTGGAGATCACAGTGTCCGCGCTGAGCTTGAGGATCAGGAGACTTTTGAGGGTATAGATGCTGGAGGAACAAGAACAACCATATTTTGCACCAAGTTTTGCCCGAGCTTCCATATTGTGTCATTAGGAGCGTTTTCAACAAGGCCAACATGCCTGCGGCAAGTTACTCATGAGTTTTTCTGTGCAAAAGTCATTTTGTCTGTCTGGCATTTTTGCTTTGCTATATCATTAGATTTGAACCGTCTAAAAAACACTGTGTTAATTTTTAACTGCCAGACTTGTGCCTTGGCATGATGTCAGTTCTATGACATCATAATCACAGTCCTCATAAAACAATGTAATTGTAACAATGCATGCAATGGTTTTGAAAAAAAGAAAAAAAGAAACCGAACGGACATCCAGAATCAACCATTAGAGAAACTGCATTGTGAAGGTATTTGTATTTATTATAGCTGCTGTAAAATATGAGTGATTCTATAATTGGAGATGGATTTTGCATTTCAAAAAGTTAATGGGAAAATTTCTCCAGTATCTTATTGAAAACATATTGAATTTTAATAATTCAGTGCTTGCCAAACACAAATTTTTTCAGAAAAAGTAATTTCTTTATAGTATTGTTTGTCAACTCTGTTACAGACAAATTAGGCAATGTGTAGAAATAACACTGGTAACAGAGTTTGATGGTAACAGGATTGACAATTTCAACTCCATTGCTAGCATAAACGCTAAGAGCACATGACACAAGAAATCATGGTTAACAGACTTTTAAACAACTCACTTTGTGATCGGTGATACATTCTGTTTTCCTTTTGATACTGTGGTAACAATTTTGACGTTGTACAAAATAACTCTGTGTGAGAACTTTTTAGATTAAAAATATTTTCTCAGAGAGAGCACACATATCTTTTATTGCATCAGATCTTATCAGTGAGGGAAAATGACATCATTTCCTGTATCTTATATAGTTGTGGGAGATAATTCCACCAATTTAAAGGCAAAGTATGGTACGGTAACAGAATTGACGCAAGATTTATGGACACATTTTTATAAAATAAAATTAATTTGTCAGCAATTTAATCTTGTAGAATTAGGAAAATTACTATTTAGGGCTTTTATAAAATTTGTTACAAAATCTAATATTTTGATTACACGATACATGATGGAGAAAGTACACTGACTAATTCGGACAACAAGAAATCATGATTTTCAGCTATATTAGACACATTTACAGAAAATGTTGTATTGTTATGGAAACATCTTGTGATCCATGAAAGAGTAACAAATTATTAAAATAATAAAAAAATATAACCATTTGAAAAAAGCAGAAAAAAATAATGACTTTTTTTGCATGACTTGCAATTATAGAATCACCCATACAACTGGGGGAAAGTATTAATAAAAGTTGACTTTTGAATTTTGACTTTTAAAAAAGTGTGTGACATATTACAGGTTATGTGCATATTCAGAGCTGACCTTTATTAAGTATGATGTCATTTTTGACTGTGAATGAGTTTGAACTTCTTTCTATTTAAATGGAGGCCAACAGGTTTATATGACTGAAGTATTAAGACTGACAGCTGTACTCAGAACATTCGTTTGACAAATGACATCATGTTTCAGTCACATTTTGAGCCTGTGCAAGCCTTTATTTTTAAGATATAGCTCACTGTGTAACTAAACATTATATGGGGGAATATTTAAAGCAACATGCCAAAAAAAGATTCTCTCACAGAATTATGGTGAGTTGAGTTCGGTTCTTGAAGAGGTGCGGGTAAAGAATGAGTCACTGTGTGAAACTGTACCAAGCATGGAAAACTCTACAAATGTTCTTACTGAGTCCGCTTGCGTGCCAGGCTGGTGCAAGTCCCTTGTCTGGCTTGTTTCAAACAACGGAAATTCTGGCCAACACATAATTGTAAATACAATCAGAACGTCTCGGTTACGTATGTAACCCTCGTTCCCTGAAGGAAGGGAACGGAGACGTTACATCAGTTACTGACGAAATGGGGGGTTTCGCTAAGAAGCCAATCGCCTTTGAGCTCTACAAAACGAGCCAATGGCATGAAGATGCCATGGGTCTGCGGAATTTGCATAACGCAACCCCGCCCCACCGCGTTGGTATAAAGGGTGTTGCGTGGCAATCTCGCATTATGTTACCTGCTGAAGAGCCGAGGCATGAGCGTCCAGCCGTTCCAGCGGTACAGCGGAAGTGGCATGGGGACGTAACGTCTCCGTTCCCTTCCTTCAGGGAACGAGGGTTACATACGTAACCGAGACGTTCCCTTTCAGTCAGTACACTACGAGTTACGTCAGTTACTGACGAAATGGGGGTCCCAATACAATCTCGCCACGACGGCTGTCTTCCAGCGCCCTGCGCTGACCAGGGCTCCCTGCCGTGAGTCTTAGCACGAACGAGGGACTAGGCTCAACGCTGATACCAAGGTACACTGGGAAGCATATCCCACGTGGAGAAATGCAACACAATGCCTGCCCGAAGGGAGGACTTTAAGAATACACATATGACCTCCGTAGGGACTGCATATGGAGCACTCTGGGGTATCCAGCCACAGGTGGAAAAAATTTTCAACCCCAGGTGTGGCAAGGGTGTCTTGCCAAGGGAAGACACGTGGTCAGAGAGACTTACCGTGGAAATACACATGTGGGGGTTGCCCAACGGGGGAACCATGCACACGGAGGCACCTAGCCGAACACGAGGGCTGACCAATCGGGCATGCACTCTGGTGTCGAAATCAGCACTCAAGCTCACCTGAGAGAAAATGCACACGCATCCAGTCTGTGGAGTGGAATGGCGCAGCAAGCGAAGACACCTGAGCCTGTCCAGTTACTGGCCACTTGGGGCGAGTACACGAGCGGACACAGGCTCCACTCGGAGATTATAAAATCTTGCGAATGTGTTGGGTTTCGCCCAGCCTGCAGCTCTACAAATGTCTGTCAGCGAGGCGCCACGCGCTAAAGCCCAAGAGGAAGCAACACTCCTAGTGGAGTGTGCTCTAACCCCAAGGGGGCATGGCATGCCCTGAAGCTGATATGCCAGGACAATGGCGTCCACTATCCAGTGAGACAACCTCTGCTTGGAGAGAGCCTTCCCTTTCTGCTGCCCTCCGTAACAGACAAAGAGCTGGTCTGAGGTCCTGAAACACTGCGTCTGGTCTACATAAGCGCGAAGGGCGCGTACTGGACAGAGCAGTGCCAAGGCTGGGTCTGCCTCCTCCACAGGCAGCGCTTGCAGGTTCACCACCTGATCCCTGAAGGGAGTGGTGGGAACCTTGGGCACGTATCCAGGCCGGGGTCTCAGGATCACGTGAGAATTGGCCGGCCCGAATTCCAGGCACGCTTCGTCAACCGAAAATGCCTGCAGGTCCCCTACCCTCTTGATGGAAGCCAGAGCAATCAAGAGCGCCACTTTCATTGAAAGGAACTTCAGCTCCACAGACTGCAGGGGCTCAAAGGGAGCTTTCTGCAGGGCAGATAGAACCACTGCAAGATCCCAAGAGGGTATTTGAGGAGGACGAGGAGGATTTAATCTCCTCGCTCCTCTAAGGAACCTGCTGACCAGGTCGTGCTGACCTACCGTTTTTGAATCCACCAGGTCATGATGAGCCGATATCGTGGCCACATAGACCTTCAGGGTGGAGGGAGACAGCCTTCGCTCCAACCCTTCCTGGAGGAAGGAAAGCACGGACCCGATTGAGCATTTCGTGGGGTCTTCTCGGTGAGAAGAGCACCAGGTGACGAAGAGGTTCCACTTCAACGCATAGGCCTGTCTCGTGGACAAGGCCCTAGCGGAAGTGATGGTAGCCGCCACCTGAGGTGGCAGGGTACTCAAACCTACCGCGTCCCGTCCAGGTCCCACACGTGTAGGTTCCAAAGGTCGGGACGTGGGTGCCATACGGTGCCCCGTCTCTGAGTAAGGAGGTCCTTCCTCAGAGGGATCGACCAGGGAGGGGCTGTCGCAAGGAGTATGAGTTCTGAGAACCAGGTCCGGCCGGGCCAATATGAGGCGACCAAAAGGACCTGCTCCCTGTCCTCCCTGATCTTGCACAGAACCTGTGCGAGAATACTCACTGGGGGAAACGCATACTTGCGTGGGCCCCACGGCCAGCTGTGCGCTAGTGCATCCGTGCCGAGGGTCCCCTCGGTCAGGGAATAATACCAGCGGGAAGAGTCGTGGGAGGCAAACAGATCTATCTGTGCGTCGCCAAACTGTTCCCAAATCAGCTGAACCGTCTGGGGATGGAGTCTCCATTCCCCCGGAAGCGGCTGAAACCATGACAGCTCGTCGGCTGCACGATTCAGTTCTCCCGGGATGTGAACGGCACGAAGCGACCTCAGATGCTTCTGACTCCATAGGAGGAGATGGCGGGCGAGTTGCAACATCCGGCGGGAGCGTAGACCACCTTGTCGGTTGATGTACGCTACTGTCACTGTGCTGTCTGAACGGACCAGTACTTGCTTGTCCTTGAGCAGGGCTCGGAAGCGGTGCAGGGCAAGACGTACGGCCAGCAACTCGAGGCAATTGACATGCCATAGGCGCTGGGGTCCTCTCCAGGAGCCCGCGGCAGCATGTCCATTGCACATGGCGCCCCAGCCCGTGGCAGAGGCATCTGTTGTTACAACAACATGCCTGGAAACTCGTTCTAGGGGAACACCTGCCCGTAGAAAACTGAGGTTCGCCCACAGGGTGAAGGTCTGACTGCAGGCCCGAGTAACTTGGACCCGGAGCGTGCCGTGTTGCCATGCCCATCTCGGGACTCGATCGCGAAGCCAGTGCTGAAGCGGTCTCATATGAAGCAAACCGAGCGGCGTTACCACGGCTGCGGATGCCATATGCCCCAGGAGCCTCTGAAAATATTTCAGTGGAACCGCACTCTTGCCCTCGAACTGGCAAAGACAAGTCAGCAGTGACTGCGCGCGCTCGCTCGTAAGCTGCGCGTACATGGCGACTGAGTCGATTTCCATACCAAGAAAAGAGATCCTCTGCACTGGGGAGAGTTTGCTCTTTTCCCAGTTGACCCGAAGGCCCAGATGGGCGAGGTGCTGAAGCACCAGGTCCCTGTGTTTGCAAACCTGATCCCGAGAGTGGCCTAGAATCAGCCAGTCGTCAAGATAGTTCAGGATGCGACCTCCGCACGCATGACAGGGGCATTGCCACCCACCATGGTATAGCGGACTCCCCGAAAGCGGGGAGGAGACCGTGCGAACTGAATCGCATAGCCGAACCTGATGGTGCGAGCGAGCCAGCTGGACAGATTGGGAAGCGCTAGCCAGGCTCCCAGAAACTGTACCAGCGGGGTCATGCGGACCACAGGCGTACCCCCGATGGGGCAGCGAGGCGGAATGACCGGCCCAGACATGGGAGGCGTGGGAGCGTCCCGAGGTGTGGGCGGGGTCGAATTCCACGCCCTGACAGAGGAGACCAGGGAAGGACCAGATTTCCACGAGGGTCTCGTCTGCCAGGGGGCTGGCGACAGAGGAGAGAGTGGCGAGGCTGCTTGGCATCGCACACTGCCAGCCGCGCCCTCTTGAGGCTCGGAGGTGAAAAATTCAGTTCTTTCTTTAACCATGAATGGGGCGGAAGGGAAAAACCAAGGATTCTCCCCCGGCCCTCCACCGGGGGAAGGAGTGGCCCTGCTGCCATCTCCTGGGAAAGAACCGAGTTCACCTCCGAGCCGCCCGTTTTAGGACCGCCACTTAGACTGCCGTTTAGCAGGCTGGGGGGCTGGGACGGGCGGGGCCGCCTTCCTGCGGCGTCCTCCACACCTCGGCCCGGGTGAAGGCTGCTGCTGGGGCTGGGCGGGAGGGGCGGGAGCCGCAGGAGGGCGGCCTCGGCGGGGAGCAGACTGAGGCTTCTGAGCCGGCGGCTGGGTAGAGGCAGCAGCAGGCCGCCGGGGCAGAATATGCTTAATTGCCTCAGTCTGTTTCTGAGCGGTCGAGAACTGCTGGGCGAAGTCCTGGACCCATCCTGGGAAATGGGAGAATTGAGGAAACGGGTTCGCTCAGATTTTCTCATATCAGCCAGGTTGAGCCATAAGTGGCGCTCCTGGACCACAGAAGTGGATATCACCTGACCGAGAGAGCGAGCAGTCACCTTCGTCGCTCGTAGAGCGAGGTCGGTGGCCGCCCGCAGCTCCTGCATTAGCGCGGGGTCAGCATTGCCCTCGTGCATGTCTCTGAGCACCTTGGCCTGGTAGACCTGAAGAGTGGCCATCGCATGCAGGCCTGACACGGTCTTCGCCACCAGAGTAGACGTAAACCTACAGGCCTTGGACGAGTGCTTTGGGTCACCACGCCACGTCGCAGCGCTCTGTGGACACAGCTGCATCGCAACAGAGCGCTCAACAGGGGGAACCCCAGTGTACCCTTTCACCGCGCCGCCATCAAGGGCAGTGAAGGCGGAAGTGGCTGCCGAACGATCGCGAAAAGTCAAGGGAGACTTCCACGACTTCGACACCTCTTCATGCACTTCCGGGAAGAAGGGCACTGGGGGCTGACGGGCACCTTCGGCACAGGCCGCCCCCAGATACCAATCATCCAGCCGAGAGCGCTCGGGACATGGCGGAGGGTTCCACACAAGCCCAAGAGCCTCGGCCACCCGGGAAAGCATGGCTGTGAGCTCTGGATCAGACTCGGACAATGCTGGGACTCCCGAAGGAGGCAACACAGCCGAATCGTCATCTCCGGAGGAATCCAGCCCACCTTGTGATGCGGCGATTGACATAGCATCCTCCGCCGGTGCGCCAAATGAAACGCAGGGCCCAGGACGGGAAACACCTGCGCCCTCATCTGGCAACACCACAGGTTGCAGTGTGCTAGAAGGGGGTGTGGCCCGAGGAGGATTCGTCGGGTTGGCCCACACCGTCACCCTCAAGTCACCCTGACCACCAGCCAAAGTATTCCCACTCGTGGAGGGAATAGATTGGGGTGTGGTAGAGGGGACTCTCCCTCCAGCACGGAGATCACGGAGTCTTGACCGCAACACTGCGATGGCCATGTTCCCGCAGTGGGAACATGACTCATCCATGAACGCTCATTCGGCGTGCACGAGGCCCAGCCGACCGCACCCAGGAACGGAGCACGGGCGAGACATCTTGAAACAGACGTGCCGTGTGCAGCTCTTTTAAAGAAGAGTTTTTGCTCTGCAGAATGCCGAAGCGCCTAGGGAGAACACACACGCTGTGCTAGATCACTGCACAGATCAGACAGGAATGCGGAACTCGCTAGAATGCGCCGTAACACCAACACTCTGGAGAGACACTCGTCTTGAAGAGAAAAACGCTCAGGCAGTAACACTCGGCTCTGAAGCAGAAACATAATGCGAGATTGCCACACAACGCCCTTTATACCCACGCGGTGGGGCGGGTTGCGTTATGCAAATTCCGCAGACCCATGGCATCTTCATGCCATTGGCTCGTTTTGTAGAGCTCAAAGGCGATTGGCTTCTAAGCGAAACCCCCATTTCGTCAGTAACTGACGTAACTCGTAGTGTACTGACTGAAAGGGAACAATCCTCATTTAATGCAGTAAACTGCATTGTTTTGAGCTTTCGCAATAGTTGACAAATGGACATGGACATGATTCTTTGTTTTCAAATCGTGACATTTCTGGAATTTTGTAATTTCATTTAATACAACTAGAGCACTGTAAACCCTAACGCTTAAAATAATAAATTGGTTTGAGCAGAGCCAACTCAAATTAAACAAATTAGTTCAAACAAATGAACTTTTATGAGTATTTAGAACTTTCTTTTTCTTTTAAGTTTACAAAACTAACACATTTTAAGTAATCTGAATTGTTTCATTGTTTTGAGTTTTATGAAAACTCAAAACATTTAGACTAACTTAAATTTAACCGAAACTGGGCTGGGATTTCTATTTCCCAGCATGCTTTGCCATGACACTCAAAAGGGACAGTAAATGCCAAAAGTTTTTTTTTTTTGTGTGTGTGTGTGTGTGTGTGTGCAAGATTAACGTTAAGTGGGAGATTTAGTAGTGCTTAATGTTTTGTTATGCTAGTTTAAAAGACTTTCTGTTCTGTTGGTTTTTCGTAGGGTTACCATCATGGTGACGAGTGAGAATGAGCTTAGTTTGAGAACAGATACATGTTAAATGTATTATATTGCTGTCCTCATTCAGCAAGTGCTATGCTAATGCTACCAAAGCATTGTGTAACCAATTAGCAAGGTAGCATTTATTGAATTAGCTAGTTAAAGCTAGTCAAGTTTCCACTACAAATATACACAATATTTTTTAGTTAAATGAATTAGATTACTCAAATATTTCAAGTTCAGAGCAACTAAAATGTATGATTGCAAAATAAAAATCTGCAAGTTATGCTTACTTAAACTTTAAATTTCTTAACTTAAAAAAATTGAGACAACCGATAGCCTCATTTTTTTTTTAGTTTTGCCAAATTATTTGTGTTTACAGTGAGCATAAACTACACACTTTATCTTTAAAATTAATATTTGTATAAAGGAAAGTGTAAATTTGTCTTCACTAATTTAGTGGTTCTGTGTGTGACATGATTTTTTAATATTCCATGCAGGTTCTCAATAAAACTTATTTTATTACAGTTTGGTGGATTTTAGACTGAGCAGGTTTGTTGAAAAATTTAAATTCAATTAATTTTTAGTCTTGTCAGAAGGAGAAACACACTGGTCAAGCTCAGGCTAGTATAACCTAATAATCCTGACCAAATAATCCTGACACATTTCACATTTATATTATAGGACATTTTTCCACCCTGTTATTTTTACAATGTGTAACAGGGTGGATGTTTGAAGCTAATAAATCCCACTAGCTAGGAAAAAGCAACATGCTAAATAAACATTAACATTTAGGAAGAATTTTAATAGATATATAAAATCTATTTTTTTTTTTCTATTTTTAAGTCCAGTATAAATTGACACAACAGGATGGGCATGTTGTTTATGCTATTAGATAAGTCTTCTATAAATGAGGAAAAGAGAGAAAAGTTTATGACTGATACTTTGTTCTTGGAGTTACATTCCCTCCAAATAAATGATATTACTTCTAGCAAGTCATGTGATTTAGGGCATTTGCTTGAGATTTTAAAGGGCAAGTAGCACCAGCGCAACAGGGTGGACTGGAGTTTGCGAGACATAAACGACATACAATTTAATGGTTATACACATTAAAAAAATATTGGATTAAAATATCCAAAAACCACTAGAACAATGTTATATATTTTGTTGACTTGTGTACTTACATTATCCCAAATGTTTCCAAGGATGTTTAAATCCAGAGAAATAAGCAATTTTAACCAGGACACGGGCCGTGTCCGTGCGTCGCCTATCAATGACATCATACCTGCGTTACCGCTTTTATTTTGTAGAAACCATGGAAACACCAAAGATGCTTTAATATATTATGTGTTTTATTAGACAGGTGAGCAACTGTTTGGATACATTCATCGACATAAAACGAATCATTGTTATATAGCTCAACACAGTTAGTCTTATTGTTTAAATCTCGTTTTCATGATTTAAAAATAAAAGCTCTGCGAAATCCAGGCGTCATCAAGCAACGCCTTTGTTTGAATAAGCGACAAAAATTACTTATTGTGGCTTTAATTCAAAGTGAAGTTGAGAATGCATGATTGGGGACATGGGAATTTGCCTGTCAAGTGCTTCAAAAAGTTTTATTTTTATTTTTCTTAGCTACTAATCATGATGAATTTGTGTTAATTAGAGTACATCTATGCATGTAAAACCATGTGGCATTAAAGTTGATTAATATTTTATGTAAAATATTCAGTATTGTTTCATGGGGACATAAAATACACCAAAACTGTAGGAATGACCCAATAATAAAATACAATTTGAATATACAATTTAGATGACAGATTTAAAAAATATAGTAGAATAAACACTAAAAGAAATACCAATTGCAGAGTGGCTCAAGAGGGTTTTGAAAAGTTTTCATTTGAGGGCAATGAGAATGTGAAATGTGCTTCTAATGATAAATAGGCTTTGAGTGTTTGTCTAGAGCTTGGATGTAATTGACCGGAGAACCTGTTAGCCTACATTTAATGCTTGTGCTGTGTGAAGCTGTCTTATGGGTTCAGAATGGTTCTCTCATTTAAGTAGGCCTATTCAGCTCACTCACTAAAGATTATAGTGTAGAGAAAATACAAGGCTTTTTGGGCACTGGCCTTGTCCTTTTTTTTTTTCATAGTGCTCAACCAGATGTTCAGTCATATCACATCTAGCAAGCATCTTATATTAATGTAAATGCAAGCCAACATAAATGCTAGCAACCTGCACTATATCAGCACAAATTATTTTAGAGAACAAAGTTGCATTGCGATTCATATTGCTGCTAGTTTTGGTGCATGGCTGATTATGCTTATGGAACTAATCTGACTTAATAAGTTATGCTGATTATGAGTAATTCAGACAAAAGCGAGGGACACAGTTGATTGAGAATAGCTGATTACATAACACAAAGGTGGCCATCATAGAGAAATAGCTTTGTGAAATAGCTAGGACATTGTAAAATAGCTTGATCTGTTTTTGTTCTTTTTTTGTTTGTTGTTGTAATCACTGAGAGCTTTATTCTTTGATTTTGAGTTATGTATTGTAATAAGCCAGTCAGGGTAGGCTTGTTTTAATTTCCTTCCCTATCCTCAATATTTTTTGAGTACTAGGCTACCAGAACGCTGTAAGCACCTTATTTTTTACAATCAGTCTGCATGATTTCAACACACTTCTTTCCTTATTTACATTCGAAGCTGCTTAGTTTAAAAAAGAATTAAAGTACACAAAAAGTCCACAAATTATGATATGGTCATTATCCCAGTCTTCCCTGATGAACAAAAATGGCTAAAACCTGCCTATACCCTTACGAAAAAGAAGTTTATTCATCGTTCTGAATCCGATCCGAACTAGTCTGAAAAAATTTGATTTTCTCAGCTTTTTGTTCAAAATGTTGCTTTTTAAATGAAACTGCATTAAGCTAGAATAACATGTTTTTTTAAAATGTAAAGGTATATTTAAAGTATAAAAATGAATACCTAAATAGTAACTGTATACTTAAAGTGCAAAAATAATATATAAATAGTAAACTATAAGTATGATGTTATATTTTATATAAGTATTTGACTAGTAAACTATCAGTACCTATAAGTTCACTTGTAATATAGCTGCAGTACAAACAAAAAACTTTGTTGTAAACTATTTGTGTACTCAAAGTTTACTACTGTTACACTTAAAGTATACAAAAGTATACTTTTATACACTAAAAAGTGGGCCAATTTAGTCCCAAGTAGCATTGAAACAGTACACTTACAAGTATACTTCTAGAACATTGATATTAGTATACTTGCTACATAAAGTAGTAAAAAATATACTTGAACTTAAAGTATACTTAATAAAATGAACTTGAAGTATACTTGTTTTTTTTTTGTAAGGGTAAGCTAGTACGTTAGACTTTTAGTTGTTATTTCAGCCTTGTCATTTTAGAGGTGTTTTGTCCACTTCTTTAGCTGGTCAGGCTGGGAGACCAGCTGAACACCAGCTTTTGGGCCAGGGTGGTTTTAGCTGTTGGTTTTTTTCCCCCTTCTTCCCCCGCAGGGTTGTTAAACGAGCCTTTGGAGACCCTTCTTCGGCGACAAGGTGCAGTACAGCCTCCAGGACCAGGAAGCGACAACCCGGTGAGATCAGCGACTGTCGCTGAGCCGAAATAGATCGCGTTGTTTATATCAAACAAGAAATATAACGCGTTAATGACCCGGTTACCCCACCTCCATGACTTCTCCAGAAGATGAGAGTGTTTCCTGGAGGCTTATAGGCCCTGTGTCCGAGCTGTCCAAGAAACAATGCAGATTGATCTATTCATCTGATGGACGCGACGCGGATGTTTGTCTGTTTTATGTGAGCGGTGAATTCCTCGCGATGGACGCTCGCTGCGCTCATTCTGGTATGACAATGAATTATTCCACATTGTATTCGCTCATAGGGACGTAAAGCAACTTTAGCTAGCCAGCTAGCTAGCAGCAAGTAAACATTAGTTGTTTTGTCCGTTGTGCGATGTGTTGCTTCATTCTCTGCGCGCCCTTTCATTAAATCACCATGGTAACCGTAGTTGCCTAAATGTCAGTACTTCAATGCGGTGCCTACTGTAAAATCATGTCCTGCTTATGTAATACGTTTTCAGAGTCTTTCTCTCATTTAGTTTAAAAAAATAATAATAATAATAACAAATAATATGTTTACGTGTTAAATGCTATCTGAATTGTGAAATGAAATAATGACTTGACTTTCAGGAGGTCCGCTGTGTGATGGAGATATCGAGGAGGCCGATGGGGTTCTTCGTGTTTTCTGTCCTTGGCATGACTATGACTTCAATCTCAAAACAGGGAAATCAAGCACAGGTTTACAGGTAAAGTAATTTTTGTTAAACATTTTAACTTATATTTAAAGGAATGTTCCAGGTGCAAGTTAAGCTCAGTAATAACATTTGTGGTATATTGTCGATTACCACAAAAAAAAAAAAAAGTTTAACTGGTACCTAAAAATCTATGGAAGCTTGTTCCCGCTATGGAATTAAAAAAAAAAAAAAGATAATTGCGACTTTTAATATCACAATTCTAATTGTTTTTGTCATAATTGCGAGTTTACATCTTACATCAGAATTGTGAGATATAAACTTGCAATTGCGAGTTATAAAGTCCAATTTCAGGAAAAAAAGTCAGATTTCAATTCTGACATTTTCTTACAACTGCAAGTTTATCTTGCAATTCTGACTTTATATCACACAATTCTGACTTTACAACTCACAGTTTCGAGTTTAAATCACGCAATTCTGAAAAAAACGTCATAAGTGCAAAATGTAAACGCGTAATTACAAGAAAATCAGAACAGAGTGATAGAGTGGTGCAGGTATGACGTCACTTTGTAGGCCAACCGGCAGTTAGCATCGCACTGGTTCCCTCGAGAAAAGGATTTTCCCATAGGCTTTTGGATTATCGCTAAAAACAAGCTCTGTGATCAACAAAAGTTTATGATACTTGCATTTGTCCATCAAGATAATTATCATAGATGAACACAACTTTTATGAATTTTGAAGTCTAAATGCAGTTGCCATAAGTAAAAAGCTAAAGGTAAGCTATAAACGAACTACACCACGGTCACACAAATTCAACGTCACCATCACGAAGCTTACAACAACTCTTTCAGTTTTTATCTAAAAACATTTTCCCAGAAAGTTTGCGTTAGAATAGTTTATAAGAGCACACTTACACTTACCTAAAGGATTATTAGGAACACCTGTTCAATTTCTCATTAATGCAATTATCTAATCAACCAATCACATGGCAGTTGCTTCAATGCATTTAGGGGTGTGGTCCTGGTCAAGACAATCTCCTGAACTCCAAACTGAATGTCAGAATGGGAAAGAAAGGTGATTTAAGCAATTTTGAGCGTGGCATGGTTGTTGGTGCCAGACGGGCCGGTCTGAGTATTTCACAATCTGCTCAGTTACTGGGATTTTCACGCACAACCATTTCTAGAGTTTACAAAGAATGGTGTGAAAAGGGAAAAACATCCAGTATGCGGCAGTCCTGTGGGCGAAAATGCCTTGTTGATGCTAGAGGTCAGAGGAGAATGGGCCGACTGATTCAAGCTGATAGAAGAGCAACTTTGACTGAAATAACCACTCGTTACAACCGAGGTATGCAGCAAAGCATTTGTGAAGCCACAACACGCACAACCTTGAGGCGGATGGGCTACAACAGCAGAAGACCCCACCGGGTACCACTCATCTCCACTACAAATAGGAAAAAGAGGCTACAATTTGCACGAGCTCACCAAAATTGGACAGTTGAAGACTGGAAAAATGTTGCCTGGTCTGATGAGTCTCGATTTCTGTTGAGACATTCAGATGGTAGAGTCAGAATTTGGCGTAAACAGAATGAGAACATGGATCCATCATGCCTTGTTACCACTGTGCAGGCTGGTGGTGGTGGTGTAATGGTGTGGGGGATGTTTTCTTGGCACACTTTAGGCCCCTTAGTGCCAATTGGGCATCGTTTAAATGCCACGGCCTACCTGAGCATTGTTTCTGACCATGTCCATCCCTTTATGACCACCATGTACCCATCCTCTGATGGCTACTTCCAGCAGGATAATGCACCATGTCACAAAGCTCGAATCATTTCAAATTGGTTTCTTGAACATGACAATGAGTTCACTGTACTAAAATGGCCCCCACAGTCACCAGATCTCAACCCAATAGAGCATCTTTGGGATGTGGTGGAACGGGAGCTTCGTGCCCTGGATGTGCATCCCACAAATCTCCATCAACTGCAAGATGCTATCCTATCAATATGGGCCAACATTTCTAAAGAATGCTTTCAGCACCTTGTTGAATCAATGCCACGTAGAATTAAGGCAGTTCTGAAGGCGAAAGGGGGTCAAACACAGTATTAGTATGGTGTTCCTAATAATCCTTTAGGTGAGTGTATAAGCATAATAAGGCTGTAAAAGCGGACTGAGGTTACCTGCTCGGTGTGATGACGTTTAATGTCCTCGACAGCCTCTGTAGTCCCATTTAGCCACTTGTTAGCAACCGCCTTTTTCAAGACACATAACAGCTTCAAAAAATCACGAGTGGGGTAATACTGATGTATTTTATGTCGTAGAATAAAACGTGAAAGTGTCTTGAGCTTGTGTTCACCTCACCACAAACCTTATTTCAGCCATTTAACCAAAACCCCATTCAAAAAACCCACTGACTTTGGGACAAGGGAACCGGAAGTGCTAAAATGCTATCTCGCTTCTGCGTTTTGGCCTACAAAGTGATGTCATACCTGCACCACTCTATTACAGTAGGACACTTAAAATGGAAGTAAATAGGGCCAGGCAATAACACTTTGTGTGTGTTTTTTTTAGCCGCAAGACAGCTAAAATATTGTGTTAACATGAGTGTGGTGGAATCACTTAGTAATCTTGTCCAAGTCTTGTCATGACACCTCCGATACAAGGATGCAAAGGGAACTGACGTAACTCTCTTATATGGAGTTGAACGGTTAAATTGTCAGACTGTTCTTTTTAATCAGAAGAACATAAACATGTGTTCTTGTTATTGACATACATTCATATCCAATGGCAAAAAAAAACAACAGTACAGATATCACATTCCTGATGAACAGTAGTCCCCCAGATCAAGTTAATCATTTTTGGTTCACAGAACGTTCGTTTTTGGTTCCCAGAATGTTCATTTTAAGGTTTGATTTTGATTAGCCCGGAAAGTTTGTAGAACATTATTCTAACGTTACTTTAATGTTTCCCCTAGCGTTATTTTAACGTTGCTCTAACGTTCCCTTAACGTTATTCTAATGTTCCACTAACTTTATTCTAACATTCCCAGAACATTCCCCTAACCTCTTTACTCCAGTATCATTACCTCACTATACTTCAGTAATCATCCAACACACCCGCGACCCAGTATAATAAAAGCGGAATGGAAGATGGATGTATGGATGCCTATAATCAGTATTATACAACCATATCTTGTTTTTATTTACTGTTTAAATATTTTTTTTAATAACCCGAGCACATCAACCATCATATGGAAGATTAAATAAGATTACATTTGTCCATTTAATATGTAAGATTTACTATATTTCACAGGGTACCCAGATTTCTTCAGCACCAAATAACAATGACTTTAACACAATTTATGGTTTTTAAAATATTAAATTTATTCGCAGACAGAAAAAAATGAATAAACAATTATTTGACCTAATTAGGATATCAGTACATTTATTTCTTGCCACTGAATTGTACAGTTTAGCGGGACATGCTTCTGTTGGTCCATAAACAAAAACTTCTTGATTAACATCATGTTCTCTTCAATAAGGGTATCAGATCTATCCAAAATCATGTTTACTCTCACATCTATATCAATTGTAAGTAATCATTTAATAAAGAGATTGATAAATGAATGTTAGAATGAATTATTAATTAAATTAAATGATTATTGATCATTATTGATGATTATTATTAATTAAATGAATTATTGAGTGCTTAATATTTTAGCTATAAAGTTGAATTTATCTGATCATTATAATGCAGTTTGATTGATCTCATTTAAACATAAATGCTGTATTAAAATTTCAGAGCTCTGTATAAGTTACTATTACACAAAAACATCTGCAACGTTTTAATTGTAAGATTATTTTACATGGGTATTAAATGATAACCTAAAAATAACCATTATGGAACGTTCTGTACAAGTTATTTTTAGGATTTTAAAAAAAAACCCACCCTGCAACGTTCAGGGAACGTTACTTTATGGTTGCAAAATAATAAACTAAAAATAACCATTATTAAACATTCTGTATAAGTTATTTTTAGGTTATTTAAAAATAACCACCCTGCAATGTTTTGGGAACGGTATTTTATGGTTGAAGTAGCCTAAAAATAACAATTAGGGAACATTTGATATAAGCTACTTTTAGGTTTTTTTTAAAAAAAATAACCTCCCTACAACATTCTGGGAACGTTATTTTATGGTTGCAAAAATAATAACCTAAAAATAACCATTAGGGAACGTTCTGTATAAGTAATTTTTAGTTTATTTAAAAATAACCACCCTGCAACGTTCTGGGAATGTTATTTTATGGCTGCAAAATAACCTAAAAATAACCATTAGGGAACGTTCTGTATAAGTTATTTTAGGTTATTTAAAAATAACCACCCTGCAACATTCTGGGAACGTTATTTTATGGTTGCAAAATAACCTAAAAATAACCATTAGGGAATGTTTTGTATAAGCTATTTTTAGTTAATTTAAAAATAACCTCCTTGGAACGTTCTGGGAGCGTTATTTTATAGTTGCAAAAAATAAAACCTAAAAAGAACGTTCCTAGAACGTTATTATTTGGTTCTCAAAAAAAATAACGGGAACCAAATATTTACATTAGGGGAGCGTTCTGTGTTTGCTGGGGTAAAAAGTAGTCCCATTGTAAAAATTTTAAAATAAGAATTAATGTAATTGCTTAAAAAAAATAGAAGCTTCACATTTTCGGCCTTTAAACTCTCCATATGCTGGCGCTGTTTACATACTTTTTTTAAACTAAGAGATGGATCAAAATTATTTTCTGGTTCTTATTATACAAAAAATGCTGTTGAAAATGCCTAATTTGTATTGAATCTGGAACATTCCTTAAAGTTATATCAGACATGATTATGTTTTGATAAGCACATATAGGAGAAGATCTAACTATCTTACATTATATGAATCTCTAATATAAGTAGCATTTCTTGAATCAGTGAGACGTTTGCATGTGCATCCTAAAGACCATTGTATACACTAAAGTTCATTACTCAGCAGTAAAGGGGCAGCAGTCAGGCAGTTGAACCAGTTAAGTTAGCCAGTGATTCAGTCGATGATTCAGCGTCCCCGAAAAACGCTTTTTATATTTGTATTTTATATTAAAACCACATTTGTTGTGCCATCACTTTAACTCAGTATGGCACCAAACATTATCTCATGCGGTAATGGATTGTACATCAACACAATCGTACAGAAGTAGGTGCTGCCAAACAGACATTTGGAACGTTTCTAAGAATTCAACTACCATCATTTAGACATGTTTCAATTTAGCCAAGCATCTGCTTTTTTAATAAACAGATTAAATGTGTTCTCTCATGCTGCGAATATAAATAATTGGGTGGTTGGACGTGACAGCGAACTCCGTCCAATCAATATAAGGCAAAGTCTCTGTAAACCAATCCATAATTACGACAGTCATCCTGGGGGGCTCGACACCTTGAAATGTTCGGTAATTAGACTATTCCCACCATCGGTTAACTTCCACCATGCTCGTATATCAAAGTACCTTCCTAGCTTTAGGCTTTTACAGCTGTGCAAGCAGAAATAGAGAGTCAGATGCATTGCAGGCTGCCTTAGTTTTATTTCTTCGACAAAATGTAGTTTTTCCTTTTCTTTTTTTAGCAACAAGTTTATGAAGTGAAATTGGAGAACGGCAACGTATACATCAAGCACGCAAGTGAGCTCTCGTTGCAACCTTTCACCCAGGTCAAAGAGCACTGAAGTTCTTGATCATCATCTGTTTGGAGCTCATTACTGTGGGTAATATTTGAAAATAATGCAGTATTTTAGTTGAATAAACTTTCCTGTTCCCCATTGTAGCAACTATTAATGTTTGTGACAGTTTGTGTATATACACTACGAATTAAAGATAAATTGTTCTTTAATGTTGTACACAAATTACTTCAAATGACACTGTTTTCTGACATTTAGATGATATGTTTTATGATTTATTTGAATTGTTATGAATATCTTAACATGTAAATTGGCCATATTTATATGCAAGATTTATTGAACTCAGGGAAAATGAGGTCAGAGACAGTTCATTTAGTCAGCTGTTTTTCAGCGGCTTAATTAGTCTTAGTTTTAGATTCGTTATTACTCCAGAGATGTTAATGTGTTTCTCTCTAGGGCCGTAATAAAGGTTTACAGTTGTAACGTGCCATAATTATTCCCTCCTAGATCCAATCCTCGAGTGTCAGGTAGAAATGACTTTCACCGGAGGGAAAAAATGTGACTTCTGAGAATTCCGTTAATTACTTATGATTCTGTGTACTTGTCTTTAAAAAAAATTTTTACACATACATTTAAGCAGCATCAGTATTTGTGAGATTATCCTACCCCTATAAAATATGTTAAAGGGATGGTTCACCCAAAAAATGAAAATTACCGCATGATTTACTCACCCTCAAGCCATCCTAGGTGTGTACGACATTCTTCTTTCAGACGAATACAATCTGAGTTATATTAAAAATGTCCTGGCTAATCCAAGCTTTATAATGGCAGTGAATGGCAGCCCAAAATTTGAAGACCAAAAAAGTGCATCCATCCATTATAAAAGTACTCCACACGGCTCTGGGGGGTTAATAAAGGCCTTCTGAAGTGAATTGATGGGTTTGTGTAAGAAAAATATCCATATTTAAAACTTTATAAAGTAAAATATCTAGCTTCCGGCGGACCGCCTTCCGTATTCAATTTACGAAGAAAGTGTAGCGCCTCTCGCAGTTCAAAACGCTTACGCTACGTCCGACATCATCGTTGCGCCAATTATGCTTTTTCCGTAAGTTGAATACGGAAGGCGGTCCACCAGAAGCTAGATATTTTACTTTATAATGTGTTAAATATGGATATTTTTCTTACACAAACCCATCGCTTCACTTCAGAAGGCCTTTATTAACCCCCGGAGCTGTGTGGATTACTTTTAGAATGGATGGATGCACTTTTTTGGGCTTTGAATTTTGGGCTGCCATTCACTGCCATTATAAAGCTTGGAAGAGCCAGGACATTTTTTATATAACTCTGATTGTATTCGTCTGAAAGAAGAATGTCTTATACACCTAGGATGGCTTGAGGGTGAGTAAATCATGGGGTAATTTTCATTTTTGGGTGAACTATCCCTTTAATGCAAAATAAATATAGGTTATCTGTAGTTAAAGCTATGCAATGCTGAAACATGGGCTTTTTTTTTTTACAATGTAAAATATTTTTTTGATATATTTTTTTTTCTTTTTGTGTACATCTTTTGTATTTAAGTTTGATGGAATAAAAACAATTTCAATAGAACGTTTACAAGAGATCTTTATTTACATTCTGGTAAAATTGACAGACATTTTAATCCACAATTTACACATAAAACTGGCTTTTGAGATAGCAAGGCAGGAAATTTCATGCAGTCTAAGTTACAATATGATTTGCATGGATTTTCAGCATTTGCTTTACGTAAGATGTTTGTGAAGCAAGCATAAAGGAGAGATTTCCGAGAGTGCAGAGGCAACTATTCCAACTCTCACTTTGTAGTGTAGACAATGCGGTCGAGTTATCAACGCATATTTTGCCAGAGGATATTCCTGGAAATTTTGTAGTCTCCCTGAGACCAGCCAGACAGTTGAAGCGAGGACACACACTCTTTTAAAAGCTAACTGGAGGCCAACAAATTTTTTTTAGCACCGTATTCATCCAATATCCACTTCCAGCTTGCCTCTGAAATAAAAATGTACAGTATAGATATGCTGAAAGACCAAAGGTTACATTAACTGGATATATTACAAAATTACAAAGTTTAAAGTTATTCAAGTTACAAATGTATGACAACATCACTTACAGGTGAGACTGTCTGGGATAGAAAAAACAAACAAACATGATTTTAGTAGTGTGTACTTGGCGTATAGCAATGTATTTTACAGTTTAAATGGGAAAAAATGTGGATTTAGAGTTACATGATATTTAATTTCCTCATAATTCTATATAGTTGGCCACAACAATGTGCTGCTAACGGCACAATTTAACATGCTTTCTACATATTGCAATCTGTTATTGAAAAATCTCATATTTGGAGACTCAGCAAATAGTAATCAACTGTGATTTTAGAAATATTCTGCCACAATTTTATAGTGTACATTTTCTTGAAGACATCTATCTTTTATTCAGATGAATCTATGTTTCTTTTTTGAAGTATTCTATTTTTTTGTCTTTTAAGATTTAATTTGATTTTATTTTACAATATTGTTTATATTCTACCCACACTGGGCAAGCTGTACATCTTTGGAGACACAGACAATAAACTTTTCCTCCATTATCTATTGAAACATGCACTGTAATCCCTCAACCCAATTACCTTCCTTCTTTGAACCAACACAGGATAGTGAGTAATTTTAACACGTAAGGGATTAGACAAATCAAAGCAGAATTACCATAAAGAAATCCTATTTGCAATGCTACCTACAAAACATACCTCAGAGAATACAGTTGTCCAGCTCATGCAGGTCTGTGTGGTTTTTTTATGGTTGTTTAAATGTAGAAATCACACAATTGTTTTTATTGTAAATGTCCATAGTTACTTCAGGGTGGTTTTAAAATACTGCAACTGCATTTATGTTGCATTGTCAACTGGCTAAATGAGAGGAGGCTGCAATGGATTAGCAAGCTCAGATTCATTATGTCTAGGTGAAAAAACATTTGCTGTGATTCAGATATACACTTGCTGAGGGAATAGCCTAACATATTAAACATACCTATGGCTGATTGGCTCATAACATAGGATGTTTTTTGTTAGGACTCTCAAGTCATTATTGGAACACAATATTGCACTTTAGGAGACAGACAGAAACAAGAAACAATATACAATCAGTTTACCCTAAGATCTAGACATCATACACTAAGATGTACTGTATTAGTTGGATATCATATCAAAAGAAAACTAGGCTAGTCATGTGGTTAAAAGGATGAAGAGGACATTTCAAAAAAGGCGACGATACATTAATTTGTGTTTGAAATTTGGGCCATCATTCTTTATGTCTCACCACATGTTTGTTTAATCTACCTTATTCTGTTAAGGGATGCAATTCTTGGCTGGGGCCAGTCGTGCTTTGGTCAGACCAATAGTTGGCCAAATCACAACAAAAAGCATATTTGCTGCCTCGGGTCTAGTTCATTGCATCCCGCAGAGTTCTCTAATATGTCATTGATGAAAGAATTAGCAGCTGTCACACTTGACCTTAACCCATACAGACTTGTCCAACCTATTTAGCCTATCATCAATGGAAGACATTGATCAATTAGAGAAAATGAGTCAATAATCTAAACGTAGGACACTCCACATAAGCCCGTTTTGACATTTGAAATAAATAAATGACATCATCCTGTATGAGTATTTGGCCTAATCATAAAATAAATGTCTTAAACAATTAAGTAAACTCGAGAGGACAGTTTTCCATACACAAACAGAAAGAGTTTAAATGTGTTCGGATAAATCAGGTAAGGATTTTGCTCCTTTAGGACAAAGCATCCAATATCACCCAGCTGGCCAAGTTTAGGATTTCCATTGCAGGTTTTTTGAGTCCTATTTCTTCATTCTTTTCAACTTGAAAGACCTGCATGTGGATAGAAAGCACACACTTGATTTTCATCAACTTCTTGAAATTGTTTTTGTAAAAAGTGCACTCTGAGAACTCACCTAAAGAAAGATCTACTGTCTTGGTTGTGTCCTTGTAGCAGGTCTCCTTCTGTTAGTGTTCGTGGCTCTGCGGTTCTGGCTCCTGCCCTGTTGGCCAAAGGGGTAGGCCACCATTTGGGTTGACCCTCTTCTGACTTGCAATCCCTGGGACTCCCTCATCTCCCGTGCCATCTGTGTTAGTGTTAGGCCGGGATTTGTTTGCAAGCGCTGGAATAAGCTCTCACGATTCACAGTTCTTTTAGGGCAGCTGAACGTTAGTGCCACTCCAGAATCTGACTTCATCTCCCTGGAAAAACCATCTGAAGTTCCATCAAAGCAGCGGCCAATGGCGATCTCTTTGGCAACACGTGGGTTCTGGTCTGTGACGGTGTATATTCCGTAATTGTGTCCAAGGGGATCAACAGGAGCTAACATATTGAATGCATGAGACTCATTGTTCTGAAGAACAGGAGGATGCTTTATTAGATACTCTTGCAGGAGACCGTTGATGCCTATCCGACGGCAGTTGCCTTGTGGAATCACAGAAATGAGTGACCTGTCTACAATACTTTGATCAAAGAGCATCCCGCTGCACTTGAACTCAAGACAAGCAGCAGAGGTGTTGGGATGGTGTAAGTCACGGGTACTACGAATGTCTCTAATGCCATACAACTGACCCCTTGTTTGAGGATGAGTGCCACCATGGTTTTTTGACCTTACCATGATTTCTGTAGCTCCATGAATCTTAACTTTGATGAAGCAAGCCCTGAACTCTTGTGGATTTGGCCACCAGGAAAGGTAGTCTCCAGTCCAAGATGTGAGGTCACTCTCCTGAAATGGTACCACGTTGTACTCGTACTTATCTTTTTCGACACGGAAGAAACGAAAGTGGTTGGCATCAACAGGTGCATTTTCACATGCAATTAAACTCTGGTAAGGATAGATCGGACCGTTCGTTTCATCAAAATTGTTAGGGTTTGGTTTGGCCAGGTTGATTCGGAAAGCTGTTTTCTTAAGTGCTGGATCCTCATGATCTGAGCGCTGGTAATCTAACTTTCCTAAGTAAGGCTGAGAAACTCCAATAATGTTTGGGTTCATTTTTGGCATTGAGGGGGCTGCTTCCAATTCCTCCCCTCCCATTATAGCCGTGACGTAAGCAGTGTACGCGTCAGCCCTCTGAGCATCGCAGAAAGCTGGAAGACAAGCACCGTTCTGTCCTGTTATCACACTATCAAAGCGACCCCATGCCCTTGGATTTGACGAGTAACCAGGCTTGGGCTCCAGGTTTATCAAGTTTATTACCACTCCTTCTAGTTGCTCGTTGGGCAGGAACTTGTCGCTCATGTACGCCCTCACCTTGACATAGCAGCGGCGATTTTCAGGTACATCGAGATTGAACAACCTGCGCTCCCTGATTTCCATATTTCCTATCAGGAAGGTGCGCTCCTCTCGTTTGTTCCTCCCACTGCCAGCAATGGTACTTTGTGTGGGTTGAAAGTTACTTTCCTCCTCCCAAATGCCTGTGTCTGGATTGAGGGACCAGAGTTTCATAGTAGGAATGTGCTCCTGCATTTTAACATGCTCTGTATCAAGGAGAACTTGGACTGCGCCGGCTCCTAGAACCTCCTGGTTTGCCCCATCTCGGAAATCTACTGAAAACATTCCGTATGTCCTGAGAGGCAGCATGTCTCCTTCATTGTCTACAAAGTTGAGATCACCAGGGGCAGCAGCAGCCATGGTAATGTTGCGTGGGTCAAGGAACGTGACGCTGGCCTTAACAGTCCCTTCGTACACTTCTCCTGTGTTTTTATGGAAAGAGTTTGGAGGTATGACCAGCTGTCCGATAGGGTCCTCGCCTTTAATTTCACCTAGGTAAATGGTATTGCTTTCAGCAGCATTGATATCAACAGGTTCCTGCTTCCTCATCACTTTTACGTCATGATAGACTGCACCTCCTCTTTTGTCAAAAATAAAAACCTTGATTGTGTCAATGAACTTCTGAGAAGGGTCGACAAAGTTTACCACAAGACGCTGTGTATCTGGAGACACCTGGATTGTGAACCCACCCTGATATCCTGTGGTACCTATCCGTTCCTTCCTTATGTAAATGTGTCCAAAGCGAAGGGGTTCATCATTGTCTGTTGCCACCACCCTGCCCCGTACAAGTACTTTGGGCTCCACACAGGTCTGGCAGCCACATTCACTCACAACCTTGATAGGCAGGGTGTAACGGCCACAGTTGATCTCTCTAGTGTCCATTTGTTTGACCCCACAGCAGAAGCCGGATCCATCCCTGCAACGCATGTCGAAGTCCAGCGACCCAGGGCATTTGTTGTGTGGACAGCGACCTGCATTGTAAAACTTGGAGTCTGTTCCTGGCTGAATGCAGTCAAATGGCAATTTGATCAAGTGAGAATCAGGTGTCGAGTTGCATGCTGGTGATCCTTTAGCTGTGAAAACAAAATGTGAGATCAGTGTGCTGCAATTTCAATGTATACAGAATAAAAATTTTGTTTTCTAGTAAAATATTTAAATCCTTATAACAGATCAATTTACTTGAGATAAGAAAAAATGTTTTCAGAAAAAATATTCAAGTTTATTTAGTAATATTTAAGTTTAAAAGAAAATTATTTAAAATTCTGAAGTATATTTTCCTTGTTATAAAGATGTTTTGATAGTATTTTTGACTTGTTTCACAGTAAAAATGTTTTACAAAAAATATTTTACAGTGGCTTGTAAAGGTCAACTAATAAGATAAACAAAGACATTACATACCACTTTGTTTTAAAGCAAAATATTAATATGTTTCAGGGGAAACAACATGGTGATGAATGGAACATTGCAAACAAATAAAACTGGGTCACTGAAGCCTGAAAAGAGTGTCTGATGACTTGCCAAAGTATTGTTTCTGATTCAGTTTTATGCTTTCATTCTGTCACCATATTAATGACTGCAGTCATTACTGTCACATTACCACTCCACTGTAAATGCTGCTCATTTATTCATTAGAGCGCTGTTTTTTCCTTTAAAATGACATTTATTCGAGAGAGCAACCATGTAATCTTATTTGAGGTTGATGAAATTTAATTTACAGAAAACTTTTCTCCTGTAGCTGTTTTTTAAATGCAAGAGTGAATACAAAACACATTAATCATCCTCCATTAGGAATCCTGCTGTGACAGGTGTTGGTGTTTCATTCAGCAAAGCACATTTCATATGCCATAATGATTAAGAAGCAAAGAGATCCCTCAGATAAAGTCTAGGGCTGATTGCTTTAGCACACGTTTCGGCAGAATATTTCTGACAATCTATATCTTGGATAAAAAGCATCATGGGAATTTTTAAAATGTGTAGTTATGAGCGCAAAAGTAGAAATACATACTTGTCTGGGGATGAAAAAACAGGATTTATTGACGAGCTTGGATTTCACTTTAATATGGAGAGTGGGTGGGATTTAAGGATTTTAGTCTGCTCACCACAGCTTCTTGCCAGTCATTCCTTGTTTAGAAAGTGGTAATTTCTACCAACTTAAACATAATAAAACATTGTACCGCACATGTCACTATACATTATAGACTTTAATATTTCATTGGAGACCACAACATTTAATGGGATTATTTTTCTTGTTTAGGGACATTTTGACATGTCCCTGTTGACCGCTAAAATGGTTTTGCACTTACCGAAAACAGTGAGGACGGCTGAAGTAGACTTGATGCTGCCTGTCAGACTGGTTGCTTTGCAGTGATATTGCCCTGACTGCTCTGGTTTCAGGTCCCGCAATATCAAATCTTCATCGTACTTGTATTTTGTGCGATTCAATAAAGTTCCATTGTGGTACCTTTGAATCAAACAAATTTATATTTTTTGTAAGACATTAACGGCATATGTCCGAAAATCTAATTATAAACTTTATTGTTTTTACCAGTAATATTTGTCAGGTTTTGGTGTTCCTATTGCTCTACAGCAAAGGGTTGCACGTTGTCCCTCATAACGTACTTTGTCTTCAGGATGTTTCTCAATATATGGCTTTTCTGTAAGACAGAGAAACCAATAATGCAACAGCTCATGGTAAGATTTGTTAAGTTATCAATGTAGAATAATCAACTTGAGTGTATTAATATTATAACTTTTTCAAGTTTTCTTTTCTTTACCTGAGGATTGTAAGACGGCCCGAACCCAGAGTTCATCAGTGCTATTGATGGAAACAGGGAGAGTGATGGGTGCAAATTTATCCTTCCTTATGACTACTTGGGTCTGAGGGTTGGTGCACAGTCCTTTAATCTTGAATTGACCCTTGGCATCAGTGTGGGCACGAATGACCTTGGCTTGGCTGGCCAGAGCCACTGTGGCGTTAGCAACTGGGACACCTGTAACGCTGAAGACCTCCCCGTTTAGTGTCTGTCCATCGCAGATACAGTAGCTGCAGTCCTCATTGGGACGTCCCCCAGGACAGACACGTTTGCATGCCACTGTAAAAAGTAGGTGTTTTGATTTCAATGTAGCAAAAAATATTATGGCTTCTTTAAAAGATTGTGTCCCAGACAGCAACATAGTGTCTGCCCAGATCAGGCCCAAATCTGGTACGTGTGGATTTAACGTGTACCAGATGTGGGCCGGATCTGGGCCGACACTATGTTGCTGTATGGGGTGTTTTGTAATACACAATACCTGGGCATGGATTTCCACACTTTTGGACCTCTACGGGTCGTCCTGTACACTGAATTTTAGTTGAAGATCTGTGACATGTCCTACGTCTTGTCCTGCGTCCCTTCCCACAGGTCACTGAGCAAGCACTCCATGAACCCCATTGGCTCCACAAGGCTGTTTAGTCAAAAATTGACGGAAAATAGTGGTTAATTAACATTTCTGACCACTTCAGATCATCCTATCAAGTTAAATGAACGGAACACCTTAGCAACTAAATAGACACCACATGCTAAAACTACTAACACCCTAGCAACCATAGGCGGAGTTTCACTTTTGTGGGGGGGGGTAGAATTTATATTTTTATAAATAATAATAATAATAATAAAGGAATTGAATAATTAAAGGATTAAAAGGGATTTAAGGGAATAAATAAAAATGGTAAAATAAGTTCTAGGTCTAATTGTAGTAATGAAGTAATCAATTTAAACTATTTCCAAATAATATTTTATTTTAAAATGTGCACAAATTCACTATTATTCGTATGCCTAATTTGTAGAAAATGCAAACATTTTTTGCCTTGTCGTCACATTCATTTATGAATCATGCTCGCATTTTCAATTCAAAGCGACGAAATTTCATAAAAAGTTGAGTAGTCTGCATTACTGTCGGTAGCTAAACATTTCTGTCATAAAACCGTTGTCTAACCCCTTATTTACACTGCACGCGTCTGCGGCGCGTTACGGCTGCGACGCGGCTACCGGGGCTGATCGCGGCCACTCTAGTCAATGCTTGTGTTTACACCAGCCGCGGCGCGGCGCATTTCAAAAGCGTCCCAGAAGCGGCTCGTCGCGCCGCTTCGCTAAAGATAGGCGCCTCGCCTATTTTTGACGGATGCCGCGCAGTAAATACAAAATAAAATAAAAAAAATCCTATCAATTTCAAAATAAACACCCCGTGCAGACTCCGTATTTCACAAAACTATCCTTGCTACAGTATTTATTACAGTTTATCAGTTCACTGTAATTAATACAACAGTATATTTTAGCATTCATTAACAAATTGTTGTAAATACTATAATATATACAGTATACTAGAATTTAGTAGTTTAACACAGCAAATACTGTAGTATATTTTCATGTGGGATAGCAAAAAACAACAATAAACAATTAAACTGGACAAAACAAACACTTAATGTTAGAACACAAAAAAATCGAGAAAAACAACGTAGGACTGTGAAATCACGTGGTCTCGGGAATCCTGGCGCCTCGCTCCTGAAATGATCCTGGTGTTAGTTGGCACCGCCAAACAAACCTCACCGCAGCCGTAACGCGCCGCAGACGCGTGCAGTGTAAATAAGGGGTAAGGCCGGATTCACACTGCACGCATTAGCAGAGCGTAAGCAGCGCGTATTTTTTTCGGCGCCCATGTTAACAGATTAGAGCATTCACATCGCACGCAGAGGCGGCGCGGAGCTGAGCAGAAGCGGCAGTGCCGAGATCGTTTCGGCGCCGAGTCTATTTTTGCCGCGCTGCTCACGCTGAATTAAAGCCACAGTGCACAGTTCTTGATCACAATTGACCTGATTAACATGAAAAATAACAAATTTCCCCATGAAATCATGTAGTGAAGTGTTCCGTGTGTTTCACAATCACCATATGACATCCAGCGCTGTGAAGAAAAAAAATAATAAAATACACAAAAGCACATCACTGCCAGAAGTTTTTGCCCAAACTTCAAAAGCCCGTTTAAATTATTAAAACTAGAGGCATATCTTAACTTTAAGGTTACTTTTATCATGTAAACTACCTATATACAGCACGTTATATATGTGTTTGGGACAGAGGGGAACACGGTCGCATTCGCAGCAGATATGCTGCCCATCATAAATCAAAGCACAAGACAGACAGGGGTCGGAGGAGGCAGAGCTTTTTCATACTTAAATTTTTTTAACTTCAGAAATAATCAGCTGTCTTCTTTAAAACAAGACCAAATATAGGTCTATATTCCAAAGCATTCTTGAATTACAACTATTTAAAGTCAGCATGAAACGGAAGTTGCGGTTGTTCTTTTTTCCCTATTGTGACGTCTACCTGAGTGAAATGGCTTTTGAAATGAGAAAAAATGTAGGCCGGGGCTTGATTTCGTCCTTCAGGAATTGATTGGATCGTTGGGCGTTGCTAACAAAATGGAGGCAGAAACGAGACAGACCACGATAGCCCCGCCCTCGCACAATACCACATGACATGAAGAGAAGTCGTTTTGAGGAGGAGGGGAAGGTTAACATTTTTGAAAAAAGATTATGAGGGCACATGAATTTGTCCACAGATAAATCATTTATAATAAACACTACAATATTAGATAAAAAATAAGAACTGTCAGTTTTGATTTCATGGCGACTTTAAGTTTGGATAGTATATTTTCACGTTCATTCTCAAAAAGGGGGGTGACAGTTAAGGGGTTAAATATGTGTGCGTGTGTGTGTGTGTGTGCGTGTGTGTGTGTGTGTGTGTGTGTGTGTGTGTGTGTACAGAAATGTCAAACTGCATTTTGACATCTTTGCCAGTGTGGTTACATTGATTTTATGATCAAAGACAACAAAGCTCTGTACATACAGAAACATGTTTGGGTTTAGCCAGCTAATTGGGCACCACATGTGTCATGTAAATGTCAGCAGGATGTGATCGCTCTCGAGGATCATGAGTGGAAAATAAGCCTCAGTTCAGAGTTGAGTGTCATAATGATTCAGGTGATTCAGAAATGTGTCAAAAACAAACATTGGGCATATCTATGAACAGCATACAATGAGCGTGTGACACCTCACTGCTGTTTAAAAATCTGGCTTTATCCTGCTGAAAAAAAAGTTTAAACCAGCCTAAAATGGTTTGCTGGTTTAAAGGGGTTTCTAGGTACTTTGAAACAACCAGTCGACTAGCTAAGCCATTATATGTTATATTTTAGCCAAGATCAGATTAAATCAACTAAAAACCATCTTTGTTTTTTAGCAGATGCTACTGAAACCTAGCAATGAAGTCTAGAAATGCATATTATGTCAGTATATAAAAATGTAAAGGTTGTCTCCAAATTCATTTTCATTCTTTCTTTACCTTGACATGGTGGGGTTGAACACTCTCTCCGTTCGATGTGAGGTCCCACGCAGACGGGCGAAAGCAGCAACGGAAGAGGTTGTGTGCTCATGCATTTCCTCTGACGGACTTGGATGCCAACATCGTTACAGGCGGTGGCAGAGCAAGGCGTCCATTCGCTCCAGTCCATCCAGTATGAGTGGACTTAAAAAAACAACAACAAAAAAAACCCTCATATGTTAAAAAGCATAACACTCACGTTAAAATGATGCATATGCCTCCATATGGAATACACTTCTCTACTTTGATGGATTGTCTCTTGACTAATTGTACCTGGTGGACACTGGAATCGCACATGGTAGTTGGAGCAGCTGCGACCAAATGGCTGCTCCTTATTGATGCACCAGAAGCCCTTCTCCAGACTGGAATGGACCACCTCCCCTGTATCCGCAGCTGCAACCCAGTCCGTGGTACGGGCCTCCATGGCTACAGGTCGTGAGCAGACCCTTTCCCGATAGTAGAAGCGAATGGCTTCTAACCTCTCATAGTCGCCGTTTCCTCCCGGATGGTCGATATTGAACCAGGATGTCCACTCGGTCACGCCTGGGTTACACAAAACAAAGATCAAGGTAAGATGTTTTACAAGAACAGTATGCTCTTGCCAGTGACCCAAAGACGTGAAAGAGAGTTTCCAGATTACGTCAAATTTCTGCCCCATTGTGCTCGGTTTACTCTAAAAGATTAGTCCAGCTTGTTTGCATCATATGAAAATACAATCCATGTCTCACAAAAGTGCTTGTTGCTTTATGTCAAGCTATCCCATGGGAGGTATGAATCAGATGACGTTATTCGAGGCAGAGGCAGAGACAGCTGCCTGAATTGTCTAACTTATTCTTTTGCTCCAATTAGGAACATGTGTAAACTCATTTACACGTAAAGGAGTCAATGTCTTATTGTTTCAGTATTGCGGTGGCTATATGCCTTCATCATTAAGGCTCACATTTAACGAAGATGGATGACTCCAGAAATCATTACATCACAATTTTTAGCATCACAAAGATCCACTATGCGGTTTGGATCAACTAGGACACCAAAAATTAGTTGATTGCATAAAGAGAGCATGTTAATATATCCATAACTACCTGTGGTCTGTGGTTCCACGAGGCTGTTGTAAGCCAGCTTTCTGTTCCTGTCCGTTTGGTTTAGCCTCCGAAGATGTGAGCTGTCCCAGATGGGTCCTGTGGGAATGCAAACTTTATTACAGCGTACTCAGCAAAGGTGCTACCAAAGGAACATTGGCTGCAACTAAACTGACCTCCTTAGGGACTAACTAAATTCGGTCTTAAAAAGTTTGTTTGATCTATTACAGTGCAATATCATTTGCAATGTAATAGATCAGAAAAACGTATTCCTTGCACGTTCCTTAGGTTGCAGACACGTCTGTGAATGTGATCGGAAAATCCTGCTTGGCTTCGTGGTAAACGGAATGTGTGCTAAAGACATTCAATATTTAAGTACTGACTTTTTGTGTGCTCTCGGCATTGGTGCCACCAGAGTCCAAGTGGCCTACTTTTATCGGCTCAGCATCCCTTGGCATCTACGTCCCTTCTGAACCACGTCCAACCAGTTTTGAGTTAGCACCTGATATCTGATCTCATGATTGGCCTGAGGAGGACACATTTGGTCCATTTCTGCACTGTATCTCTTTCCGCTCTGTCTGGTCACGTCGGGAGATGCTGCAAACATATGGAAGTGGAGCATGCACGATGGCCTGATCCCCTACATCCATTCTCAAACTAATCTGGAGACACTTACTAGCCAGGGCCCCAAAGGAAACGATAGAGCAATGGGAACAAACACATGGTGTCTCATGGTTTCTAGATGAGACATTACCAGAAGATGCACTCCCACATCCCAGACGGAGGACAGTGGGCCTCCGGTGCTTCATGTGGACTGTCCTGCCTATCGAAGGTAAATCCCTGAACCGCTTTCCAGAACTTGCTCATAGTGTGCTGTGATAAGGAAATCATAGACTGAGGGATTCATTCACCAATGCCGTTACTTTTTTCTCAAAGGAGACGTGTCTCACAGATGTAGCCAAGCCTAACATGCTCAAGTAGAAACAGCACAGTGTCTTGACAGTGGATCGTTACTGGCATTACTCAACACACACTGAAGCGCTTATCTGCGGCAGACATGTCAGTCACCGTAGAAGCTTTGCAGGACTTACTCCAAGCCACCATTACTGTAATTATAAGCCTCTCAAATACTGCATTGATTTACCTTGCAGGTTCACCTGAAAGAGAGCTTGTCATTCCCAAAGTATAGATCACAGAATATGAGAATGTCATTATTTCAGTTATACACTTATCCTGAGTGGCCTGCTGAATTAGTGGCACCTTGTCACTTTTAAACTGCTTTTCTAAGTACCACACTTAGAAAAAAAATAATGATTAAGAAAAGCACGCAGTCATTTCAGTTGTCTGCTCCATGTGATGTTATTCAGATAGCTACCTAGGTTCTCTTCAAACTCCCCCATCATGATAGTAAAGGCCTTCAAACCAAGGACAATAAATATAGCGATAACCATAAAGGGTAACACTTTATTTTACAGTGTCCTTGTTACATGTTACATGTAGTTACTATAGTAATAACTATAAATTATGCATAATTACATGCAACTAACCCTCAACCAACCTCTATTCCCAACCCTAACCCTATAGTAAGTACATGTAGTTAATTATTATTACTTAGTACTTAAATATGTAAATATGTAAGACACCTTAATATAAAGTGTAACCCTATAAAGTTTTAATAATGGTTCTAATTCTATGACAATAGGAAAGTTCATACCACAGCTATAATGATAACGCCACAGAGAACGATATTGTTGGAATCGCTTTCAGATTTTTTTTTTCAGCTGATGAATGATGAAAACATTGACAGCCAATCAGAATCCACCGAACTTTAAAGAGCACAATCATTGAAAGCAGCAAATATAACTGCAGTGTACACTTATAATAAACAGAACGTTATCGTCTGTTGGTGCGTGGACGCTAATATAGTTATTGTTATAGATATCGTTTTTGGTGTGAGCAGGCCTTAAAGGGATAGTTCACCCAAAAATGAAAATTATCCCATGATTTGCTCACCCTCAAGCCATCCTAGGTGTATATGACTTTCTTCTTTCAGACGAATACAATCGGAGTTATATTAAAAAATTTCCTGACTCTTCCAAGCATTATAATGACAGTGAATGGCGGTCCTGATTTTGAAGTCCAAAAAAATGCATCCATTCATCATAAAAAAAATCGCATCGATGTATGGCGAAAGAGTGATCTGACACATGACGTATTGACGAACGCGGAAGAGCAGAGGATAGAGCAAAACAAAACACCGGTCACGAATTAGAAGTCTAAAATGAGAATTTTTAAAGAGAAATGTCGGAGGATTTTGATATAAGAGAAGAGGAGCTTAAGTTTGTTGTTTGTCATCACTATTTGTTTGAACCACGAGAGGCATCAAAGCTTACCCTACTCCTACATCATACATTGCGTCAGGGGTTACTCTTTTGGCGTAAGTCGAATTGCATAGGCCGTCTGTCAGAAGCTAGTTATTTTAGTTTATAAAGTTTTGAATATGGATATTTTTCTTACAAAAATCCATCACTTTGCTTCAGAAGGCCTTTATTAACCCCCTGAAGTCGTATGGATTACTTTTATGATGGATGGATGCACTTTTTTGGACTTCGAAATCAGGACCGCCATATACTGCCATTATAAAGCTTGGAAGAGCAATGATATTTTTTAATATAACTCAGATTGTGTTCGTCTGAAAGAAGAATGTCAAACACACCTAGGATGGCTTGAGGGGGAGTAAATCATGGGATAATTTCCATTTTTGGGTGAACCATCCCTTTAAGTGCCTTGAAAGAGAATAACAAATTACGTCAAGCTTGAATAAATATCATCTGCATTGTATAGACTATGGCTTAAACCCAGTTTTTCCAAAAACTTGAAAAATAAATCTTTATAACACCTACAATGGCCACCAATATAATTAGCAGTAACCGCATCACATAATATAGTCTGTTTTACTTCAAGACGGAAGAACTGCGTGTCCATGGCCTCAGTGGAACCTTGTTATATCCACACCCAGTAACAGGCATTATTAGGATCAGGTGTGTAAAAATTATTTACCTTGCAGTGGAAACTATCAACTATTTATATATCAGTATCCTCCTAACATAGACTGACACCCTGCCCTCCCATAACAAACCACTCATGCCAAGTATATTTTGGGAGATGGCTCTCACACAGGAGGGTAATTTAAACTTCATTCAGCAATTTTGTGATTATTTTGAACCTATCTTATTGCCAGGGGTTTTACCCCACAATATAAAGTGCAGTATCATTACCCTTTCAGGACTTCTCGCGTCACCTCATAAAGTCTGCACAGTGTCCAATTGCCATACTCAGACAATTAATCCATTCACGCAAATAACAGTCTGTGGCCTTTTAATAAGACATTCCCCCTTTTTAATGTGCGTTCGGAGTATTATTAGTATTGCTACCCAAGCCAGAAGCTAATCAAAATACATGCAAGGGTTGGGTTTTAATAAAAGAGCTACGTCAAAGCTGTGGCAAAGCGGTTAGCGCACATGCTGTAGACATACATCCGCTCTATACTGTCTGTAAATAAAAGCCTCCCGGGATAGACTCAAAAACATGCCAAAATTTAGCTGGCACTAGCATCATCCTTTCTGAAAGTTTTTCCCAGGTTCTGTCAAAAAGGAAAGGTAAATCATTGTGGCATGTTATGTAATCCCTTTGACAAAGCGCTATAGTGCTAACCCACATTCTCATATGTATGGAGCGAGTGCGAAAACACTGTGATGTCTTTAATGCAGTATACAAGGTTGGTAACAATTAGGGATTTGTTTGAAATCAGAGGCATTTCATTTAAGAAGGCAGTGTGCCCGGGCAATGGTCTCGAAATTGCATTCCACATCCCATCGTGTTTTAATAAATGCAAATGAGAGCTCCGAAGTGGTTTTGTCTGTGTTTATCCTGCGTCGGCAAACATGTGGAAGTAGTTTTGTGCATCTGGCACACGTCCTGGCTGAGGTGTGCTCGAATGGAAGATGGTGAGCTCTGTCTGATTGGGTTGAGAAGAAGATTAGAAGACACCAACTGTTCCATAGACTCTGAAGTGGGATGCATCTGTGCTCTATTATTCTAAACTGAACTGCTCCATTGTCACTGCATAATAATGAAACCATAGCCAGATTGGTGTTTTTTTTAAATGATCTGGGTTAGTTTCCCTCGTCTTTGAACTGTTTTATCCATATATTTGTTTTACACTGGACAAAAGTATTTTTCTAATTAAAAAGACTCTAATTAGCCATTTTGTTTGTTTTCCAGTAAATATTTTAATTCTAAATAATTCATTTTATATTCTTTAAAAATATATAAAACTACACTCTAAAAAATGCTGGGTTAATCGTGATTAATCTATTTGACAGTACTAATAATAATTAATCTACACTCTAAAAAATGCTGGGTTGTTTCAACCCATGTTTGGGTCAAATATGGACAATTTTTTTTTTTTTTTTTTCAAACCCAACAGTTGGTTTAATTTTTTTTTTTTTAACCCAACGGGTTTGTCCATATTCAACCCAAACATGGGTTGAAACAACTCAGCATTTTTTTAGAGTGTAGATTAATTATTATTAGTGCTGTCAAATCGATTAATCGCATCTAACATAAAAGTTTTTGTTTATATAATATATATATATATATATATAGCCTATATGCTTTTATGTTAGACGCGATTAATCACGATTAATCGATTTGACAGCACTAATTATTATTAAAAATTAATACTTGTTTCTGTAGACCGCATCTTGAATATGTCATTTGTCTTTCTGCGCAGATTTTTCACTTTTTTCTAATTTTATTAAAACAAGTGAAAAAAATCTGCCATGTACACAAATGCACTAGTAGGCCTAAAGACACTTTCTTTGAAAACAAGTCATAGCCTATTAATATCTTACAAATTGTTGCTTTTCGAGTCAACGTATGTTTATATATTTCTATTTTAAATTTATTTAAAAATACTTTTATAATTTTAGGCCATGAAGTGATTTTACCTCCCATAAGGGGTGTAAATGAGAGAAAATCACTAACGAACGAATCGAGTGTTTTTATAAAATGGCGGCAACAGATAAAGGACACTATGTTCATTACGAATACCATGTATTATTGTATAAACAATTCCTTCGCGAAATCTGCTAAATGCAGCGTGTCCGGTCAGAATTAAGAGTCAGAGGTGTTCGTTCTACCACTTTTTACTGCGAAATTGAGACGTGTAACCTCCCGCACATTACCTTTGATCCCTCTTTCCACCCTCTTTTTCACATCAAAGCAACAGAGATCGATATACCGGGCAGCTGAACTTCAGAGCAAAGTGAAACATCTGGAGAATAAATCGTTTGAATGGAGCAGATTAGAGAGTGGCAATATTTACTTTGGAGCGTTGAAAATGGCTTCGCCGTGCCCTGGATGAAACTGGCACGGACGCGCGGGCTTGCAGCTCATTACCGGATGACTGAGCGACATCTGGTAATTTAAAACTGAGTTTTAGCCCTAAAGGTTTTTAAAAGCCTTGACTTAGACCTCAGCAATGTCATGCGCTATTTTCCGTGCCGGCTGTCTACTCGTGTTGGGAAACAGGTAATAAATTCCATAGAGAGGTTGAGGACCGGGGACCACTGTGGAGTGACAGTGAATGGAATAGAGGTGGATAAACCGGGGCTGCTCCAAATTTCAGTCTGGGATGGTAGGCAGTTTTCCAGTAGCCTAATTCGCCACAATCAGTCATTCAAGTAATATATTCCTCTACAGTTTTACTTTTTCCAAAGCAAAGACGTTTGAATGACGCTGACAGAATCAGAAAAATAAATGCTGCTTTGTGATACATTTACAAATGTAGGCTACTTTATGGGTGATATATCATAAATGGCAACATGATAAGGTCAGAACACTTTAATAGAATTGCAGTTATTCATTGCAATAAATAACAGCTGGAGTAGATGGTAGCTTCTTAAAATTCACATTCATCACCATTATCTTTTTGAATTTACATAATTAGCAACCACTTTCTTTTCAAATTGTCAATTAATATGCAAACAGAGTCAAACAAAGCAGATTTGTAAGCAAATTTACTAAAGATCACTCCAGCCATGTAAGTTAATACAGCTCTCACAAACAAACAAGCTTTCACTGTTTGTCTTAAGTCTTAAGTGCTGACAGCTGTATCCAAACTGTTACATAATTAATTAATAACATCCTTACATGTTCTAATTAGGACAGTTATGAGATTATTTAAATTACATTACCTTGTGCCAGAGACACAACAAAGACGGTAGACAGCACCAACGTCACGAATGTGAAGTCCCACATAGTGCCACTGTCACTGATGGGCAGCTGTTGGTAACAAAAAATAAATTAAAGACACACACACACACACACTAAAAAAAGAATGGGTTTGTCAAGTTTTTGAGAGACTTGACCAATGAATTAGTTTCCCCTGTCCTTCAAAATCAAGTCTGATAGTTTTGTGAAGTTCCCAGAGTTTTAAAAGACAGGATGAAGTGGAGAATGGTCCAGACCAGCCCCCTCCTGCTCGCCATTGGCCAGTGCGCTAACATCTGTGTCCTTATATCATTCCAACAGACAAAAAACAACAGACAGAGATGTAGGAGAAAGGTGAATGTTGCAACAGAAAAAAAATGATATGTTTGTGTTTTTAATCAAGATATGTTGCATTACCAGAGATCTGTGTGCTTGAGCAGAACAATAAATCACATTGTGTGTTTTATTATGTTCTGGCCTGTTGCATTACATCATTTCAGCCACAAATGAAGATGTTAATGTGATGGCAGCAGATGAATTGGATTTCTAAAAATCTGTTTATTTCATAATGGACTGTTCATATTTTACTGACATGCAACTGCTGAGCATTTCAGGAATGTTCCTCCAACGTTCAGTGACTCAACAGACAGTGAAATGACCATAATGTGACGCACCTGTTGCAAAAAATAGGTGCGTACAAAGGGAGTTGTAAACCGCCAAATGGTTCAAAATTTCTAACTGTCACAGATACTGATGCACAATAACTATTTCGCATTGTTTGGAGGTTAAGTGTGTAGCGTAATGTGTATAGACAACTAAAAATAAGACAAGCACATAAAAAATTGGTGTGAATTTGGAATTAAATTCTGTTGTGGGAGTGAAACCTGTTTGAAACAAATGATTTTCGTAATTCGGCATGGTGCCGCAAGTTGATCAGAAATTACATACCTCGTCCTTTAATTTGTTTAATTTGCAGTGATACTACAATTTTGACTAATACCGATCAGTTGATAACGATAAATGGTCGATATTACTGTCTTAACAAATTTCTGTCATGACAACTCTCGGAGTGTTTGGCATGGTAATGGAAATGACAATGTTGATATGTTTGGTCTTGGTGGAGTAGTTCTGTTACGCTGCTGCTGCAGAGCAAGCACGGGACTTGCTACTGCCAATACATACACACTGCTGTGAGCAAGTAAGACATGCTGCTGCTGTACAATATAGCATACATGAATTACCCATAGCAGATCTATACAGGTGGAGCTGGGGAAGGTGGAGGGTTTCTGAAAGAGCGCTGTACTGCTATAGCAAATGCTGACCAAGTATTTGAAAGTTGAGCAGCGAGCTCATTGACTACTAATACAGCAGGAACCAATCAGCTGTGCTCGATAGAGAATGATGTGATTGCAGCAGATTGAGTTAAAGATCAGCCTGCGCCATCTAGAGTTTCATGACTTTTGAACTTTGAACTTTGTATTAAAAATAAAACATTAAAATAAAAAAATCAACAGAAACGCTAAAGTGAATTTATAATATTCATTTTTAAATTTACTAAAGATTACATTTAAAAGTGTTATTAAATCATTAGTGTTTTTAAAGATGTACTTTAACCCTTTAAACGCATACCGCGGGTCTTTAGAGACCCGGGACGTCATTCACTACCCTCCTCCTCATTAATTTTTTTAAGTTAGACATCAACCTTCTTAGTATTCCTCAATCAATTCATTATAAACAATATAACAAGAAAAAAAAATTATAAAAGAATGCTTGTTTTCCCATTCATTTTTTGTAAAAATTGTATAGGGTCGCTAACGACCCGAGCTGTGTAACAGTGTAAGTATATTTTTTCTGCACAACAATAATTGAATCTTTGATGACTGAATAAGTGCAATTCATCTTTATTCCACAAGGTGGCAATGTCTGATACACAATGATGACGTGACGTTTCACTCATAGTTACCGCAGGCAGAAAACAAATGAATAGGATGTATCATCAGCAAAACTTGAAATGGCTCAGCGATTCAATCAAATATTAGTGTCACTATCACTTGGTGGATCTGGTGAAGAAGCTGTCAGCGATCAAACTATTGATTTTGAAGATGTTGAAAATGATAGTTTTGCGAAAATGTTTGAGATTGCGAATATGAGCAAGATGCTAAATGTATTGGGAAATGAGCTCTGACGAGTATAATGGTATAAAACATCTGCTCAAACTGAACCCTTCCAAGCTCCAGCTTTTTATTCTTCTGTAATTGTTACTGTAATATGAGGAGAGTTTTATACTGTAGTGACAGGTAGAGATCCATCCGTGTTAGATATAGGTCCGGGTCGCTAAAGACCCGAATATGTAATGATTGCCGAAACATTCATGCATTTAAGGGTTAAGAGTGTATTAGATGACAGGAAAGATAATCTAAAAGTAAAAATAGAGGAAATGAGCATGCACAATTAAGTATCCAACATCGACCAATAATAATAATCTAAAAAAATTCTTTAAAACGGCAGATATGGTACTGATATTGTGCATCTCTTTTTATTTTATAGTTATTTTTGACTGTTTTCAACAAAGTGCAAAGGCCAAACTTTGAAGTTCATGAGCAATGGTAATTGTGTTTAAACATTTGTAAATATTCCCATGCATGCTACATGTACAGTACTGTCCCACTGTCTGGAGCATGCATGACCAACACATCCATGATAGGATGATGCGGTCACTTGGTGTCGTCCAATATTTAGGGTCATTTTGGCACAACTTTTTTGAAAGCATATTTTAGTAAATGGGTCTGAAAAAAAATCAGAAAGATCATAGATTACAGGGAACTGTGGTATCAAAACAGAATAAATAGCCACATTTGCAAAGAAAAGCACAGGCCAAAATATTTCCGCCTGATTCCTTCTCAGTCTAAACAGATTTTTATATTTTCCTTTGTCACCATATTGAGTGCATATGGCTTCTTTTGCCTGTTACCTTTGTGAAGCTCTCTATGCGTGTTTAAAGACAATAAACCTACTTTTTGGCCTTCAGTGGGGTGGACAGAAATGTAAAATGTTTATTGGCAGACTAGGAAATATGATCTCCGGATGATTTCATGTCCACCTTTTGATGAATATATCCGAGTTTACACAATGTCCTGAAAGAGCATTAGTGATGAATCATTACGCTGCTTCGGTATTCCAGTCCACATACTGTAACTGTTGTTGCTTTAGACAGAAACATTCCTTTATATCACCCACGCCTTTTCCTGACTTTTGAATAAATCTCTGGGAAGAAATAATATACTGTATGGTCTAAAGAATATCGTAGCTACCACTTGTTCCCAAATATTGGCTAATAGAGCACATTTTCCAAGGTTTGGCTAAATAATAACATCCAATGTTTCTTTAAACACCGTCTAAATGAATAAACACAGTTTTTACATAGATAATTTATTCATTCAACCTATAAGAACTAAGAAAACACATGTACATTGAGGAATGTATAGTAAAAACAAAGTGATTTACACATATGTTTGTCAGTCTCAGATATATACTATACAACTTTACCAAAAACGTACAGGTGAATAAACTCGTATTGGAGTAAAATTCCTGCAGAAATGCATTGGATTTGTAGGTGTCGTGCACATTGGACTGGAGGCACTATCAGGATAATGCACTTTCAATACATCCAACATTTAAAAGACTTGCGTATTGAACAAAATTGTATTGGCAATTTTGAAGAATCAACAGGAAAATTTGCAAAATTCAATAGATAATTCTAAACCCACTTCTTAGGAGCCAAAACTCCCCTACTACCCCAAGTATCTAGTCATATTTGTCAGTAACTGAATGCCACAGAACAATCTATAAAATACAAAAGGGGAAAAACATCCTTGTTATTCAAAATACAGGTTTGTATAAACGGCTACAGTTCTATAACACATTCCGTGCCGGGGAATTCTGGCAGATTAAGTTCATATTTTTTCTGAATGTCATAGGGTAGGAATCGTCCCGCCAGAAAATGTTTTCCCGAGAAACCTGTTGCGCACTTTTTGGGAGCTGTCAGAGAAATGAGAACTTCTGGATTTATCCCATCTTTGGCCGGTTCATCAACATCCCAACCTTCAGGAAAAGAGAGATAGGAAAAGTGAATCCTTTCTCACCATCACAAGCCACTGTTCATTAACTGAAACATAACAATGTTTCCAAATTCTCCCAGATAAGAGGCGGAAAACTGGCTCGTAAAGATCGTTCATCACAATATTGCCATGTGGAAAGTGAGCAATAAAAATAAAATGTGTCAGCCATCAGCTGCAATTTTCAAATGTCTCCCGATGACATAATGGCTGCGAGTTTACTTTAGTTTTATAATTTGTCTGTTTTGCGAACACTTCAGGTCCAGTGCAACACATTTGCACATTTAGGTTTCTCGGGACATTTATCAAAAAAACTGGATTTCAAACAGATTTCATCACTCAAATCTCTTTGGAGGTGTTAGTAACCCATTTCACATACTTGTAATGTATCAACAGTTTATTTATTTATTTTAAGTCTCTATTATTCGGTTTGACTTTTACAGCATTACACATCTATAGATATTAGCTAGAAGCTAGTAGATATTAACTTTGGTTTGTAATCCATTTCTTAATAATAGAATGACTAATTTGCCTACTTAAAAAATATCATTTTTTTTAATTATTTATGTTTATCTAGTATTCAGTTTGACTTTGACAGCATTAGGTAGCTATTAGCTATTAGCAAAGGTAGCTAATAGCTATTAGCCTCTGATGCTAGTAATCAATTTGTCAATAATAGAATATCTATATTGCCTACTTGAAAAAATGATAATTTTTAAAATTTATTTATGTTCATCTAGTATGCAGTTTGACAGCATTAGGTAGCTATTAGCAAGGGTAGCTAATAGCTATTAGCCGCTGATGCTAGTAATCAATTTCTTAATAATAGAATATCTATTTTGCCTAGGCTACTAAGTATCATTTTTTTTTTAATTATTAATGTTTATCTAGTATTCAGTTTGATTTTGACAGCATTAGGTAGCTAGTAGCTATTAGCCTTTGATGCTAGTAATCAATTTCTCAATAATATAATGACTTCTGCATACTTACAAGATTTACTAGCATTTTTTTAGGTTTATCTATAATTCAGTTTAACCTCTATAGTAGCAGCTAGTAGGCTATCTAGTAGCGAAATAGCTTTTTGTATTTTTTATTATCTTTTTTACCTAGTATTTGATTTGACCTCTACAGTATTTATTAGCTAGCAACTATTAGCCAGTGCAGCTAATAGCTATTAGCTAAAGTTAATGCTAAAGTAATATCTGTGCCACAACAGTGACCGAATTTAGTATGGACTCATGTAAATTAATTTGTAAGATGCTAACATATGTAGCCTACTTTACTGCATATGGTTAGCTGTCATGAATTACACAAATGATGTTCAGTGTATAAAAATAGACACTTCAGATTTGTTTTGGTTGTTCTGTTAGCGGTTTTCTTGAGTGTGCTGATGAATGCTAATGAGCATTTTTAACGTCTTGATAAGCTGCAGTCTGACAAAAATAACCAAAACATTCTTCTGAACAGATTGAGAATTTATGTTTTTCTTTTCCTTGCAAGTAACCACTCTATTTACTGAATGTCACATCATTTTTTCGTTGTGGCACTGCACAATAAAAGGGGCTTTTGCACCGGAGGAACCTTTTCATAGTTCCAAAAACTATTGGCGGAAGTACCCGGATTTTGGCGTGTTCGCACTGCAGGAACTAGGAACTATTTTAATTCTAGGAACTCCTTTTGGGGGAACTAATTTAGCTCCTGCTTCAGAGTAGGGTCTAACTCAGCACAATAGGAACTACCAGAGATGTAAATGCACGGTGATTGGCCGAACGCACATGAAACACCAGCACCCGCCATTTTTAAAAAAGCGGTCTACACACACAGATTATAGTCTATATATTTACTCCAAAAACTAACTCTACGAACATGGAAAACAGTGATAGATGGACTTCTCAACCTTTACACTAAGGAAAAAATCCAACGCAACTTTGAGGGGACCAAGCGAAACATGATTATGTATTTCTGCTCAGCTAGTGACATTGGACATGGCAGACGCTAATACTTTTTCATATGCCGTCTACTTTCTTTGTATAACAGTTCTATCTAATAACATATTAGACAGATTGTTAAACTAATGAAGACGGAGAACGTAAGAGCTGTGTACTCAGGCTCTGGCGTTCTCAGCGCCGTCAAAATAAAGGTCTGCTGCGCCATCAAAATAAAAGTCACAACAACAAGCGCGGCTTACGTCACTTCAGAGTTCCTACTGGCGGTGCGAATGCAACCAGGAAAATGGCCCTAGGGGAACTTTTAGTTTTCGGGGAATCACCCTGGTGGTTAGTTCCTATAACTAAGTTCTAGAACTACCCTGTGCGAAAGCCCCTAACGATGCCATGGGCAGAATTCAGGATGTGTGTTTAATGAGCAAATACCTGAGGGCACGTCCACACTAACGATGGGTATTTTGACCTGTTTGAGAGTCACCAGCATCCCAGCATAGGGCTCCTTCACCTCCGTATTGTCGGTTTCTGGTCCCAGGATGGCATCGATCACCAGATTGTAGGCATCATTTAACAGCTGGACCTGGTCGTGGGGTCAGACGGGACTCGATTAGGGTTGACAGATGTCCAGAAGAGTGAACATCACATTGACATCTCTCTTCCAGTGAGCTTTATTACTTAAGACTGACACCCACCTCTGTCGGAAGATAGGACAGGAAAGGGATGTCCATTTTCTCGCACTGAACGGTGAAGTCCTGGTGCAAACTCTGAGAAGAACGCTTGGGATAGAAAATGGTGGGCTCATATTCCTACATGTGAGAGACAAGGAAGAAAAGAGTTTCCATCCAGAACATCACTTTTCAGATTTCCTTCTTGTTATGTGATGATTAGAACATTGCCAGTTTTTACTATGTCTTCATTTATTTTTCTCCCAGATTCAGACTTTCCATTTTAAATTATGAAATATATGATCATCTGAACAGAGTGAAATAAACCATTTTAAAATGTATTGTGTATATTTATGTCAATTGTTCAAAAATCTGTCCCTAGGTTGTGAAAAACAGACATGAAAATGTGTTACATGGAAGCCATACATGAACCGTGATTTTGCCAAGTAAGACATGTTCCTGGATCGACATATTTTGTTGATCCTGGTACAACATTCCTGTCCTAAACCTAAGTCTACCCATAACTTAACCCTAAAATCAGAGGGTGAATAACACTAACACCTAACATTGGTTGCAAGCCTAAAATTGACATAAACTGTAAACTTGTCGCTCAAATCTGATTGAAGTTGGAAACAGAGATGTTGATCCAGGAACATGTTGTACATTCACCTGAATGGGACAGTCTCCATAAAAGCTTTCTGTTTTTTAAAGCAATATTTTGTCCCCGTGGATATGGAGGGGAATTTTTGAGTTCATAAATCACATAACATAATTACCTCATAATTTAATTTCAGAAGAACATTAGTAGTGATTAATGTGGACTAAAATTTATGGTTTTAAACACCTCATTTGCTCAGCATACAGGATAAAGTCTATACAGTCTGGATAAGTTGCCGGGTAAGTTCATTACAATCCTGCAGTTAAACAATGTATTTGTTACATAACGTTGGTATGGACACAAGAATCCATGCAGATGTACACTGGGAATGTATAAAACAGCTGCCATCATGTGATGACCCTCTATTGTTCTTTTTTTTTTCCCCGATCCGTTTTTTTATCCGTTCCAAGAATCCCATAATGTAAACTGGCCAAATCTTGACTGGCCAAACTTCACTCCATCAGAATGAAAAGAGGGATAACTTTAACAGAGTATACGTTTATTAGACGAATACGGATGCTCCCTAAATCTAGCATCACAGAGGAGCATGGTGATGTTAAAATAAGGCATATTTCTTTTTTTCCCTTTTTTTTGATCTGGAAATGTTGGAGCATATGTGCTAACCGCTAGGCAACAGATGCTATGTTTCTTTCTAAACATATAAAACATTCAGAAACAGGATTTTTAATGACAAAAATGAAGGATGGGACTTAATTTTATTCATTAGATTGGATTTTGAAAAGTGGTTTGAATATGCTGAAAACAAAGGCCCTGTCCCAAATGGCATTTACAGTTTTGTGGACATAAAATGGCCGCCGTGCGCATGATCGTGAAGTCATGATCATAGGGTGTCGTTTGCCATTTTAGTTTTCAGAAGGGTACTCGCGAGCCGATATGCCCTCGATTCACACTTTTCTCACGCCCACACTGAAGTGAGCTCCGTAGCAAACTTCTACCCGTCAAAGTGGCGTTACGTCACGAAAGTGCAGACTCGTAGGAAGACCGCAAGTGTTTAGAGTGCCATTTGGGACAGGCCCTAAGAGAGTTTGTTGATGTCAACAGAAAGAAATGGCATTTCAGATGCAGAGCAAGCTGCTACGATTACAACTTACGTTTTACAACTACCTTCGGAACAATGTGCAATGAATCATACACAATAATAGCAGGAAAGTGCAGTAAAAAAGCAAATACACCCTGTCAGTATCCATTCTGTCTCAGTACCCTTTGGCATAGCACTCTATACTTACAAATATACGCAGATGGCGGGCACACACCAGACCGATAGAGCCATTCTGCTCAGGACCACAAACAACCAGCAGGGTGGGCTGCTTTTTACTCAAAGAGCTCAAAGGAAAAGCCTGGGGAGAGACAGAGGGAGAGAGACACAGTTAAACAAGGCAGGGAGACATTCAGTCTATATCTGCATTTGGAGAGGTAATGTTCATCACAATAACCCAGCAACAGTTGCAACAATAGTAATAAGCTGTGGAAACATTGCCACAAGATGCAGCCTTAAAATAACACACTTTCTGACATGTTTCTAAGGCCTTGTCCACACTAATACATTTTCTCTCTGTTGACACTGAGACGCATTTTTGTCCTGTGAAGACTGAGCTTTTTGAAAACGGTTTCCCAAGTGGATACATTTTAAAACGTTATAGTGTGGATTGTGAAAACAGGTATTTGAAAACGATGACGCATGTTTAGTCTCGTGACGCATATTGAACCGATAGATATGTATGTTTATACCGCTATTGTTCCTGTTATGTGCTATTCACTTTCACACTGTAGCTAAAGATACACTATATTGCCCAAAGTATTGGGACACCCCTCTAAATCATTGAATTCAGGTGTTCCAATCACTTCCATGGCCACAGGTGTATAAAATCAAGCACCTAGGCATGAAGACTGCTTCTACAAACATTTGTGAAAGAATGGGTCGCTCTCAGGAACTCAATGATTTCAAGAGTGGTACCATGATAGGTTGCCACCTGTGCAATAAGTCCATTCGTGAAATTTCCTCACTACTAAATATTCCACGGTCAGCTGTTAGTGGTATTATAACAAAGTGAAAGCAATTGGGAACAACAGCAACTCAGCCACGAAGTGTTAGGTCACGTAAAATCACAGAGCGGGGTCAGCGCATGCTGCTGGAGCACAGTGCGCAGAAGTTGCCAACTTTCTGCAGAGTCAATAGCTACAGACCACCAAACTTTGTGTGGCCTTCAGATTAGCTCAAGAACAATGTGTAGAGAGCTTCATGGAATGGGTTTCCAAGGCGGAGCAGCTGCATCCAAGCCTTACATCACCAAGTTCAATGCAAAGCATTGGATGCAGTGGTGTAAAGTACGCCGCCACTGGACTCTAGAGCAGTGGAGACGTGTTCTCTGGAGTGACCAATCACGCTTCTCTGTCTGGCAATCTGACGGACGAGTCTGGGTTTGGCAGTTGCCAGGAGAACGGTACTTGCCTGACTGCATTGTGCCAAGTGTAAAGTTTGGTGGAGGGGGGATTATGGTGTGGGGTTGTTTTTTCAGGGGTTGGGCTTGGCCCCTTAGTTCCAGTGAAAGGAACTCTTAATGCTTCAGCATACCAAGACATTTTGGACAATTTCATGCTCCCAACTTTGTGGGAACAGTTTGGGGATGGCCCCTTCCTGTTCCAACATGACTGCACACCAGTGCAGAAAGCAAGGTCCATAAAGACATGGATGAGCGAGTTTGGTGTGGAGGAACTTGACTGGCCTGCACAGAGTCCTGACCTCAACCCGATAGAACACCTTTGGGATGAATTAGAGCGGAGACTGCGAGCCAGGCCTTCTCGTTCAACGTCAGTGCCTGACCTCACAAATGCGCTTCTAGAAGAATGGTCAAAAATTCCCATAAACACACTCCTAAACCTTGTGGAAAGCCTTCCCAGAAGAGTTGAAGCTGTTATAGGCCAACTCCATATTGAACCCTACGGATTAAGAATGGGGTGTCATTAAAGTTCATGTGCATGTAAAGGCAGGCGTCCCAAAACTTTTGCCATTATAGTGTATGTTACTTCATATCACAGTCCTGCAAAGATTGATAGAAAATTTACTCACAATTGCTGTCCTGCGGCAAAACATGAGAGCAGTTGCGTTTTAGACCAAACATATAATGGTGAGTGTGACCTGGACACATCAGTAAATGCTGAGATATTTTGCTAAATAAAATGATCCTGCCAGAAGAATAGCATGAGAACTTTATTATGTTGGTTCCATCTAAATCATCTCAGTGAGCTTTTATGAGGTTTTACATATGTACAATAAGGTGAATTTAGCATTTTCTGACATTTCAGTGTGGATGAGAAACTTTTGGAAAATGCTTGAAAACACTAGTGTGGACGGAAACCAAAAAAACGCTGTTTTCAAATGTATCCAGATTAATGTAGACGTAGCCTAAACTGTCCCACACACACAAAAGGTGAAGAGTATACTTTCTGTCAATAAACAGAGTTGCTAAAATATGAATTGTTGTCTAATAGGTTTCCATATGCTATTGGTCAGCAAAACAGATAGCCACGCCCCAAATGCATGCCATTGGTTGAGCTGTTGCTATGCCTGGCTGGTCGGGATACTTAAACAAACAGCAGTGTATTGATAGCGCCACAGAGCAAGTGTTTACACTCTTTAGGCAAATCAGACTGCAAATGTCTTCATTGTTTATGCATATGCTGGAATCGAAGACTGAAACAATTTAACATTTTACATGTTTGCAGTCAACCTGAAAGGACATTTGTTACTCATCCACCTGATGCATATCTTACCATAAAGATGACGTTATGAACAGACTGAGGAAGTAAAACCAACACTTAAAGTAATGTGCATGTGAAGGTAATTCATCTCCAATTAACCGTCGCTGAAATATGGAACCTTGGCACAACTGTGGGCGTAATTGCAGACTTCCGAGAAAGAGAAGAAGCCAGACGCTAATGAAGCTAATGGCACTTTGGAGAGAAATTATCAGCTGACATGGATGTTCCATTAGCGAGCTGATGAAGTTTAGATTGCATTATCATCACTGGGTGTCTTAGTCATAGGGCCGGGTGAACAAGAGTTGAAGGCATGTCTGAGTGTGGAAAATGAACGTCTGTCTGCATCTGTTGCCATTTTAAGAGGAATCTGAGTAGAAAATTTTCCCATTGGCCAAAACTGAGCTTGTCAATGAAGTTGATTATAATGGGCAGAGTTTGGGAGAAACTAACTAAAAGTAGCAAAGCAGTTAACTTAACTACACTTTCAGTAGCGTAACTGTAGCTAAACTGCTTTCAAAATCTTCAAATAATTTTCAGATTTGCACACCCCCGCACAGAATTATTCTGTCAAATATTTTTCTTTTTTGGTAATTTAATTTTGAAGTTTCAAAGTAGCTTTCACAACACTGATAATAGGTGCGCTGTAGTTTTATTGCATCGCCCGCTAGACTGTAAACCCTAACGCTCAAAATAATTAATTGGTTTGAGTAGAGCCAACTCAAATTAAACAAACTAGCTGAATCAAATGAACTTTTATGAGTATTTAGAACTTTCTTTTTCTTTTGAGTTCACAAAACTGACACATTTTAAGTAATCTGAATTGTTTTGAGTTTTGCTAACTTATTCGGGTTTACAGTATAGCAGTGTAGACACGAAACGTAAGTCGTCTCAGTATGCTCAGTAGTGGTTTCCTAAAGTAGTAGGAAACCATTTCTAGGGCTGTCTCATTGCCAAAATCAAGTGCACTATAACATTCGCTACCAAAAAATTTCCATATGGAGAAATTCAATGCACCATAAAAAACAGTTTGCATCATCTGCTCACTATATTCACTAACTGGAAATGCTGCTCTGACATTTCTGTACTTTTATAATATGTAACAATAATTATAGCTACAAACAAACAAAGCAAATGAGTTCAGAAAGATATCTCCCATGGTGTTATTTGGCAGTGTTTTTGATAAATCTAAACAAAAATCTAACAATCGTGTTGTAGTAACAATGTAACAATCAGTTTATCAAAGTTGAGTCTGTTGCTAGTGCTAGAATTTGTGTTCATGGTATACTGATGTCCAGAATAATTCCTGAAGATTCAACCATGTGATGTGGACAGTCAATTCACATGAAGCTCATGCGAGTATGTCGTATGAAATAATAACCGCTCACTCCATGTCTGTTCTGTCCGTTTCTTCTTCTCTGGAAAATGACATGGAATAGAGTGTTCCTGTGAGCCGTAGCCAGTGGAAGCACTGTTCATTTCTTTTACAGGTCTGCTGCAGCTGTGCTGGAATCCTCCGTCGTGTCAACTCCTGCCAGGACTCTGGAGACCGCCGCTCTGATCTGCTCCTGTTCGGAGCAGCTCAACCCGCAGATTTTGCTTCCATGCTTCCAGCAAATGAGCTCTCTAGAGAGGGTCTTGACTAATTACCCTTGCAGTTTTTTACCCTCATCCTGACACATTAACATTAGGGCTGTGTTTACTTAAGAATTTAACTGAGAATGATTTTTAAATGCGAATTGAGGATTCAAAAAAGATCAAGAATTCCAATTTGAATTTAAAACTGATTTAGAATGTAATTGTGGCGAGGTGGGCGAGTGAGAGACATGGGAGGCGCGAGCGAGACCGGTGCGTGATTAAGAATGAGCGTCACCATCTCGAGTCCTTTCATGAGGGAGCTCGGAGGCATATAAGGACGAGCGACACCAGTGAAGGACGAGAGAGGACCAGGCCTGGACTTTACGTTGTGTTTTGTTTATGGTTTATTATGTGTGTGCGTGTTCCCCTCACGGACGGCTGCCCGCGTTACTTTCGTTTTATTTATTTATTTATTAAAGTCATTGTGAACGTTCGCCGGTTCCCGTCTCCTTCTTCCCTGAACTAAGAACGTCATTACAGTAATGAATTGCCCCTTTTCAGCTCTGCGCTCGTTGTGTTCTGTATTTCGGGTATTCCACAGCACGAAGATAAAATCTTACGGATTTATGAACCGCTCGTTTCTGACATTTGTTATGACATCTGCTTCAAACATTACAATGCACATGAACTCTACAATAAGTAAATCCACTTCACCAACTAATTACTCATTGACAGCGATGCCAAAGACAAAATTCAAAGTCAAAATTCTAAAGATGGCTGTGCGCTTGATTCTCTGGCGCATAAGGTTATAAACTGTGTCCCAATTCAGAGGCTGCATCCTTTGAAGGCCTCGAAAGGTCGGACTGAGCATTGTTAAATGGGACGGTCTAGCCTACGGAGGACTGATTCTTGTCGCCTAGCAACTGTGTCAGCTGCCATTGATGAGTGACAGTAACATTTGTATTGGACTTTTTGGAAAGTTATATTAAACTGTCTGAAAACAAAACAGGGTTCACAAACTGTCTGAATATGTTCACCATTGTCCATTTCTGTATATAATAAAAAAGTATAAACTATATATAATCCCATCTGTAATCCCATCCCATCTTGAAAGTTTTTTTTGTTGTTTTTTACATTTGTGTCATTAGATATTTGAATAAGATGAAACCCAATACTTGTGTTTAAAAGTGTACTTTTGTACAATTTCTCTCAAAAAAATGTTGTCACTGGCGTGCACTGAATTCTGGGGTAGGCAGGGCTGTGAAGGATCCATCTGTTGTATCCTTCATTTAACGGGAAACGAAGGCCTCATTTGAAGGACCCTACGGAATGGGACAATCAGTATATGAATGCACCGTTCGAAGGATGCAGCTTCTGAATTGGGATGCAACTATAGAATGACGCAACTATGACGTCAGAACCCGTAAACTAATTCGCTGCTGGTTCCTTTGAGATTTTCCTAGGGGGTTTTTCAATTTATGAGTAAAATAAGGTCTGTGGTAAACATAAGATGATACTTTTTACTCTACAACGTACACTGCGCATACTCACACCCCAATCATTATTATCTAGTTGCTTATTAAAAACATATGTTTTCAAAAATAAACATAACTGCTTCAAAATTTACGTTTTCACTATGGGTGTGTAATTTACTTTGTAGGAAAAAAAAATGTCAAAGTATCGTCAAGTTACATTTACCACAGACCTTATTTTACTCAAGAAAAAGCCCATTGGCAGAGGCGACCTTTGCAATTCGGAGGCCAGTTGTTCTATATTGTATGAGTGTGTGTAGTACGAATGTAATCTAGACATACTACATTCGCCATGTTGTTACTGTCATGTGACCTACCAGCATCAGTTACGTCACTTACGTCAGTTACGTCATGGGATAGTAAAGTGTCCATCGTATGCACACTTCAGAATCTCGCTGGAAGTAGTAGGTCATCCAGGTACTTTTTGCCTACTCTTTTATGAGTACTGTGAATTCGGACATAACTCTTTTGTCACGTACTGTTTTTCGCCTACTATATAGTAGGTAAGCATGCGATTTCAGATGCAGCCAAAGTCTTTAATAGGGAGTCGTTGAGTCATTCATTACACTGATTTGGATGTGGATTTGCTTGGAACTATTTTCGTTTGCGAAATAGAGCAAAAACTGACAATATTCTTAGTCTAAAATGTAAGTCACCTAATGTTAACTTCTTGTTTATTGAACGGATGCCCTCTATCTTGAATTTGGTGGTCTTTTTTGATTAATTTTGTATTTTTCATTTATTCTGTTTTATCATAGTCATGTTGAGATAAAGGGCAAATCCAGAGAGATCACAGAGAGTGTCACGTCAGTCTGCATTTTTTACTCAACACACAAAGAACGTTTCATGAGCCATGGTGATAAAAATTACTTCCTGATATCTAAAGCAGGGAATGATCACAGACATCAGCCTTGACGTAGCTCAACACCGAAGCCCTTATCCCCCGATGTAGACGGATGACGTTGATTTTGGCGTCCACTGGGGTGGATAGTTTGGTTGTGAAATCATAATGTGGTAAAATACAACCAAGATTTCGTGCCCCTCACACACACACACACACACACACACACACACACACACTGATGTGTGCTGATGTAATGCTTGTTTCACAGCTACTAGCTGGCATGTTTTCTTTAGCTGCAATTTATGGCGACCTCACAGAGGTCACAGCACAGGAAGTTTTGTTGATGCTAACCGTGGCGACTGCTGGTGACCGGGAGCCTTCGAGGGGAGGAAAGGTTCAGTCTGTAAAACGCTTCTAACAGGGGTTGAAAATTCACACAAGCCAAATCAGGAAACAATTTTGGGCTTTAACCGCCTCTCAGGTAGGTCAAAAGGAGCCCTGCGCTGCCTGTCAGCCTGACTGAATCCAGATGGAATGGTGACCGCAGTAGTCTGGTTTGGGTTGGCCTGGCTCTATCGGAACCCTCAGGCCGCCCTGAAACGTAAGGCCCCGAGACCGCCTGACTGCAGGCCGGCCACAGACGAAACTTTCAACACCTTCGATGATGGTGCATTGGATCTGTCACAAGGGGTTTTTAAGCAGAAGTCAAAGTGGGATTTTGGAGGTTTGTGAACCCTACTGGTGCTGATTCTAATGCCCCAGCCCCCCCCCCGCCAAAAAAAGCTAAATCACCTTTTTTGTAGCCCCTTTGCTCATTGCAACTGTTTCCCATCATTGCAACCTTATATCTCCCTATGTGACTTCATATTTTCACAACTGCAGCTATAACTTTTGCAACTCATAATTACGACATTTCTCATAATTGCAAATTTATATCTTAGAAATTGTTAGTATATCTCACGTTTCGCAATTGCATTTTTTTCCCCCGAACTGCAACTATTTCTCATAATTTTGACTTTTTCTACTCAATTGCGACATTTCTTGTAATAGCAAATGTATATCTTAAAAATTGTGACTACGCTGTAAAAAATTATATAATCAATAAGAAGTTATGACAACATATGTTTTTACATTGCTTTAACTCATCAAAATAAGTCAAGCCATCAACTTTTTTTAAAGTAATTTTTTAATGTAATTTAAGTTGAAAGGTGCACTGTGTAAATTTTAGCGGCATCTACAGGTGAGGTTGTGAATTGCAACCGCCTACCGTCCACTGCTCACCCCTTTCTTTCAAAGCACATAGAGAAGCTACGGTGGCCGGCACAGGACAATGATGTCGTCGTCTGAGACAGCAGAGAGTGACTAGCGCTCCGTAGAGAAGTTTGTCCGTTTAGGGCTACTGTAGAAACGTGCAAAATGGCAACTTTACTGTAAGGGGACCCGCGGTGTATGTAGATAGAAATGCTCATTCTAAGGTAATAAAAACATAACGGTACATTATGTAAGGTCTTTATACACCACTGAAAACAACATAATTACGACTTTTTGCTACTCAATTGTGACATTTTTTGTAATTGCAAATTTATATCTCTATATCTCACAATGTTCGCAATTGCAAGTTTTTTTTTTTTGTTACCAGAACTGCATCTATTTCTTATAATTATTCCTGTAATAGTGACTGTTTCTAATAACTGCAATATTAAATTGAATCAGAAATTACTTTACATCTAACAATGTGACTTCATATTTTCCCAATTGCGATTTTTTTCACAACTGCAGCTATTTTTCTAATTACAACTTTTGCAACTCATAATTATGACATTTCTTATAATTGTGACCATTTCTCATAATTGCAAATTCATATCTTATAAATTGTTAGTATTACTCACGTTTTGCAATTGCTTTTTTTCCCCACGAACTGCAACTATTTCTTATAATTTCTTGTAATTGCACATTTATATCTCAGAAATTATGACTATATCTCACAATGTTTCACAATTGCAACTTTTTTCTCAGAACTGCAACTCTTTCTCATAATTGACTTTCTGCAACTCATAATTGCGACATTTCTTGTAATTGCGACTATAGTTTATGATTGTAAATTTATATTTTAGAAATTGTTACTTCATATCTCACAATGTGACTACGTATATTTCACTATCGTGACTTTTTTCAGAACTGTAGCTAGTACTCATAATTATGACTTTTTATGCTATTTAATAGCAACATGTCTTGTAATTGTGACTATTTTTCATAATTACAAATTTATATCTTAGAAATTGTGACTATATCTCCCAATGTTTCGCAACTTTTTTCTCAGAACTGCAACTATTTCTCATAATTACGACTTTTTGCTACTCAGTTGCGTCATTTTTTGTAATTGCAAATTTATACAGTGCATCCGGAAAGTATTCGCAGCGCTTCACTTTTTCCACATTTTGTTAAGTTACAGCCTTATTCCAAAATGGATTAAATTCATTATTTTTTCCTTAATTCTACAAACAATACCCCACAATGACAATGTGAAAGAAGTTTGTTTGAAATCTTTGCAAATGTATTAAAAATAAAAAACGAAAAAAATCACATGTACATAAGTATTCACAGACTTTGCTCAATACTTTGTTGAAGTACCTTTGGCAACAATTACAGCCTTAAGACTTTTTGAGTATGATGCCACAAGCTTGGCACACCTATTTTTGGGCAGTTTCTCCCATTCTTCTTTGCAGGACCTCTCAAGCTCCATCAGGTTGGATGGGGAGTGTTGGTGCACAGCCATTTTAGATCTCTCCAGAGAATTTCAATCAGGTTCAAGTCTGGGCTCTGACTGGGCCACTCAAGGACATTCACAGAGTTGTCCCGTAGCCACTCCTTTGTTATCTTGGCTGTGTGCTTAGGGTCAACAAAATGTGGAAAAAGTGAAGCGCTGTGAATACTTTCCGGATGCACTGTAAATATACAATATAATTCTTGTGTCTATTTGGAATCTAAAATACCGGATTGCTATTCTGGAGCGTTCTTTAATCCCTTTTTGTAAGAAAACCCCCAGAGCTACACATGCGGTTAAACCCTCTACAGAAACAGCGAGATCAAAGATTTCCCGCTGTTTTCATCATCACTTGCAGCAGGGCCTCGTCTCTTAAGAGAATTGGTTGAAGTTCAGCAAATGCCGACAGATGCTGAGAGCAGTAAATGCAGAGTTGTGTAAATCACAGTGATGCTTGTATGCAGTAAATACAGGATTAGACTCAGGATTTAGGCGCGCTAACTGCCACTTCACACTAGTGTAATATGTTCACGTGTCGGACAAACCTTGGTGATGGCAATAGCGCAAGCATGGCCCCATATTTCAATCAGCTGCTGCTGCCCAAAGCGATAGTCCCTCAGAAGCTCCATCTCAACAGTCGCCACCTCTGCTTTACTATAAAAGACAGACAAAGAAACAAATTGCATTGACAAAGAGCTCATGACACGCATGGTATTAGCTTATCAGTGAGGATGATAAATAAACCATGTTCATGTTTCGACATGAACGCTAACAAGTGCCAAAGATGGAAACTGGGGGGGTTTGATTACATGGAAACTAAGGACCGCAATACACCACCTGACATTTACGTGTGTATTTTGAGCACATTGTATTAGACATGCCATCCATTCCAGGCATGGTGTCTCGCTGCCTAATGCCTGTTTAGCCATACTTAGAGCTTATGTTACTGTGAGTTTAATGTGGGTGACAGGGAGCACAATGTATCTGTAAAATCCAGGCCCTTACTTCACAACTAAAACATGAAGAGCCTTTTAATAACCTGCTGTACAGTCGTAACATCAGAGCCCTCTGCTGGACGTCCACAGAAGTGCTGTCAAGATCTTGATAGTAAAGTTGGATAAATTAACATTTAATGCATTATGAATGAATATGGATTAATGAACAATACAATATATTTATATATCCTATGCTAATAAATGCTGTAAAAAATGTTCTTTGTTAGTTTGATACTTAATGCATTAATGTTAACAAATTTAATCTTACTTTTAAAGTGTTAATTTTTTAATTAGTATTACCTATTTTATTCATTTATTTATTTATTAGTGTTACCTATTTTTATTTTTTTATATATTTGTTTATTAGTTAGTTAGTATATATTTATATCCCTGCTACTTATATTTTCAACATAAGAAAGGTAATAAAGTGTTGGGGAACAAAAGCAGCTAAGGCAAAAAAATAAAAATAAATAAATAAGTTATGTCAATGAATATTGATTGTAAACATAAACTACTAAGAATTGTTTGGGTAATTGAAACAAAGCTGAAATCAAAAATAAATATCACAAGGGAAAAAAAACTACTAAATTACTAAAACTAAATTTGAAATAAAAATTCAAGCTATACAAAAATATTTTTTTAAAAAAACGTATAAAAATGTTATTACATTTATTTATTTATTTACTTATTTATTAGTGTATATACTGTATATATACACCGATCAGGCATAACATTATGACCACTTTCCTAATATTGGGGGGACCTTTTGCTGCCAAAACAGCCCTGACCCGTCGAGGCATGGAGTCCACTAGACCTCTGAAGGTGTGTTGTGGTATCCGGCACCAAGATGTTAGCAGCAGATCCTTTAGGTCCTGCAAGTTGCGAGGTGGGGCCTCCATGGATCGGACTTGTTTGTTCAGCACATCCCACAGATGCTGGATTGGATTGAGATCTGGGGAATTTGGAGGCCAAGTCAACACCTCAAACTCGTTGTGCTCCTCAAACCATTTCTGAACCATTTTTGCTTTGTAGGGCGCATTATCCTGCTGAAAGAGGCCACAGCCACCAGGGAATACCATTTCCATGAAAGGGTGTACATGGTCTGCAACAATGCTTAGGTAGGTGGTATGTGTCAAAGTAACATCCACATGTATGGCAGGACCCAAGGTTTCCCAGCAGAACATTGCCCAAAGCATCACACTCCCTCTGCCGGCTTGCCTTCTTTCCATAGTGCATCCTGGTGCCATGTGTTCCCCAGGTGGACAGTGGTGGACAGGGGTCAGCATGGGCACCCTGACTGGTCTGCGGCTATGTAGCCCCATACACAACAAACTGCGATGCACTGTGTATTCTGACACCTTTCTATCAGAACCAGTATTAACTTCTTGAGCAATTTGAGCTACAGTAGCTTGTCTGTTTGATCGGACCACACGGGCCAGCCTTCACTCCCCACGTGCATCAATGAGGCTTGGACCTTGGACTTTTCCTTCCTTGGTCCACTTTTGATAGATACTGACCACTGCAGACCGGGAACACCCCACAAGAGCTGCAGTTTTGGAGATGCTCTGACCCAGTCGTCTAGCCCTCACAATTTGGCCCTTGTCAAACTCGCTCAAATCCTTACACTTGCCCATTTTTCCTGCTTCTAACACATCAACTTTGAGGACAAAATGTTCACTTGCTGCCTAATATATCCAACCCACTAACAGGTGCGTGATGAAGAGATAATCAGAGTTATTCACTATATATGTATATATATATATCCCTGCTACTTATATTTTCAAAATAATAAAGGTAATAAAGTGTTGGGGAACAAAAGCAGCTAAGTTATAAGTAGTTGAAAGTTGAATGAATATTGACTGTGAATATAAACTATTAAGAATAGTTTTTTGGTAATTGAAACAAAGCTGAAATAAAATATCAAGGAAAACCTTTTTTTTTAACTAAATTACTAAAGTTAAATTTGAAAAATTAAAGCTATACAGAAATATATATATAAAAAAAAAACTAATAAAAATGACAAAAATGACACACAAAGTAAACTAATATTAAAAATAAAACTGAAATTATAAAACTAAAACCTTATTTAAAGTAGGCTTTTAGTAAATAGTATAATAGTACATACACAATACTAACATCATTAGGGTTTTGCTGTTGATGGCTTTAATTTTCCTCAGATCTTAATGTTTTCTATACCTTTCTGTCTTTTGCAACTATAGTTGTGATAATGTTGTATTTCATCCCGAGGAATTTTTCTGCTGTGTTTCCAGGACAACAGGTTCGTTTGTGTTGTGTTTGTTGTCTCTTACTGCTTTAGGCACCAGAGGAACAGAAGAAAGGACTATTTATAAAAATGATTACACATTATTGAGTTCTCTCTCAGCTGTGTACATCAAGTTTCCTGGCTGAATGAGGAATTTTTCATTTCAATTCAAAGCATTTATCTGCCACTCTCTTCTCATTCTCACTTCAGAAAAAATAATATTGAGTTTACTAACAAAAAATGAGCTCGTCGCCTGAACAAACTGTATGTGCTTGACATTTTTGGGGCCATGTACAGAGCCTATAGGGTCTGTACTACATCACTCATATTTTTCTTAAGATGCAACAGGTCACCAAGGATTTACTCGGGTCGGCGATGCGCTCTGATCATTGCCGTAACCCTCGGCATGGAGTTTTCCAGCGTTCTGGCATTTACCGTCTCCAAGAGAGCTCCACAGCCGTCAAGCCGAGTTTGCAGGGGGAGATTTCCTGGCATACTGTGACACAGTGATATTTGTAAAGTTCAGCCGAGTCTAGTGCTTTTAATATTTCCATCCCCATCGACCTATTCAAGGAAGTCCTGATGGCCGCATTTCCAAAGTTCTCCGAAAGGTTCCAGACACAAGAATACAGGTGTCTCAAACCTCAATGTCATAACGTTTCCAGAATTGTTTGGCCTGCAAAGAAACCTTACTTCACTTAATATATCTCTAAAACATCAAAACACTTTAAATGAGCCTTATTTGTTCAAGTTCTTTTGAGGTGGGTAAACTGCAATAAACAAATCTCACCACCAGGGGACAACGTGGCCCAGCCTGTTCTCCCAGCATCCAGACACCCATCAGCACAAATTGCATTATAATATTAGCTCACTTGACATATATCAGCACATCTACACTCTTAAAAATATAAGGGGGTTTCACAGCAATACCATAAAAGAACCATTTTTGGTTGCCCAAAGAACTTTTCAGTGAACAGTTCTAAAAAAGTACATTTTTTTTCATAGTGTGCAAAACATTTTCAATAATCTAAAGAACCTTTTTCCACTATAAAGAGACGTTTTTGCAATGGTTATTTATTCCCCAAATAACCTTTCAGTAAACAGTTTTTAAAAGTAAGTGTGAATAATAATCTAAAGCAGTGGTTCTCAACTGGTTTGACCATTGGACCCACATTTTCCCATGGTCATTAAGCTGTGACCCAATTTTTTTTTTAGGAATTTGACCTAATTACTTAAAGAATCTAAATGTGCATGTGTGTGTGTGTGTGTAAATATATATATATATATATATATATATATATTAGTGCTGTCAATCAGTTAAAAGAAATTAACTAATTAATCACACATTTTTCTGTAATTAATCACAATTAATAAAACCTAACCTTTTTCATATATTTTTATATTGTAATAATTTCACATTTAATCTCCAAATTAATGTAAAAACAATAGCCTATATTTTAAATATTTGTTTAATGGCATTTTTTTATGAATGAAGGCCAGTATCACTTTTAATACTGCTACTGATGTCTCTATGTAATTGATTTTTTCTCAATTTTAGCCATTATTTATAGGCATTCAGTATTACAGTACAATTGAAAGCTATAATTTTTTAACGTTTATTAGGCTTTAAATAATATAACAACTTTTAATTTAAGTGAACTTAAAACAATCTTCACATAAACCCATTATAATAAATGTCACATTTACCTGCCCTTCAATATATCAGGGCTCAATTTTTTACTGGCCCACTCAGACCAGTTCAGATTTTTACTTGCCCTGTCAAAATGCACAGTGCTTTAAGTTTTTCAGGTAGGTCTTACAGGTAGGATACAGAAATTGAATAAAGTTATCAAACACCACAGTCTTCACTGCATAAATTATAAATTAAATATAGATTATTCCTTTTTAAAGCTACAAATGTTATTCAGTCAAGAGCGGTGAGTAATTTTCTCTTTTTCTTATGTTCTTTGATTAACATTAATGACAGACATCACAGCAGCAGGTTTATTGGGCTGCTGTCACTTTAAGGCCTGGCACTTTTTGGCATAATTTTGTGTGTTTTTGTCCATTCAAGCGCTGTCTCAAGCGGCTTTCTGTGTGCACGAGTGTGTGTGTGTGTCACACAGACAGGAGATTCACAGACACGCACCAGTACTGCATTGCGTTTCCTTTTGTCTTATCGCGCTTGAATGATTTAAAAGCATTTGCATGAATAAGAGCGTGATCATGTATTATAAACCTTGCCAAAGGATAATGGGGAAAATTGGATACTGCATTAATTGCATTAAATATTTTTAACACGTTAAACTGAAAAAATGAATCGCGTGCATCAACACATTAATTTTGACAGCACTAATATATAATTTGCTTTTAAAAAACAAAAATGGTTGACACACACAAGTAGCCTACCGTCCTACTTTACTTCAAGGTGCACTGTGTAAATTTTAGCGCCATCTAGCGGTGAGATTCCAAATTGCAACCTCCCACCGCTCACCCCTCCCTTTCGAAGCACATAGAGAAGCTACGGTGGCTGACACAGGACAAAGATGTCACTGTCTGAGACAGCAGAGAGTAGCTAGCGCTCAGTTTGTCTGTTTAGGGCTACTGTAGAAACATGACGGCGCAAAATGGCGACTTCACTGTAAGGGGACCAGCGTTGCTTGTAGATAGCTCATTCTAAGATAATAAAAACATAACGGTTCATTATGTCATTTCTGTCAATAGATCTTCATAAATACTACACACTGCACCTTTAACATACATATAAATTGTAAGAATACGATTAATACTGATGAATAAACAGTATAAGTAAGGCTATTAAATAGCAGTCCCAAAGTTTTTGTTAATACAATAAAGTTAGTAAATTGGTTTGAGCCACCACAGTTATTAAAAAATATACAAAATAACACAAAGTGAAAATAAAGTGGTATTTTGGAACAACAGTTCCGATGGTAAATACCCAATACTAACATGGAAACTTCTCCTGATGAATAGAATAAACATCATACCTGCATGCAAATCCTTCCCAGCGAACACATGAAGTACCAGTTATGTAATTTATTGGTACTTTTAGGTAATTTCATGACTTACTAATTGACAACATAACTATGATGTTGCATGCTCGTAATTTCTATTCCGCTTTATTTATAATGAAGTGATGTGCAGTTCGTTTTTCTGAGGTAAGAGACTTTTTTTTTTTACAAGCTACAAAAATAGTGTTAGAATATTGACACTGACATATAGCCTGACAAAATCTCATCTGACCGCAGATACTGAATCAGGACAACGTGTTTTTCTCAGGCACTCTTTAGTTATCTGTAAACTGCGTCTGACAGTGTCAACAGTTTTCATGTACGTCTTTCATAATAAAAGCCTTGCATCAGAAAAACAGAATTACATTTGTTTTTGTTTCTTTGACTGCACACTCCGCGACCCACTTTTGGGTCGTGACCCACCAGCTGAGAAACTCTGACCTAAAATGGCCACCGATCGATCATCCAGGAACCGCAATCAACCAATTTTCCGCATCCTCGGCCCGGGCTGGTGACCGGCCGGTCAGTCTCACATTTTTACGATTCCAAGCACGCACCCGCCTCCTCTCACTGACTCGTCTCATTCGCTCTGGTTAAATAGTGCTTGTATTGCACATAATTTTAATAATAACCGCAGGTTTCACGCTCACACCAAAAGTGTGCACCACTGATCTATATAAGTGAAGCGCACATAAAGCCTTCTCTCAAACAGCTTGTGAGTACCAAAATGAGTAGCTTACTGCGCTTAAACGGTCAAATACACACAAAATTATGTCAAAATGCCCATCTTGGCGAGTATTCAGGTAAACACAGTCAATTATGGAACATAAAGACAAAGAAAATCCCTCGCTGCTCTTGACTGAAGAACTTTTGTAACTTAAATTGTAAGCATATCCAATTCTTACGATTAAGTCTATCCAGTGTTATTTTACATTTGATTACTTTAATTTCTGTAGGATTTTTCTCACCTGAAAAACTTGTTGCCGTGTTTATTTCATATCTCTCTTTATTCTATTGCATTTATTTGTGCTGCTGTTTGCAATTTGTTTATTTATTCTTATTTTATTACTGACTTTTTACTTGTGGTGTTTTATGAAAATACAATTTTGCATTGAAAAAAAGTAGATTTTTGTTTGTATATGCTGTCAGTTATAGTTCTTAGAAAGAAAATCGGAATTGGCAAAAATCGGTATCGGCAGGTCACACTTACAAAAAAAACGGAATCGGCCAAGATACAGTGGGGAGAACAAGTATTTGATACACTGCCGATTTTGCAGGTTTTCCAACTTACAAAGCATGTAGAGGTCTGTCATTTTTATCATAGGTACTCTTCAACTGTGAGAGACGGAATCTAAAACAAAAATCCAGAAAATCACATTGTATGATTTTTAAATAATTAATTTGCATTTTACTGCATGACATAAGTATTTGATCACCTACCAACCAGTAAGAATTCTGGCTCTCACAGACCTATTAGTTTTTCTTTAAGAAGCCCTCCTGTTCTCCACTCATTACCTGTATTAACTGCACCTGTTTGAACTCGTTACCTGTAGAAAAGACACCTGTCCACACACTCAGTCAAACAGACTCCAACCTCTCCACAATGGCCAAGACCAGAGAGCTGTGTAAGGACATCAGGGATAAAATTGTAGACCTGCACAGGGCTGGGATGGGCTACAGGACAATAGGCAAGCAGCTTGGTGAGAAGGCAAAACTGTTGGCACAATTATTAGAAAATAGAAGAAGTTCAAGATGACGGTCAGTCTCCCTCGGTCTGGGGCACCATGCAAGATCTCACCTCGTGGGGCATCAATGATCATGAGGAAGGTGAGGGATCAGCCCAGAACTACACGGCAGGACCTGGTCAATGACCTGAAGAGAGCTGGGACCACAGTCTCAAAGAAAACCATTAGTAACACACTACGCCGTCATGGATTAAAATCCTGCAGCGCACGCAAGGTCCCCCTGCTCAAGCCAGCGCATGTCCAGGCCCGTCTGAAGTTTGCCAGTGACCATCTGGATGATCCAGAGGAGGAATGGGAGAAGGTCATGTGGTCTGATGAGACAAAAATAGAGCTTTTTGGTCTAAACTCCACTCGCCGTGTTTGGAGGAAGAAGAAGGATGAGTACAACCCCAAGAACAACATCCCAACCATGAAGCATGGAGGTGGAAACATCATTCTTCCAGCATGACAGCGACCCGAAACACACAGCCAGGGCAACTAAGGAGTGGCTCCGTAAGAAGCATCTCAAGGTCTTGGAGTGGCCTAGCCAGTCTCCAGACCTGAACCCAATAGAAAATCTTTGGAGGGAGCTGAAAGTCCGTATTGCCCAGCGACAGCCCCGAAACCTGAAGGATCTGGAGAAGGTCTGTATAGAGGAGTGAGCCAAAATCCCTGCTGCAGTGTGTGCAAACCTGGTCAAGAACTACAGGAAACGTATGATCTCTGTAATTGCAAACAAAGGTTTCTGTACCAAATATTAAGTTCTGCTTTTCTGATGTATCAAATACTTATGTCATGCAATAAAATGCAAATTAATTATTTAAAAATCATACAATGTGATTTTCTGGATTTTTGTTTTAGATTCTGTCACTCAGAGTTGAAGAGTACCTATGATAAAAATTACAGACCTCTACATGCTTTGTAAGTGGGCAAACCTGCAAAATCGCCAGTGTATCAAATACTTGTTCTCCCCACTGTAAGTGCAATCAGTGCATCTCTGCTAAAAACCTTTTCCACTATAAAGAACCTTTTGCCAAATGTAAAGTTTCAACACCCTTAAAAATAAAGGTTCCAAAAGGGGTTTGTTTTTGCAGTGATGCCATAAAAGAACCATTTTGGGTTCCCCAAAGAACCTTTCACTGAACAGTTCTCATGAGAACCGTGTACCTTTTTCCAATATACACTCACCTAAAGGATTATTAGGAACACCATACTAATACTGTGTTTGACCCCCTTTCGCCTTCAGAACTGCCTTAATTCTACGTGGCATTGATTCAACAAGGTGCTGAAAGCATTCTTTAGAAATGTTGGCCCATATTGATAGGATAGCATCTTGCAGTTGATGGAGATTTGTGGGATGCACATCCAGGGCACGAAGCTCCCGTTCCACCACATCCCAAAGATGCTCTATTGGGTTGAGATCTGGTGACTGTGGGGGCCATTTTAGTACAGTGAACTCATTGTCATGTTCAAGAAACCAATTTGAAATGATTCGAGCTTTGTGACATGGTGCATTATCCTGCTGGAAGTAGCCATCAGAGGATGGGTACATGGTGGTCATAAAGGGATGGACATGGTCAGAAACAATGCTCAGGTAGGCCGTGGCATTTAAACGATGCCCAATTGGCACTAAGGGGCCTAAAGTGTACCAAGAAAACATCCCCCACACCATTACACCACCACCACCAGCCTGCACAGTGGTAACAAGGCATGATGGATCCATGTTCTCATTCTGTTTACGCCAAATTCTGACTCTACCATCTGAATGTCTCAACAGAAATCGAGACTCATCAGACCAGGCAACATTTTTCCAGTCTTCAACTGTCCAATTTTGGTGAGCTCGTGCAAATTGTAGCCTCTTTTTCCTATTTGTAGTGGAGATGAGTGGTACCCGGTGGGGTCTTCTGCTGTTGTAGCCCATCCGCCTCAAGGTTGTGCGTGTTGTGGCTTCACAAATGCTTTGCTGCATACCTCGGTTGTAACGAGTGGTTATTTCAGTCAAAGTTGCTCTTCTATCAGCTTGAATCAGTCGGCCCATTCTCCTCTGACCTCTAGCATCAACAAGGCATTTTCGCCCACAGGACTGCCGCATACTGGATGTTTTTCCCTTTTCACACCATTCTTTGTAAACTCTAGAAATGGTTGTGCGTGAAAATCCCAGTAACTGAGCAGATTGTGAAATACTCAGACCGACCCGTCTGGCACCAACAACCATGCCACGCTCAAAATTGCTTAAATCACCTTTCTTTCCCATTCTGACATTCAGTTTGGAGTTCAGGAGATTGTCTTGACCAGGACCACACCCCTAAATGCATTGAAGCAACTGCCATGTGATTGGTTGATTAGATAATTGCATTAATGAGAAATTGAACAGGTGTTCCTAATAATCCTTTAGGTGAGTGTATAGAACTTTTTGTGTGATGGAAAGGTTCCACGGAGGTTAGAGGTTCTTCATGTAACCATCAATGAAATAAAGAACCTTTATTTTTAAGTGTAGAGCTAATTTGTAACAGGCCTTGAAAATAGCACTACTGTAGGTTTGCATTAGTGTCTCCTCTGGCATTGCTATTCCATAGAGGTACGGCTAATTGTTGTTGATCACCCTTACAGCAAATACGCACATGAATACACAGCCAAGTGAACAACAGTATCAGCCCAGAGAGTCTTCCTAATTTCCCCATGAGGAGTCGCGTTATCTGCGAGTCATGAATTGAGCTGATCAGCTGTAATAACAACTCTGCTAATGAGGTTGTTTACATCCAGCCCGCTAGCTTGATTAACACGAAAGAGTGTTGAAACAGTTTCGCCATGGAAAGTCCGATATACTTTTCCACAAACTTGTTCTTTCGGACACTTTGTTTCAATGAACCGGTTCAAATAAACAATTCAGCAGTTTGTTTTCATAATCACGCAATGATGTCATACGGGTCATTCCGTGTCAACTCAATCAGAGGTCCCTGGCTAAAAATTTTGATTTTGATACATTTTTTTATGGTAAAAGAAAGGCATAAATGAAGAAAGCCAAAATATGAAATGTCATGAATGTCTATTTACTGAGTAAGGGGGGTCAAAATGACAATTTTCACATGAGATTTGGTGCCAAATTACAGGGGGTAAAAATTATTTTATAAAGATGACAACATCATTATTTTATTTTTACACAGAGATTGGCAGGTCTATGAATTAAATCTGTTCACTTTAGCAATCTTTGTTGCATTATATGCCAGCGGTGACAGTTCAAAAATTGGGGAAAAAATTTTGTTTTTTGCTCCAAGTTTGCATGTCTGTAACTCAAGAAGTATTAAAGATATCTTAATATCTTCTGGTTCTTAACCAGCTTTTCTTTTGTATCTTCAAGTGTTAAAGTGTTTAAGTGTTAAGTGATTTTAGATTCTTGTTCCTATGAAACTTTTCTTTTGGAATTTTCACTTTCAAGGCCCTATATGGTTCAATCTCAGAGATATGGAGATCTTAATATGGCTCCATGAGTAAATTGGTTAATTGTACACATTTTTAGTGGTCAAAAACAAAATTTTCAAACAGCCGATACTTATTGTCTAAAGAGGAATGTCCGAAGAAAAAATAATACCGAAACTAGAAATGTATCTTGTTTCCCTCTATCAAAATAATTGCATACAACATACCTCTCTGACTGCCAAAAATACATTTTTTCTGAAGTTTACCTGTCTGAAACTCAAGAAGTGTTTACGTTTTTAAGTGTTAAGTAATTTTAGATTATTGTTCCTATGAAACTTTTCTTTTGGAATTTTCATTTTCAAGGCCCTATATGGTTCAGTCCCAGGGATACTGGGATGTCAATGTGGTAACATGTAGTTACAATACTGTATATTTGAACTCTTGGTAGCTTCAGAAGCTTAATGAACAAAATCCCTTCTTCCAAATATGCCTGAAACTGATTCAAATATAGATTCTTATAAATACAGTTTTGAGAGCAAGTTAATGTGTCTCAACTTGACCATTGCAGTGGATATTTGGCACTCAGAGAGGTAGGTTGTATGCAATTGTTTTGATAGAGGGAAACAAGATACATTTCTAGTTTTAACATTATTTATTCTTCAGACATTCCCCTTTAAATGCAATAAGTATCAGCTGCGTGCAAAGTGACCAGCATTTGGTTTTTGACCACTAAAAATGTGTACAATTTACCAATTTACTCATTAAGCCACATTAAGATCTCCATATCTCTGGGATTGAACCATTTAGGGCCTTTAAAATTAAGATACCAAAAGAAAAGTTTGTTAAAAAACAAAATTTAAAAGGAATACTTCTTGAGTTACAGGCATGCAAACTTGGGACAAAAAAAACACAAGAAGTGCTTTTTCCCATTTTTGAACTGTCACTGTTGGCATATAATGCATCAAAGATTTTATAAAAATAAAATAATGATGCTGCCGTCTTTATAAAGTAATTTTACCCCCTGTAATGTGGCTCCAAATCTTTTGATTTATTTTGAAATATTTTGATCCCTCTCTACAAAATAGTGGATTACTCAGTAAATATTAATTCATGACATTTAATATTTTGGCTTTCATCACTATTTATGTGTGTCTTTCTTCAGAAAAACTATTTTAAGGCTGGGGAAGTTTCCGAAATGTGGTTGATTTGACATGGAATGACCCATGTGCAATTATATTATTAAAGCACCCAATAATGACATGAAACGCGGAACTTACTAACTCGAGAACTACTGCCATTGGATTACTGTTATATTTCCAATACCTTTTATTTTTTTATACTTTATGCTTTTCAGCAGACATCAGAAACATACATTTACCCCTATTATGAAACCGGCACACCATTATGAGTCGGCACAAAGTTCTCAGCATGTCAGACATGCCCGAAAAATTGTTCTCAGTTCAGTATAACTGGAGTGCTGAATGAGTTGGCAAAAACCGGCATAATAGGATCATATACTCCTGGATATTGGCTCATTTCGAGACGGAGTGACTGTCAAACACTTGTCTTGTACATCTGTGCTGACTTGAGACGCAAACTGTTTCAGACGGTTCAGTCCGATTTGGTGAATTGGTTCAGCCAGTTCACTAAACAGAACCAGTTCAAAAGAACGATTCATTCGCGAACTGGACATCACTAGTTTGCATGAGAATATACAGACGTTTGTGTTAAGCCTTAATTTGCAGAGCATAAAATGGGGGATACTTCTCAAAAATCATCATTTCCCTTGTTTTCTTCATTTTCAACCACAGTAATTACCTCAGAACGCCATGAGACAGCTAAATAACCACCTTTCTGGTGTAAATCAGTGGGCTTGTTTTGGGGGACCAGCCGTTTCTGACAAGGATCCGGTTTACAACTCAATGTTCTCAATAAGGACTGATTTAACAAAGGAAATGAGTGGGTGAAAACGATACAAAAGAAAAGTAATGACTATGGAGAGCAGTCATGAATTGCTATTTGCACTGCTATTTGCATAGCCACCAAACTTAGAGCATGGCCCCACCGGGCTCCCAATAATGCGACTGGTGGATAGGGGTTATAGACGGGGGGTGGATAGCACGGCTGACATATGCTAATTTATTCGGCACAAAATCATTTTCACAGTGTTGCATGCATTATTTAATGACAGATAATATGTGCCCTGGTGTGAACACTGCTATGAGCATTTGCTGATAATTTAATGTAACTTTTGAAAAAAAACAACAACCTAATAATCACGTTAACATGCTCAGCTAGATCTTGATACAGCTGGCTCTGCACGCAAAGGTTTAAAGAGGAAATGCGATCCATGCAATCCAATAAATCATCGCCTTAACATGTTTTTTGTAGCTGCATTTTTATACATTTAACGTAGCAAGTTATTAAAAACATTATTGTTATTATAATTAATTTTCCTGAACATATGTACACAGATCATAACCTAAATATCTTTCAGTGGTGTATGAGATGGGGAAATTTCATAATAGTTCACTATATAATTTATATTTTTTACTTTAAAGGGGACCTATTATGCAAAATTCATGGTGTTTTTACATAAATGTGCATCGCAGTGTGTGATCCCAAAGCTGCCAATATTAAAAATAAATAAATACATAAATAAATATACAAAGAAATGTAAAAAAGCAAAAATAAATAAATAAATATATAAAATAATTATACATAGAAAAGCAAAAAAAAATTAAAAAAAAAAAATAATTATTTATACATTATTTCCTTATTTATGTATATATTTATTTTTTCCCACATTTATTTATGTATTATTTTATTTATTTATACATTTATTCATTTATATTTTTTTTATTTCCACATTTATTCATTTCTACATTTATTTATTTATACATTTATTTATTTTTACATTTATGTGTCCGTAGGGTAATGAGGAGGGCGTGGTTTACCTCAGACATAGCAATCGAGCTCAGAGTAGGCGAGGGCGAAGCGTTGAGGCCACAGTGACACCTTGTGGCACAGTGACACCACTGTACTGACGTTGATACTGTCTGTGATGAATGACTTGGATAGGTATATGGCCAAAATCTTATATCACGGCCACGGGTTAAGTCATATAACCCTAACTGTACTGTGTGACATGGATAGGCTACTCTTTATTCCGGACATGGCCGTAGAACATCGTCTGGTCAGGATTTGTAAAATGTCCTGGGCTAACAAACATGAACAGCAACATCTTCAACAGATCTGATAACAGGGACTCTAAAATGGAAGCGCTTGATATTTTCCATTACCGGTCAGAACACACGGAAAGGAAGCAGCGCACATATAGGCTACAGTGAAGTCGACGCAAGCATATTGATCAATGCATTTGAAACGAGACCACAAATTCACTTCACATTCATATTTCCTATTTGTACATGCACAACATGTGACAAACGCTTAAAATACAAGGCATATTTCAAAGATCCAGAATAGAACGAGGCGTCGGTTACAGTAGAACATTTTGTCATGTTGCGTCACTTCACGTGTGGACAGTCACAGCATCGCTGAGTATAATGGGGTTTTCTCGGTGTGGTCTTATTAATAAAAAATTGGTATAATGTGAAAGCTGTCATGCGGACCTGGGAGCGCACCAGGGTACCGAAGCCGAGACTACCCGGAGGAGGTGCTCTGAGTTCGGTTGCACTCGAACTGTGCCGCGATTCGCGTGAACATTGTGAGAAACACGGACTCGGGTGCGTCTTGTTCAGAAAAGTAACCTGCGCATTTGTTTTAGCAAACGTGCCCAGTGTAAAAACGCCCGTTTCTTTTATTTCGACTTGGAGTCTTATAAAAGTTACAAAGGAAAAAAAAATGGTAGGCTATATAACGGCGCTTGTTTCAGAATGTTAATGTTAATGATTAAAAGCCTAATGTTAATTAAAAAAGTCTAACGAATAAAAAAAAAATCACAAACATGGCATTTGTAAATAAAATTATTTTATATATAAACTAATTATATTTAATATATTTGAGGAAATATGATGAGGAAATACAGTTCTTTGAATATCTCTGCAGCTCTTCTGTTAAATGAAGTCATGCTTTCAGAGTTTACAGTGTTGTCATTCCCGTTAAATGGTTTTGGGAGCGTTGTACACTTACTCGACTGACAAAATGAAAATAAAAATATAAAAATAACATTTTGAATGACATCTGTTTCATAATAAATAAAGCAGTGGCCTATTATATTTCGTATAACCGGTAACTCTGGAAACAGAACGAAAAAATGAGCGTGTTTGCTCATACGAACCAATTCGTTTTTAATTCCTGATTTATGAATAACAGTCTACATTATTGCTTGATTTATAGTTTTTTTGTTTTTTTTTTTTTTTTTAAAGCACTAAAATGCTGTAATTAATGAATCAGGAAATGCATAATGAAATGTGTCTGCTCAGACAATAACGGCAAAAAGAATACTTGAAAGATAAAAACAGGGTTTTATGATTTTAATGTTTCATAAAAAAAAAACAAAAAAAAAAAACACCTTGTTGGCAGGGTTTTTCCTTGTTTTTTTTCTGCACAAATTGCACTGCAAATAAGTATTGACGGCTGTCTGTTGGCATGTTTGTTTCGGTACAAGATCTCGCACAGTTGAGTTTCTTTAAGTGTGTTGTGTGGACTGACTCAGTCGTAAACTTGTGTTTTCTTCTCTGACTGTCAAAGATTAAAATCTGCTCCAGTCGAAGGGAACAGTCTTTGTGTTCAGTTCAGTCTTAGAATGTTTCAGTCGTTAAGTGTGTCCCCGGCTTAAGAGGTGTGATTAATAATAAGACCACATGGAGAAAACACCATTATACTCAGCGATGCTGTGACTGTCCACACGTGAAGTGACGCGACGCAACAAAATGTTCTATAGGGTGATATGACTTAACCCCTGATATAAGATTTTGACCATATACCTATCCAAGTCATTCATCACAGACAGTATCAACGTCAGTACAGTGGTGTCACTGTGCCACAAGGTGTCACTGTGGCCTCAACGCTTCGCCCTCGCCTACTCTGAGCTCGATTGCTATGTCTGAGGTAAACCACGCCCTCCTCATTACCCTACGGACACATAAATGTAAAAATAAATAAATGTATAAATAAATAAATGTAGAAATACATAAATGTAAAAATAAATAAATGTATAAATGAATAAATGTGGAAATAAATAAAAATAGAAATGAATAAATGTATAAATAAATAAATGTAGAAATGAATAAATGTGGAAATAAATAAAAATAGAAATGAATAAATGTAGAAATAAATAAAAGAATAAATAAATAAATAAATGTGGAAAAAAATATATATATACATAAAATAAATAAAATAAATTTATAAATAATTATTTATTTTAGTTTTTTTGCTTTTCTGTGTATATTTATTTATTTATTTATTTTTGCTTTTTTTACATTTCTTTGTATATGTATTTATGTATTTATTTATTTTTAATATTGGCAGCTTTGGGATTCCATATTCCATAGTGCACTGAACTGAACAAACTGGTTTAACACTTTTTAAACACTGTAATATTTGCAATTTCACTTCTTGCATACAAAACAAAACACACTTCTACATCAATAAATAGAGTCTGAAAGAGTGCAGTTGAAAAAAAAACTAAAGTGTCTTTTTAACATTACTGCTGTTGCATCTTTTTATTTATAACAACAGAAATTTATTTAACAAAATAAATATACAAAGTCTAATGTTTTCAAATGGAGAACATAAATGACAGGTGAGTCTATCTACTCCCCATCAATATAAGCATAAATATAAGCATTCGTTTTAAACTACAGTTTTAAAAGGTTCATGTGTTGTTTAATAGACTAAAGAGAATGGAACGCGCTGGAATATTCTCTGGAAATACGCAAACATTGTCAGAAAATTAAACAAAACAGAAAACAAATCATCGCTATTACAGAGTCCATCTCATCTGGCACGTTATCAGAATTATTAATAATGTTTTTGTCGGTTTGTCTAGATTATGAAATACCTGCTGATGACAGAGCGCTGTTTTCATCTATGCGTTTACACAGAACGTCGCTCATGGAGATAGGCCTGATAATTCATTTTCACAGAGCTATAATTATTTAGATGTTTATTATATAAATGTTATATAGCAGACGTTAATATAATTTAAAGAGTTTTAAACGAGTGGGTCTTGTTAAAACATGGTGACTATGCTGGAGCTGAACGCGACTTCACGAGACGAGCATAGAAAACAGAGAGAGAAATAAATTCAGCGCTTTTACTTCCAACATGCACTCATTCATTGCTGTTTTATTTCATTCATGTAAAGTTACGTCTTTATTGGGACAATGACGAATTACGAGATTCCGTGAGTTCGTCTCTATTTTTAGCGCCAAGTTAAACTACATAACATACATAGCCTATCTTATTTGTGCATATCTCATTTGTGCATTACTTGCTGTTATGTTAAATAAAGTTTATTAATTAAGGGATGCAAGTAATTTTACCTTCGAACACCATTGTTGACTCATTTCCCCTCAGAGGCAGTGCTGACGGGCTTGCACGCAATTTTCAAAACGTCCACAAGATGGCGCCATTTATCGGTGAATCTGATATTACAAAACCGATACCCGATTATGGGAAAATGCTTAAATATCGGGAAGCCGATATATCGGTCGACCTCTAGGACTCTGCCCTATTAGCAAAGACCCCGCCCTGAGTGAGCTGTACACAGTCTACTATGTTTATCTCCTCCCCAGAGCATTTAGCAGCAGCATTCAAGTAAAGAATGTATTTTTATTAAAGCTACTAAAGTTATTAAATCAAGAGCAGTGAGTGAGTTTATGTTTTTCTTTTGTTGTTTGATTCATATTAACAGCACATATATCAGAAGGTACTGTATATTACGCTGCTAATACACAGATCTAATATACACATGTGATTTCTTTACTTGCTGTTTACGTTCACATAACCGACTGTCTTTGTGAACTTTGTGTGTTTTTGACATAACCTTGTGTGTATTTGACAGTTTAAGCACAATAAGACATTAAAGAGAACTTAGTTTTATACCTTTTGAGCCCGATTTTGAGCCCGATTTGCACCCCCAAGCGATTGTCCAAACAATCCTCAATTGTGTGGTGTCATTACAATTAATTTACTGATCTCAACTACGTCGGAGCCCACACAATCCCAAATCATGTTTGATATTTACGGCTCTTGATCAGGCTGCCTCTGACGTGATACCTGTGATAGCCAATGAGAGCAAGCAAGCTTCACCAACTGGATGTTGCGTGCTTCTATAGCTGAAACTTGGCAGCCACAAACATATCACAAAAGTGGATTACTGAGAAAGAAGATCACCCATATTCTTTTTTTCTCCTTTGTTTTTCTTCCCGTAAAAACAAAACTCACACCAGGAGAACCATCTGATGACGTCGATCGTCCTCCATCTTTGATCTCGCAAGTCTCCGTGAGATCTCCTTACTCTGAAAATGTTACTACAGTTGACACGTATGTGGTCTCGCGGTCTGGACGAATCTTCTAGTGTGTGCATTCGGAGGATTATAATGCTAAAAATCAGTTGAAACTGCCCTTCTGTCTGTGGTCTCCCACAGTTTTAAAATTGATTAAGATTTGAAAATCATCTAGTGTGTCCCAGGCCTTAGTAGCTCGGGCCAATGGCATACGATAAACTTAGCTCACAATGCTTTTGAGGAACGCAGTCCTGGACAGTGGCCCTCCAAGACCGAGTTTGGACACCCCTGGTTTAATGTTTCTTTGTTTGTCTTGTGCTTGAGCACATGGCTTTGTCTTTGTTTGTGTTGGCCATGTGCTCCTCTCGTCCCGCCTCCTTGTTTCCCGTTACCACGCCCCTTTGCTTAGTCCTTGTTTAGTCCTCATTGGCCTGATTGTGTTCACCTGATCCTCATTGGCTCTGCTCCCTATTTATTGTGCTCCTTTCATTGATTTGTTGTGTGCGTGTTTTATTCTTTAAAATATCTTCTTTTGTGTTCAACAGAAGAAAGAAACTCATACAGGTTGGAACAACATGAGGGTGAGTAAGTAATGACAAAATGTAAATTTTTTGGGTAAACTATCCCTTTAGCGACAACAGATTTGTTTTGCCATCTAAAAGTGACTGACAGCATCGGCCACAATTATAAGTAAGTACAGAGGTTACTCAAACGGAAGTTTCAAATGCCTCGAATGAATCATGGAAAGGGAAGTTGAAAACAACATCTAATGATGCTGAAGATCCAGAAGCTGAACTCTCATGTTACCCTTAAAGCAATTAAAAACTTCTAAAAGCGGGCGACGCTCAAGCCCTTGCTGATTCCTTCCTAATGAGTGTCTCGACTTCCTGCTCGTTAATGACATAAAAGCCAGTCTGAGGCATTGGAGTGGAGGAATGGTCGCCAGGGCCCTTTGGATAGCTTGCTCTGGGGCGAAGTCCACATAAGGGACAGGGTGGCACTGGTCGACCCCGACTAACGGCTGGTCCGCTGCCATCAAATCTACCGGAATATCACAAATGGTTTAGAAATAATGAGAAACACAACACAAAATGGTTCATGAAGAATTGAACTTTTGCCATGTGAGGGCAACGAATCCGAATTATATTTTTAGTCGAAAAGAATCACAGAAGTGGAGAGAACAGGAAGGGATTGTGAGGTAGATGTAGAGAAAAAGAGCAGGGTATGGGGAGCGGCGATGACACCTAGTGTAACTGTGTCTGAGTCAGCGGACACGCTGGTTTCCAAAGGTAATTTCAGAGCCAAAGAACAGAGGAACGGAGCTGACAGCAGCTATCTGGAACAACTTCACAGTTCTTGGCAGCGAGGAGCCTGGCTTGCCTGACATATGTTTAGAAAGGAGATTAAATATGCATGAAATGTGACAGTCTTATTCTAAGATTAGTCTGCGTTTGACATTAATCGAGCAGGGAAGTGATATTTTACGAAGACAGAGAGCATATTTAACGTGTCTCGTATTAACATCTGAAGAGGTATGTCATTCCTGAGCCTATCCATGTTCGATGCACTACATATTAAAGAGATAAACAAATGCCGGAACATGCCGGTCTGCTCTTCACATTGTTCCATGGTTGCCTTCCATTTATCCACTCATCATAAACACACCATATTTCAGACACGCTTCCTCTATTCATCTCTGCCCTTATACCCACCCCTGACCTTTCCAAACACATTTCCAGTGCAAAGTACAAACCGTACAAAGCAAAATACAACAGACTGTGTAATAGATCAGCAGTTTACCAACTCAGCTGCCTTTAGGGAACCATGACGTGTAAACTGCATAGAATGCTAACAGCTCAACACATATTTGTGCATCTACACTACAATTTCAGTTTTAATCGTCAACGAAATTACTGAAGTAAATGACGATCATGACGATCATTTAACACTATAATTATGACATACTGACAAAAAAAAACAACACAGCAAGATATTGACAATGCGTTAATGTTTTTTGAAAAACAAAAATCTAGAAAGAACATGATTGTTTCAAATAATCTACTTATAGTCAATAATGTTGAATATAAACAATGAATGAACACCGTTAAACTGAAGCGCTTTGCTAGCTTTGTTAATTAACCCACTCAAACTCACCCAAATCCAATAAATATGAGATATATATAGACAAAATAAGCTTAATATTACAGCACTGTATAGTTGTTGTATAGTTGTAAGTTGCTGCCTTAAATTTTTAAGTACAATCAACTTGGATGTTTAAGTAATTTCAACTTAAAGGGGTCCTGAACTGAGAAATCACATTTTCCTTGAGCTTTTGACATATAAGAGGTCATCATACTATAAGAATATCTTGTAAGTTTCAGAACTTAAAACTTCCTTGTTAGTCCAAAAACAGCTTTTATTGTAACCAAGCCCAGAGAAGGACTCGTTGTGGAATGTGCCTATCTGTGAAAGACCGCCTCTGCAGAAGAAAATCAACACCTACTTCATCATTGCAGCTTTGGCCCCGCCCACTGGCGTGTTAGTGAGATGACGAGGAGAACAATACAGGAACACTGAACTAAAAATAAGATCAACTTCCAAAGGATCCTAATGCTATGAATGTGAGCATTTGAGCATTATTTATTTGTATTTGGTACATATCATTGTGGATTCTTTGGTAAATCAGCAATTTCGACGCAGGCTTTGCAAACAGATTTTTACGATATTGACTTGACAGTAATGCGACAAAGTAAGTAACTGTGTTAATTCTAACGCCTGATCTGTGACCAGTGATTTCTGATATGTAATGATTCATACAGTCAGATATTCTTTGTCTATGTGTCAGTAAATCAAACCAGTGACTAAAACGGTCATCTTCACATTGTTTCTCTTAGTAGGAGGAAAATAATCTGTTATTTAAACTGTGATTAAATTATATATAGAAAGCGATCTAAGATCCGCTCCCTTTACAATCGCTGGAGCTGTCAATCAAACTGCGCAAGTTTATCAGTGACTGAGTTCTGGAGATTATAACGGGAGTTCCAAAACTCCCGTTATAATCAACAAATCTCTTATTTACATTGTGTTTGCACTGTTAGTTATGATGAAAGCATTTGTTAGTGTGCAGAAAGTTGCAATGACGTGATCACTGCATTCATGCCCTCAATACGTCACTACAACCTTTCATGCCACGATCTGAATATAATGCTATAATCAACACTTTTCACGATTAGTTAACCTTGAGAGCTGTAATAGTAAAAACATGCTAAAAGTTTCTGAGAGAATTCCACATGTAATACTTGCTATTTCATATGCAAAGATGTTAGCCAATCACAGCAGTGGGCGTTTACACTGAAGTCTCACAGCAGACAGGACAAGGACAGCAGGGTAGGACAAATGCCTTTTATTTCTAAATTATGACAATTTTTGTGTAAAAATCATACTAACATTATAAGTGCACCCCAGGAAACATTATAAAACAATAAAACAATGCAGTTCATGAAAACAATGCAGTTGTAAAAATGAATTGAATCTTGTATAACTTATAAAAACTATTTGGTAGTGCTATTTAAAAAGGTGGTGATTTTGTATGAATGTGTACGTTGTGATTCATATGGAAATGTACGATTTTTAGAAAAAGAAAATCTAGCCATCAGTGGGGTGTAAACAGATCGTTCAAAAACATACGAATGAGATTGTACAAAATTTACAAATTCATACGAATTCGCCAAAGCATAAAACAGTTACAAATTGCATTGAAAGTGTGTTGACATTTATTTATTTATTAGTTTATTTGACAGGGACAATGCAGAAAAAACATTGCTACAATTTCAAGCAGCTGATGCTCCACATATAGGCTTCTAGCCAAAGGCTAATCTGCAGCCCCAGTCCCTGGTTAGGCTTTTTTAACAACAATAAAACAATCACACAAACAAAAAAATTATATATATATATATATATATATATAAAAAGAAAGCTAAGACTGTGTACAACCATCAGTGTTCTTTAGACATTAACCTGCTTTTAGACATTACAACTCATCATAATTTCAGGAGCTTTTTTCACTTAATTGTCACGTAAATTGTCTGTAAAAATTGACTACTGTTTGTAAGAAGTTGTATCATTCATTCATTCATTCATTGTTTGGGATAAGCAGAGGGTTACAACAGGTCCAGAAGAGCATCATCATCCTGACTTGGTGCATGTAGCAAGAAGAGCATTTTCAGAGACATAATGCTAGATTCATGGTAGCATTGGAGGCACAACAAACATCAGGTGCTTGGACTGGTGACAGGAAGGCCAAAGAGACGATGATTTGACAGAAATGACAGGACTAATGTTCCATAATACTGATAAAATTTTCTTGCCAATAATGTAATGACACCCATATTGTAGATATCATCCTCCCCACTTTTGCATTATTAAATGCTCACCTCCGCCTTTGGTCAAAGCCCAAATGTTTGACTCATAATAATCCCTCCCTCATTATGCATTTCAGCTGTCCACTGGGGTGTAAATGGATCCAGAAGACCAGGCACACCTGAAAATGGTTTCAGGCCTCGACCCATCTGGCCAGCTTACTGCACAATGACTTTCATCTGGCCAGATGAACCGGTAAACAACAGCAGGCTACATCGGAGCTTAAATCTTCTTTTTTTCGAAGGCATGAAAGCAAGGAGCTACTCTAATGCCTTAGAAAGGATCTTATTTCGGCCATTTCTCTGAGAAAAATCGATAAATGGGTCATGGGCATCGTCTCAAGTCTTATCGCTGACCCATAAACTCATCTCCACAACACTTCAGATGGGCTTGTTAACTCGATTTTGAAACCCATTGCTGAGGCGGCTCAACTTCCCTTCCAAAATGACAATAATACATCAACTGTTCCATTTTTGGAGCTCTGGGAATCTGGCAGAGAGCATGCAGTGCATGGACCTCTTCAGGAACGGGCCTGTTCCGTGGCCAGGCAGCTCTGGGCCGGCTGCCCGTCTCCATGGAAGCATTTTTGGTGACATGGAGGCTTGATTTTGATGAACTGCATTTGGCACCAAAGGAGCGACTTAAGGAGATCTTCATTTGGAGGCTCGACTCAAAAACCCTGTGGTCACGTCCGCCCGCTGTAAAATACGATCTCGCATGATAATGAATGTTCCATTGAGGGATGTAACTTTTTAACATGGGCCGTTTAGTTCAAGTCAACCAGACATTGAAATACTAAGCAGCAGTTCGGTTTGCCAGAAGTGGAGAAACCACGAAATGTGATTAGCAACCACAATTTAGGGCTTAAATCCATTAGTTCCCTTCAGCGGCATTACATCAAAGTGGAACTTTTTCGACGGTCATGTGCTTATGTAATTATAGCCTGTGCCAGTTGGCAGTTTCTCAAGTAACTGTGCCCATCTAGATATAGTGAGAGGACCACAGGAGACTGTGCAAGTGGAGGAAACCATGGTAACAGAGCAAGTCAGGTCGCCGAACCGACGATGCCAGCAGACAGGTTGAAGGATGTAGATAAGAGAGAGAGAGACTGAAAATAGCGCAGGTACAGTCCTTCAGGCCCAATTAAAACGGAGTTCGACAGCAAACCAAGCAAATGAAGAAAGTGAATATTCAAGCGTTAGTAACAGCTGCGTTTGGCCATATATATGGTTGAATAAAATGCCCTCTGGTTATTTTCTATAAGCATTCAAGTGTAATTTAACAGGCTAATTTAGGATGATAAAACAACTGTGACTGCCATCTGGAATAATCCAGGATGTATGATGAGTCATATTACATGAATTAATTGTGGGATCAGTACAAATTAAGGTTAAAGTGTTGTATTTTGGCATTTTGAAGTGTAATCTAATAAAGAATATGATTAGAATATGAATTACATTTCACTGCTTTCGGTGTTGGCAGCATGTGAGCGGTAAGAAGCGGAGTTGCGTGAGTATGCATGAAGTGATGAGCATGTGCTACAAGTAGTTTGTACGATATGGTGAAATGGTAAGAATGTACCACCCAAACTTGAACCAAAATGTAGCGGGCACGCATTATTTTCACAATTGCATAGTTGACGATTACAGCATTTCACTAGATTTGTAATGAGACGCATTTGTAAACTTGTTTTCTGTCAAAATATAAGCTCACGGGTTTATCTCTTGCATGTATAGAAATTAGGACAAAACAGTGCATTTGTTTTATGGCTATTATTTGCTTTATGGCTATTATTTGTTTTATGGCTATTACAATATATGGCTATTACTGTCATAGGAATAATATTATAATATTATTATTATTAGTAGTAGTAGTAGTAGTAGTAGTAGTAGTATGTAGTGTAATGTAGACAGACATTATATCACAACTAAAAAGAGGTTTGAGTCCCCTTTAAAGTTCAGGTACTGACTTTTTCTTTGTTCAATTTGCACGGTGAATATGGGTTGGAGCTCTTAATTTTGTAAGTGCAAACCATTGAATTCAGGTGTTCCAATCCCTTCCATGGCCACAGGTGTATAAAATCCATGGTGGGGTGTTCCACTGTTAGTGGTATTATAAAAAAGTGGAAGCAATTGGGAACAACAGCAACTCAGCCACAAAGTGGTAGGCCACGTAAAATCACAGAGCGGGGTCAGCGCGCAGAAGTCACCAACTTTCTGCAGTCAGTAGCTACAGACCACCAAACTTCGTGTGGCCTTCAGATTAGCTCAAGAACAGTGTGTAGAGAGCTTCATGGAATGGGTTTCCATGGCCGAGCAGCTGCATCCAAGCCTTACATCACCAAGTGCAATGCAAAGTGTCGGATGCAGTGGTGTAAAGCACGCCGCCACTGGGCTCTAGAGCAGTGGAGACGTGTTCTCTGGAGTGACCAATCACGCTTCTCTGTCTGGCAATCCGATGGACGAGTCTAGGTTTGGCGGTTGCCAGGAGAACGGCACTTGCCTGACTGCATTGTGACAAGTGTATGTGCATGTAAAGGCAGGCGTCCCAAAACTTTTGGCAATATAGTGTATCTTCATTAGGATGCTGCCTTTCATATTCACAGGGGATGTTTATTATTTCACCGATTTTATTTTACGGAAAAATTTAACTGGAACACAGTGCTCTGAATGGACTGTAGAACATAAAAAAATGACAGCAGGAGCAGCTTCTGCATTTTCGCACAGACCTCAAAGTGTTTCCTCAAGGAAATTTCAGATACATGACAAGCTAGGTAAGGCAATGCATTAGAACTGACCCCAATCTGCCATTGCTATTTATGTAGTAATACTAATATGCTCTTTCCCCAGGCTTGCTCAAACAACAAATGTGTCATTACAATGCAAAACATCAAAAGATCTCAAGTAGCCATAGAATATGATATGAATGTCACGAAAACACGTCCATCTCACATTTCACCACAAAACCCAAAAGAAAAGAGTAAGAAATTAGTTTGCATAAAGAAATCCGTATCATGTCTCATGTAATCACTCAATCATAGTTTCAACCACGGAAAGATATCAATAAAACAGCTAGTAAACAATGTCATGTAATGTTACATTTAGGCCTGTCGCAATAATCAATATATCGACTTTGCACGATATATGGACATGACCTCAATCATTTTTGGAGGCGATAGCGGGGCTAATGCAGCACCTTCATACACAGAGCAGACATCAACAGGAGAAAAGCAGGTGGCATTCGTGGCATTATATTGTTTTCCTGAGAACTACAGACAGTTTGGAAGAATAAGTCCAAATGCACTCTGTTTCCGCAATCCACTGTTTCGGTGCAAATATAAACATGATAGCGTGAAATGGTGGAGTTTGTGTTTTTCAGCAGCCTAACTTTACAAAGAAGGTCAGTGAAAAATCTGTAGATGGAAATCTCCATATAAGTGCCTTTTGTGCATTTGCAAGTGTGTTTGTTTGTTTTTTCCTATTGTTATTGTTATTTCCTAGGTTTATTTATTTAACATGATTATTATTTTTTTGACACTTCAATTCCAGCATCTAACTATTCTTAAGAGTTAAGTTCATTGTCATTTGAAAGTATGTAGGCCTACTTGCATTATTATGATTATATTCAGTGGCATAAAATGGTCTTTAAATGACAATAATATCGCATATCGCAATTATTTCTAGGACAATATATCACAATATATCACCAAAAGTAGTGACAGGCTGTAACATTTACCTCAGAAAAGCCATTCAGTGGCCATAAACTTGATAGTTAGTTCGAAAAAATATTCTAGAGAGGAGCATTTTGCTGAACCTATGCACCATATTACATATTCATTATATATTCAATATTTAATGTATGCTTGAATAAAACCATCAAGTTTTTATGACAGCCACCATTTAAATGTTTATAGTTCAAAAAACGAATTGAAGTAGCACAAATTATGTAATTATTAAGTTAGTATTATAACCATATTATTATAAACAACTTCCTTGTGTGTAATTTAAGTATTTAAGCCTATACAAATCAGTTCATTTTAACATTCAATATTATAGAAGAATGTACCAGCTGACTCCCTGTATACTTTACAGCATTAGTTCAGAATTTCTTGAGAAAACTGTACTGTACCTGATGTACATCCAAATTTATCAATATTGAATCGAATTGGAATCGAATCATGAAATCGCGAAATGTGTGTCAATACCCAGTCCCAGCCCTACTAATTAGGTTATGATTAATGTAATACAGTATTGTTTTACTGTAAAGAATAGTACAAATATTAAATACTTTTTTTATTCAAATTCAGGCAATGCTACCATAATATAGAAATATTTACAATTAAAACAATTTATTTGAAGCAATTTAAATAATATATTTTTTGCACAATAATAATGAGAATTTTTTTTTAATTCAGTCATAAAATCTGCATAAAGACAATACAATAAATACTACCATAATATATAAATATTTAAAACAAATTATTTAAAATCTGATATATTTTTTGCATGACAGTAATGAGAATGTTTTTTATTTCAATCATAAAACTTGCAAAAACACAGTACAATAAATACTATCATAATATAGAAATATTTAAGACAATTTTTTTTAAATCTAATATATTTTTGCATGGCAGTAATGAGAATTAGATTTTTTTTTTGTATTACAGTAATGAAATGCTAAATTGACATGATAATAAAGTCACAATGCCTAAAAAAACTTAAAGGTGCTGTATGTAAGTTTTTCACTTTACTAAAGCATACAAATACCATAATATGTTTGCAGATATTTAGGAAACGTGCTAAATTCACCTACATGTTTCTCTGGAAAACAATGCTACAGCCAGTTATTCTACTTTGAAATGTGCGTTCCGTGTCGGAATGTCTGTTTTTGTTTCGGTCTGTGCGAAACCGCATGCCGCCAGTTTACCCAATAGTATTTCAACACCCCATGTTGCCAGTTGGCGGAAAACACATCGGTATTGCAGCCATGGAAGCCAGCAAACACACCGGGTCAGAGATTGCAGATTCTACCCGACCTAAAAAGGCTCAGCATCCATCTAAAAATCTCTATGAACGAGAGCATATTAAAAGGCTCATAAATCAACTCATCAACTTACAGTGTGACTTTCATTGTCAATCGTGCTCGCTCATGTTGTGTGTCCTCAAGCTAGCAACCCGCGTGAGCATCGAGTCTGAGGAGGAGGGACAACGCTCTCCAATATTTTGAATTTTGACTGCAGTACCCACCTTTAAAGGTACAGTGTGTAATATTTATGAGGATCTATTAACAGAAATGCAATATAATATAACTATGTTTTCAGTGGTTTATAAAGACCTTACATAATGAACCATTATGTTTTTATTACCTTAGAATGAGCCATTTCTATCTCCATACACCGCAAGTCCCCTTACAGTGAAATCGGCATTTTGCACCACCATGTTTCTACAGTAGCCCTAAACAGACAAACTGCTCTACAGAGCGCTAGCTACTCTCTGCTGTCTCAGACGAGGACATCTTTGTCCTGTGTTGGCCACCGTAGCTTCTTTATGTGCTTCGAAAGGGAGGGGTGAGCGGTGGACGGTTGCAATTCGCAACCTCACTGCTAGATGGCGCTAAAATTTACACAGTGCACCTTTAAATGGCCCTAAAACAGCCTTTATTTAAGCAAAATATAAATTCTTCATTTTGGTTATACTTTATTTTAATGTGTTCCTGTTACAGTGTAATTATGCATTTAAGTACTGAGTAATAATAATTAACTACATGTACTTACTATAAGGTTAGGGTAGGATTAGGGTTTGTTGCATGTTATTATGCCTAATTTATAGTTATTACTATAATAAATACATGTAATGTGTAAAAAGGACACATTAAAATAAAGTGTTACCTTAATTTTTTTCCCCCTTTTGATTTTAGGGAGAAATAGGACCTGGACATGTTTTTTCCGATTTATTTAAGTATTGGGTACACTTGTTAATAAACTGCCCATGTGTCTGACAAAGTGTCTCTTAACCTGTGAAAATGTTACTCACTGGAATAAAGATCAACAATTTTTTCAATCATCCTGACCAATAGCGTTGCTCCTGTCCTGACCTGACCTGTCAACACGAGCCAATGAAAGTGCATCCTCTGAGATTCTCTCTCAAGTGACCTATCCTTGTTCTCTCCTTATCCTTTTCATGCAGCTCAGCGCTCTCTTGCTCAGGACGCCCATAAACTACATTGTGACTATGCCAGAGCATTAAGGCAGGGATCCATGTCCTCATCTGGTTGAACCGAGAATAACAATTTATCGTGAAAATAAGTCACAACTGTCAACATAATACTCCAGCTTTATGTTAATACGGCCATATGGCACATGGAGAATGTTTGCTCAGATGTTCGCAAATCGCAATTTGAATTTCTATCAAGAAAAATGTGATAAAACATCTCAGTTTAGACAGTTTCATAGCTTATTCTGAAGTCATTCATACAGGAAACAAGTATACCAAGCTGTGCTGAATAAAAGCTTTGTTCCTTCTGTCTGGCATTCTGATGTTCCCCTGTTGAGAGCATCTCAAAGGGAAATAAGCTTGCATTCATATTCCATCATCTGATTGCATCGTGTGCCCTGAGTCCAATTCATATAGACATCTTTAATGGAGATTAAAACAGCGCTGAATGCCATTCAAAGGAGGACATTCAGTTGAAGTCAGTATGAGATTAAATAAATTATGCCATTTTAAATGCACAAAGCACTTCCGTCACAATGAAAAATAATTCACTTCAATATAATAGAACTAAGCATGTACTCACAAAATCTGGTTAGCAAAAGATGGAGATGGAATAAAAACATTTAAATAATACAACAATAATAAAAATTAAAAAAAGAATACATTTAAAATTCTATTTTATAATAATAAAAATTATGCCATATTATAGAACGATGTAAAAGCCAATCTAAGCTAAAACTTTCTTTGAAATAAAGATTAAATAAAATAAAATATAAATATTAGATGAAAAAGTTGAAGTACTGAAATTACTAAAACTGAAATAAATCATAAATTAAAGATAAACAGAAATTTAAAAAAAAAATAATAATATTGACAAATGCACATGAGAAAATTACTAAAACTAAAATTACAATAAAAACTGAAAATATATAAATAAAAGCTATAAAGCAAAAAAATTCAAAATATTAATAAGTACTATAATAGTATATGGGTGATTCTATAATTGCAGGTACATTTGGTATCCAAAGTCATTATTTTTTTCAGCTTTTTTTCAAATGGTTATATTTTTAATTCTTTTAATAATTTGTTACTCATTGTCATGGATCACAAGATGTTACAGGCCATAACAATAAAATACTTTTCTGTAAAAAGTGTCTAATGTAGCTGAAAATCATGATTTCTTGTTGTCCGAATTAGTCAGTCAATTTTTTTTCTATCATGTGTAATCAAAATATTTTATTTTACTTTTGATATTTTATATATAGTATATATAGTAATTTTCCTACAACATTAAATTGTTGAAAAATAACTTTTATCTTATAAAAATGTGTCCATAAATCTTGCATCAATTCTGTTACCGTACCATACTTTGCCTTTAAATTGGTGAAATTGTCTCCCACAACTATCTAAGACACAGGAAATGATGTCACATTTCCTCACTGATAAGATCTGAAGCACTGAAAGATATGTGTGCTCTCTCTGAGAAAATATTTTAATCTGAAAAGTTATTTTGTAAAATGTCAAAATTGTTACCACAATAATAATAATAATTAAAAAAATTAAAAAAAAACAGAATGTATCACTGATCACACAGTGAGTTGTTTAAAAGTCTGTTAATCATGATTTCATTAGCGTCATGTGCTCTTAGCATTTATGCTAGCAAATGGAGATTTTGGCTAAAAAGTTTAAAATTGTCAAAACTGTTACCGTCAAACTCTGTTACCAGTGTTATTTCTACACATTGCCTAATTTGTCTGTAACAGAGTTGACAAACAATACTATAAAGAAATTATTTTTTTGTAAAAGTAAAAAAAGGAAGTAACTTGTGTTTGGCAAGCACTGAATTATTAAAATTGAATATTTTTTCAATAATATACTGGAAAGAATTTCTGTTAGTGAACAGTTTTTCTCCTTAAATTTTTGAAATGCCAAATGTATCTCCAATTATAGAATCACTCAAATAGATACTATCAAAAAACATCTTGAATTAAGTCTCAAAAGAGGCTTAAACCAATCTTGTCTTTGTTTTATAAAATCAAAAGATTCATACTTCAAACAGACAGTATGACAATTACAAATGTTTTTTTCACTTGAAGCATTTTAAATGCACAGCTAAACACATTGCAAAATGTTGCGGTGAGGAATAATGACAAAAAAAGACTAACACCTCTAACTAAGAAGAAAAAAAAACATGCATAATTGGAGAGAAAAATCAAATCATACGAACAGAAAAGCAAAATCTTCCAGGCAGAATGGAAAGGATATGACTAAAACCGAGGAATGATGCTATCAGTAGGAGACTGACAAGGAATGAATAAAAGAAAGAAAGACAACGTTATTATTCTTTCAGGTGCCCTTGGTAACATTATTACAGAAATGTCAAATTTACGTTGTGCTTTCCTATCTAAAAAAAGCCTAAAAAAACTGAAGTATGAAATATTTAATGGAATGATGATATTCTCCGTGATTTTGCTTTTAAACGCTTTGGTGTCTCGTTAAACTGTGCCAAGCAATAAACATTATCTCTATTTGTTCATTCTAGCATAACTAAAGTGTAATATCCCAAAGGTCATGGAGTGAGGCATTTTGTCACTTTTATGAGATATTTATGTGCTGCCATTGCTGTTTTTTCAGAGGGCTCTAATAAAGAGAAAGCAAGACGTAGCTGCTGGCTCATATAAGAACAATGAGTCTATTATTTCGCCTAAAATTGGAATTTTTCCACACAGAGATGAGTTAAAAATGGCTGCCCGGGGCTGGCAAATCCCTATGTTCCTTGTTTTCTGTCTTTTTTCCCATTGCTGGAACATCACTGAGGAGACTCATTATGGAAAATGTGTTGTTTAGGAAGCATAAGCAAGCCAGCTGCCAAGATTCCGCTACCAAAAATGTTGTAATTATTAAACAACAATGGATTTTATTATGTATTTATGTCGTAGACACCTTGCAGCTCTGGTCTTGCAAATTGCTGACAGCATATCCAGCTCATACAATCAGAGCTTGACATTAACTGTTTTGCTGTGGCAAGTGGTTTTCCAAAGTTACTAGCCACTCAGCATTTTCACTGGCCACAATTTTGACATCGATACCATGGGGAAAAACTGCCAAACTTAAAACATAACTGACTGTGTTTACGTGAATACTCGCCAAGACCGGCATTTTGACATTATTTTGTGTGTATTTGACTGTTTGAGCGCAATAAGCAGCGAAAAATAACTCAATTTAGTACTGAAAGCGGCTTTATGTGCGCGCACTTTGGGTGTGAGCACAAAATTATGTGCAATACACGCAATCCCACTGTGAAATTCAAGCACTGTAACAGCAACAATATTCATCCGGAGCAAATGAAACAAGTGAGTGAGGGGAGGCAGATTTGTGTGTCAACTCACTGTCGGAGAGAAGAGAGAAAGCACAGCTGGTTTTGTGTATCTACAGTGGTGGCCAAAATTATTAGAACACTTGGCATCTGGGAGTCGTCTTATTGGGCATGGATTTATTTTCCAAGAGGACAATGACTCGAAACATTCTTCTAACTATTGCTGGAACTACCTGCGATGGAAGGAATTTGCTGGAACACTGAAAATGATGGGCTGGCCCCCTCAAAGTCCGGACCTCAACCCCATCGAGCACATTTGGGGCGAGTTGGAAAATAAAGTGGACAGATCTGTTGTACATTCAAAGGAAAGCCTTTGGCTCCAGTTGCAGAAGGCATGAGATAACATTAGTGTTGAAGTTCTCAGAGGAAATATATTGACATTATGCCAGAGAGATTTGCTGCTGTAATAGCTGCAAAAGGTGGACATACCAAATATTAAAGTTAAAAGTGGATAAAACAGTACGACTCACTTCATCTGATATTTGATGGTCAGAGCAACCATCTGCATGTTTCATGAACATTATGAAATGAAATCATGTTTTGAAGGCAAAAAAAGGTCAATATTTTCAGATCTGTCTAATAATTCTAATAATTTTGGCCACCACTGTATTCTAGGGAAAATGAGTAGCCTATTGGAAGCGTTTAAAATATTTCAGTATCGATATGTATTGAAAAATCGACATTTGACAACACTACATTGCACTGAGTTAGTTTGTTATTTCAGATGCCTTTTTAAAAGACTACAATTGATAAATATTATATATAAATATCAACCCGCCAAAGTGTGACTCCAGTGGTTCAACCTTAATTTTATGAAGCGACGAGAATACTTTTTGTGTGCAAAAATAACGACTTTATTCAACAATTTCGTTCTAGCTTGTGCCAGTCTCCTACGCAGTTTCCGTTGTAAATAGTGCAGCGCTCTCAAGATCTACAGCAGCCAATGCTGTTCACGTGAGCACCACGACGAGCTGCACTATTTACAATGTAAACTGAGTAGGAGACTTACACAGGCCAGAATGAATTTGTAGAATAAAGTCATTATTTTTGTTCGTTTTTGCACACAAAAAGTATTCTCATCGCTTTATAAAATTAAGGTTGAACCACTGGAGTCACATGGACTATTTTAACGATGTTTTTACTACCTTTCTGGACCTTGAAAGTGTTAATTAAATAGCTGTCTACGGAGGGGTCAGAAAGCTCTTGGATTTTATCCAAAATATCTTAATTTGTGTCTTACGGATTTGGAATGACATGAGGGTGAGTAATTAATGACAGAATTTTCATTTTTGGGTGAACTAACCCTTTAACGTTTTGAGGCTACCTCCACAACTGTCGATTACATTTATTTTTACATCTTACTTTTAAGTGTGGCTTACTACAACCAAAAATGCAACATTAAATGCTTCTGAGTGATGCTGCACCAGTCAGCGGCGATGAACAGATCAATGACATCTGCTTCTAGACCTTCAGCAGGGTCATATAAATATATTCCTCCCAACGCCAGGGCTGCCGAGGGCCGCCATTGTTGACTGTGATTAGCAAGAGCGATAATCAGCAGAGACCACTAGCAGCCTCGAGAGCAAGTCCCCTCTCACCCTCAGTCACGGTCATTCAAATCACAAGACAGTAAGCTGCCTTTGGGCTGATTCACATCAGAAAATGCAGATGATGAGATTTAAATGCCTGGTAAAGGTCAGTGATTTCTCCTCTAAGAGCCTTTTTGTTCTGTCATTACAAAAAAAAACTTACTATAACAAGACGTGTTAACCCAACAGCACTTTCCATCTTTTCACAGATTAACTATTTTCAATGGAAAATACAGCATAATTTGTCCAGTCATAATGGGTATTATCTGTTCTAAATTGTCAAAAAGGCAGAAGTATTGGAGATCAAGAGATAGAAATGATTACTCAAGATATGACAAAAAATGGTAATAGGTACTTCGATTTCTCTGAAGTGACAACAATAGTCGCTTTTCCACCGTCAGGCCAAATGGTTCTAAGAATGGTAGGGAATGGTTCCAGTTATATTTCCACTTGAGCTTGATTCGGCATGTCAAGATTACAAAACGTTCTCGGCTTGGAATTCTCAATGCTGGTAGAATGCGTGTAGTGACGTCGCCACTCCGGATTGGTCACATGCCTGTTGCCTTGCTACCAGTTTCTCTGTAGCTGGCCAAGTGCTCTTTTTGAGCAAAGTATACACAAGTTAATAATAGAAATATCTGTTCATCCTCCATAACGCGGTCGCTATTTACATCTCATATCGTCTGTAAACCTTTATCAAGGCAACAAATGTAGTACATTCCAAAGAGCTCTTATCAACCCCACAGTGGAAAAATAAACCATATCCGTACCGGGTGGGCCAGATCGGCATGGAATGGAACAGGTAAGCAACAAGAATGGTTTGGCCTGATGGTGGAAAAGTTGCTAATGTAGAGTTAGGAACCGGTTCTGTTGTTTGAAAAATGCCGGAACCAAGCGAAATTCATAACTTTCGGTTCCGAAAACGATTCTGGTGTGCCACGTGGGCGAAGCGCTGGGAGCGTATCATTTTTGCTTATATGAAAATATTGATTAAAGGTTTATGAATTCATTTTTTATACACTTTTTATTGAATCATAAATCACAGAATCCATAACAATTAAATCACCTGGTAGGAATTCATACAAGGGTTAGTTAGGTTAGGTGTTGATTTTTATTCAGAAAATGATGTTATGGTTAAAAAAAAATCATTTGACAGCAAGTAATAAAGACAAAGGGGCTTGTTTGAGTATTGTGCATTCTTTTCCTTAACATTTGTGATTAAAAAATAGTTAATGGAACCGGAATCATTAGGCAGAATCAGAACTGGAACCAGATTTTTTTTAGAACGATTCCCAACCCTACAATAATGATTATGTGATTTCAAAAAATAATGACTAAATACTGACCAAACACCCCAAAATCCATCATTGATTGGACAAACAGATAGTCCCATAGCCCCATAGTCATGCCATTGGTTGAGCCAATGTTGCTATGTCAGGCTAGTCAGGATGCTCAAACAAACAGATCAATGTTTTGAAAGCACCACAGTGTTTACACTATTGAGAAAAATTGATTATCCATCCATATCCATCCATTGCTTAACTGGGTCCAGGTCGCGGTGGCAGCAGGCTATGGAAGGACGCCCATACGTCCTTTTCCGTGGCCACTTCCTCCAGTTCATCCTGGGATTCCCAAAGCATTCCCAGGCCAGCCGAGAGATATAATCCCTCCAGCGTGTTCTGGGTTTGCCCCGGGGTCTCTTCCTTGTTTGACGTGCCTGAAGCAGATGCCCTAACCACCTCAACTGGCTCCTTTCAATGTGGAGGAACAGCGGCTTTACTCCGGGGCTATCCTAGATGTCCGAGCTTCGCACCCTGTCTCTAAGGTCAGGGACCCAGCAGAGAAAACTCATTTTGGCCCCTTGTATCCGCTATCTTATTCTTTCGGTCACTACTCAGAGCCCATGACCATAGGTGAGGGGTGAAACATAGATTGACTGGTAAATCGAAAGCTTTGCCTTCATGCTTGTCTCTCTCTTCATCATGACGGTCCGCTACAATGACCACATTACTATTGCCGCCACACTGATCCACCTGTCGATCCCATGCTCCGACCTACCCTCACTCGTGAACAAGACCCTGAGGTACTTAAACTCCTCTACTAGGGGAAGCAACTCACTCCCTACCCAAACCGGGTAATCCACTGTTTTCCGGCTGAGAACCATGGCCTTGGATTTGAAGGTGCTGATCCTCATTCCCTCTGCTTCACACTAGACAGTAAACCACCCAAGACAGTAAACCACCCAAGTAAACGCTGAAGGTCACAGCCTGATGAAGCCATCAGGACAACATCATCCGCAAAAGCAGTGATGTAACTTAGATAAAAGTGCCATATTTCAGTTGTTGTATGGTTTATAAAAAATAATTATTTTATTATCATTATTTTAACCCTTAATTCTGTAGTAGTAAAAAAAACTCTATACATGGTCAAAATCCTGAAATTTACTGAAAAAACAGCACCAGCACATGACCCACGGCTATATGTCTATTTATCATTGGAACTTTGGCCCCGCCCACTGGCGTGTTAGTGAGATGACGAGGAGAGCGATACAGGATCACTGGACTAAAAATAACATTACCTTCCAAAGGATCCTAATGCTAGGAATGTGGTTATTTATTTTCAACAATATGAATGTCTCAGTTGAGCATTATTTATTTGTATTTGGTACATTTCACAGTGGATTCTTTGGTAAATCAGTCGCAATTTCGGCGGAAAACTTTTTTCCGATATGGACTCGACAGTAATGCGACAACAAGTAAGTAACTGTGTTAATTCTAATGCCTGATCTGTGACCAGTGATTTCTGATATGTAATGATTCATACAGTCAGATGTTGTTTGTCTATGTGTCAGTAAATCAAACCAGTGACTAAACGGTCAACTTCACATTGTTTCTCTTAAGTAGGATGAAAATAATCTGTTATTTAAACTGTGATTATATATAGCAAGCGATCAAAAAAACGCTCCCTTTACAATCGCTAGGACTGTCAATCAAACAGCGCGAGTTTGTCAGTGACTGAGTTCTGACTCTTGCCAAAACTCCCGTTATAATCAACAAATCTCTTATTTACATTGTGTTTGCACTGTTAGTTATAATGAAAGCATTCGTTAGTGTGCAGAAATCGAGTTGCAATGATGAGATCACTGCATTCATGCCCTCAACATGCATGCAACAGCATCGGCTACAATGCTCATCACTGCAACCTTTCATGCCACAATCTCAATATTATGCCATAGATCTAAATATTATGCTATAGGCCTAAATATAATGCTATAGTCAACACTTTTCATGATTAGTTAACCTTGAGAGCTGTAATAGTAAAAACGTGCTATAAGTTTTCGAGAGAGTTAAACATGTAATACTTATTTCATATGCAAAGATGTCGCCCAATCACAGCAGTGGGCATTTACACTGAAGTCTCACAGCAAACACGGCCCTTCAAACAGAGCGTTCAAATCAGAGGGCTAAAATCAGGGTAGGAAAAATGCCTTTTATTTCTAAATTATGACAATTTTTGATGTAAAAATCATACAACATTATAAGTGCACCCCAGAAAACATTATAAAACAATAAAACAATGCAGTTCATGACAACACAAACAACATTTGGGAACTGTAAACCAAGTATGTTCGTGGAGCAGAGAGAGACATGACCAAATTATAACTCCTAGTTTTTAAACTGTCAGCTTTTGCCAGAGCATAATGGCTTTGTAATAAGCCCAACCGAGCGAGACGGTGAACCCAATTACGCTGTCTCTGTCGAAACAAAAAGGGACAATTTAAGACAGGCATAGCAGCAGAAAACAGCTAAAATGCTGGCCATCCACATCCGTCAAACTTTACAAAGAACTTGAGCTGGAGCAGAACGTTCCGGATGTTTAATCTGGACAGGGCTGCGGGACATCGTTCTGTCTGACGAAATTCCAAAATATAATTAATACAGTTCAATTTCCCTCAGTTCATGACTGGTCAACTGGTCCCTTTTCATTCCTCATTCTCCCAGAAACTGCCATGCTGTCAAATATGCCAGTGGACTTCATAGGAATATGTTGCAGTCCCACTGTTTCTATGGTGACTTGGCTATATATCAGTCCCTGACTCGCAGCTGTTCTCTACTAATGGAAATTGTACCATGTGCTTGTGAAAACAGCTCCTATCGATTCTTTTAACAGTTGATGGCTCCCCACTACATGCTGTAATCCATGCGTCTCGCCTCACCGATTATACATCACATAGCTGATGCGTTTTTTTTCTCTTGCATGATTACCTCTTGAGTCCTAAAATTACCCCTCCTAGTACTCTTATTCCACCATGCTGGAATGTGGGCGAGTTTTTAGGGGGGGATCAAAGGAAAAGGACTCTACACGAAATTCCTTTTGCTTACGTAATCTAACGTATTTCTGAGTAAAACATGAAACTCAATAAGATCAATGAAATGTAGGGCATTCTAGGGCAGATCTTTGAATTTTTATGAAGCAAAAATATTTTCATTTCTAACTTGACTGGCTAAATAAGTAGGAGCCATGTGAATCAGAGAAAAAAGACAAAAATGGAGGACAAGTTCATCTCAATCAAGCTTGATTTCTCAGTTTTCTTGAGGACGCTGCGCCTGCATGGAGGAAGGTGCTTCCTCATAAACAAACCCACCTCCCCCATGTCCTACATCTCACCTAGTCGATCAGAAATAGAGGCACTTCATTACGCAGCAGCTTGGCAGTGAAGACACTCATTAAACACATCAGGAGGAGAAAAACGAAACACTGTCAATCTTATCCAACAGTCCCCCCCTTCACAGCCCCAACCACAAGCAGTGATGGCACTCATTATACACGTCAAAGGGAGAAAAAGAAATACTGTCAATCTCATTCAAACCCTTGACTGAATAGACAGATGAGAAAAATCAACCAATCTTTACCTGTGTAATCACTAAATTGGTGTGATATGGAGAGATTTGGACCTGATTAACATATGATAAACTATCTACAATAGAGATTTGATTTAGCAAACTAACAATGAAAGCAGCTAGCCAATGCAGAACTGAAGTGGTGGTGTTTTACTGTAGCCAGTTATTTTGCCTGTGATATAAACTTTAATCTTACCCTCTTTATAGCTCAATAAATGAGGCTCTATATGAGCTGGCTCCAGTGGGCAAGCTCTCAGATGGATAAGCAAAAGTGGTTAAAATAAAACAACCATGAAAATCCTGCTCCCAAAAGAGAAAAACAAGCACTATATCTTCCATTCTGTCCTTTTAGCGGCTTAATAATAAAAAAATGGCTCTATTTAACTCTGCTCTCAGAGATATTAGCAATTATGAATAATTTTATTTTTAATTATAGTCAACTTCAAATCAAAATGGACTGTATTTACTTTCATATTACGTCTGATTCACTGAGCACATTATTTCATTAAAACCCCATTAAAATGTAATGGATTTCTCGAAAAATATCCGATAATACACTCCCAGCCACTCCTCATCCACGTTCGATGTTTATGCTGTTTCCTAGTTAAAAATTGGACATGAACGCCCTCTCAAGTCGTATTTACCACTGGGAAGCTCTGGATAATTTTGATACCCAAGTTCGTGAGTTGGGCGTGCCACAAACTTTAATCATGGCGGAGGGGAGAACGAATGCTGCTGAGACTGATGTTCTTTAACACCAAACATCGCTTTCTCTTGTCACTAATGTAGTCAATGTTTACATATATAAAATATGTTTTATACACCAAAAAAATAGCCTGTATGTTTATATGGTTGTCAATTAATGGGACGCTAAATAACATTTTGGCTTCAATAAGACTGTCCCAATAAATAGGCAAGAATAAACCTGGTGTCCACCATGATCCCTGTTCTTTCCGACAACAAAGCACTTGAATGTGGCGAGCTCGTAATCTCGACTTCAGAAGTGGAAAGTAGGAAATTTCTGATAGCACGTGAAGGCAGCATTGATCTACACGAGGGGAGCTTCTTGATTGATGCTTCTTCGTTTCCTCGCTCCTCCGTCCTCCAGCCCGTGACCCGGAAACCAATCAAACTCAGCCATCTTGAAGGGCATCTCAATTCTGTAACTACACCACGAGGAGGCGAGGAACGAGGAGCGAGGAAGCTTCCTGAGGATTCATGAGGTGTATCGTTCCCTCGCATCCTAAGGTGGTGCAGCTAAGACGCGAGGAAAGGAAGCAAAGAAAGGAAATAAGGATGTACAAATAAGAAACGAAAAATGAGCAAATACTTCAGCGTGGGCGGGGCTACCTGGCGCAACCTGGCAGAAATTCATATTTTTCACGTGACATTACGCCCTTAAGGGAACACCCCCCTGGAGGGCCAAACAATGCTATCTTCCACTGCCCACCAGGGGCCGGTTGCAGCAGCTGTGCGTAAGTTACAACTTAGCCTAGTTTTGATGTAAATGGGCACTAATCTACAACTTATGCACTACTAAATACTTTTGCGTTGCACCATTAAACTTATTTGAAGCGTAACTCTACGTATAAACTAAATATTTACGGAAGCCTCAGATCAGGAGTAACGGTTGGAATAAAATAGCAGACAAACTGAACTGCATCAATAAGCTCTTGTTTAACATGACAGACTTCAATTCTTTTCACATATATGATAATTACGTGAATAATTTATACTCCCTTACATTTTAAGAGAGAAAACATTTTGTTAGCGGCTCTTCAACACAAACCCGTCCAAAACAGCGTGCCGCTGTGTGCATCTATCCCATCGGTCCATGTTGTGCATGTCAAATAAAATCAGGCATAATCAACAGATGTCATTTCTTATGTCTTTTTTTGTTTCAGTATTTATTTATTGGTCCTTATTCATTTCATTTCAAATACTGAATGTTATTTATATATAAAAGCACTTATGTTATTCATGATTAAGTGTCATATTTAATGGAAACTTATTTTTACTGTTAGTTACGTTAGGCAAAAGTAGTTAGAATGAAGGATAAACTGAAATTCACGGCATTTCAACACAACTTCTGCTCACGTATTTGAAGGCTGCTATTGGATCATTGAGGGTAAACATCATATTATGCAAATACGCATTACTTTACGGAGAGCTTACGACCTACTAGCTAGAACAAATGGTGCCACCGAAAAAAGTACAGCGTTAGTTACAAACTAGCTAGTAGTTACAAAGCCTCTAGTGTGGACTTACGAACTTATGAACGGCTGTTGCAACCCTATCGGTCACGAAGTGAGTGATTTCTTTCGTTTAGTTGTTGTGCAATAGGATGCACTAACCGACGAGGAGATAAGCCTGGGCTATGCTTCTATAGAATCCCGTCTGAAAAAGAAAACCAATTCACCCGGAGCGAATGAGACAAGTGAGTGACAGGAGGCGGGTGTGTGTCAATTTGCTGTCTGAGAGAAGAGAGCAAGAACGCAAAGCTGGTATCGGTGTATTGATACTGCAGAAAAGGAGTAATGGAACCGTTTCAGATATTTCAGTATCGATACATATCAAAATATTGATATTTTGACAACCCTATGCATTCTCAATAATTTTACAAACAGGTATTGTTCTTTACCAGGGCGTCCACATTGAACGCGCTTCTCCTGTGTAAAAAGTACAAAAAGCTTGACGTGATGGTAATTATACAGTATTTTAGGCTAATTTCTATTAATTAAAATATTGATATATGACCTGTTGTTGTCAAGTAAGCTTCATTTGTCCCCCTTTGCAAGCCTGTGTGCTCTCTAAACTGTCCGGCTGCACCGTTCTTTGTTCTGTCGACATCACGTTATTAACAGATGTTTAGAAATATCGATTTTTGAAATGTATGAATCGATTCGAATCGTCAGAAGATAGAATCATGATTCATATGTGAATCGATTTCCCCCACCCCTAACATTAAGGCACTTTAAGTGTTTTCACAATAAGCGTTTTAGAATATCCCACTGTTTTTAGTGATTGAAATACTGATGTATATAGATCACAAGTGCCCAAAACTTTTTTTTTCTTCCTTTGAGATGGAAAATTGACAGGCGTGTAATGCAATTCTATGGATGTTTTGCCTGCCAGGTCTCCACGCCTGTCACGTGACTGAAAAGTAAACTATGAATAGAAACCGTCAAAACACTTGTGATTGGCTAAGACAAACTCCAGCACGCCTTTTCTGTTTCCCGTAGCGACGCTTACGTGGTGTCCGCTTTATTTTTCGCTAAAAAAGTGGATTAGATATAATATTTACAGAAATTTGAATTTAACACCCAGAAACACTTTTATCGGATAGCTAAAAGTATATGCTTCTTAATACAGTGTCTTATAGGCCTATACAAGAAGAAAGATATAAGCATTAAGAGTACACATAAAGAGATTTTTACAAAAACCAATTTGAGATAACAAAATTGAAGGTGTCTGAATAAATAGTTTGAATTTGGAAAAGCATACTATCATACTACTCTTACAAGTTCTGTCATATCTTTATGTATGTGAAGAAGTATAGCTTCAATCAGCCTTAGTTTCAATGTTATTATTCCCTAAGCAAATTTGAGCGGAATTTTGGCTCTTGAAATATTCTCTGGTCAGAGCCATGGCCCAGTGGTTCATTGAGTAATGGTGCTCATGTGGGCTCAAGAATTTGATTCTAGCTGGATCACGTTTGATAGATCTGGATTGATGGTGCATCAAACAATTTCTGGCATCAAAGCTGAAGTGACAGATGGTGTGTGACAGTATTCTTTTTGACCAGCTGAGAACAATGACGATGGACCAACTCCAAGATCTTGCAAATCAGTGGATTATTAGACATCAATACAGGAGGACTCAGAAGAGTCAGCATATATTCCTGAAAATATTCAGCTAGTATCACACCCCCGCAACACCTAGCAAAAGCACACACACCTGTTTCACTCTTGACAAACTGAGTAAATCAAGACCTCGCCTTCATAATCTAACCTTAATGGGGGCCACCATTAGAAGTAATACATTGCCTGGTAACAAACCACAAATCTTGCTTGCATTTAGAGTCTAGGCCTATAAAAAAAACAGCACCCCACAGAAAAGAAAAAGATCTGCACACAGCTGTGGAGAACAACAACAGGGTGGACATGCTGTCAGGTAGAAGATCCACACCATAATAACACCTGTTAACTCCTATCCAGTTACAAAAACTTTTTTCTTCATGTGATGCAACTGTTGGGTCGAAAAGGTGTGCAATTCTGAATTAAGAATTAACAAAAATCAAGTTCAACATATAATGTGAGGAAAACTAGCCGTTAGCATTCCCTATCATCTCAATGTGAGTTGTTTGGCTAGCGCAGGACCCCTCGGAAGTAGGAGCCTTGAAATCTGCCATGTTTTTTGAGGCAATCATCTATGCTGTAAAGGTGTGTTCACACCATGTCGTAATACTGTAACGATTCTGAACTGTAAAAAGCCTTCTCGTGCTTGCAGAACTTTGTGTAAACTCGTAATTTTCTGAGAGCTACGACTTGTACCACGTGGCGGCTGTACCACCTGACCAGACCGATCGGTGTATGACAGCAAAGTACTGTGAGAGCGATTTGAAAGCATACCGAGCTTTACTTACGGTAATTACGACATGGCGTGAACGCAGCATCAATACCATGACTACTCATTCTGAAACAGGAAATTATGTCATGACAGCACTGATTGGTCGAAACGCACATAAAAACCATGCACACTAGCACTTGACTAGCAACTATCCTGGGCTGTGATGTCAAAGGAAGCATGTCAATTTTTACACTTTTAAGAGTCCAAAAAAACATTACCTACTTTAATATAACAAAATAGTAACGATTTATCCAGCTTATTTTTAACATAAAAGTGGGCGTGGTCATTTTTAACTTGAATATGAGTAATAAAAGTTGTACAAAAACAGCACATTATGCTGCTTTATGTCATAAGCTTATATTTGTTATATTATTTTATAGGGATGCACGATATATTGGCCACCATATCGGTATCGGCCGAAATATGTTCATTTTTAATGTTACCCTTATTGGCCCAATAAGAACATTTGGCCGATAAATTAAAATACAGTTAAGTGCCACTTGTGCAGCGCAAGTCTGTCATATAGGCTACATAAAATTATAATTGTGTGCTTGGGACATGGCTTTTAATGGTGAGACTTTTTTTTTTGTAACCAGGCTCTCAAATTGTATATATTTATATATATTTTTTTATAGATTTTTATAGATTTATCAGCCAATATATCGGTTATCGGCCTTCAAATATAAAGAATTATCGGTTATCGTATTGGCAAAAATTTTAATATCGGTGCATCCCTATTATTTTAATTTATTAATATAATCATAAACGCACTACTTTGTAGTTTTACGGTTTACTTCACTTTGTTATTCTTAGTTATTTATCTATAGCGGCTAATGAATCGGAAGTCTCGCACATTCACAGGAAATCGCTTACTTCCGCATTGAAAAATTAAGAAGGATACTGTATGTAAACAGCAAAAACATTTCAACACATGGCTAGTTTTGAATGGCCATCATTGAAGATCCTATACCAGGCCATGCTAACTAGCAAAACAGCACGGCGACTCAAAAATCCATCTTTTTGTGAACCAATGTTGTACGTCTTGGTTTCGGCGTCAATACCTGACATCAATAAAAGGACGCAGGGGCCATTAACACACATTAATCCCAGGATACACATTACAAATACACAAATCGATCTGTTTAAAATAATAAAAGCCAATTGTTTGCATTCACACTGAGTGGTTTCCATGCAAAACCAACATTATTAGCTATGAGGGTTACATCAGGAACATTAATCTCCCCAGAATTCACGCCGTTAAACCTCAAATCCCTAAATCCTATTATTCCATCCTCCCTTAAAGTGTATAATTTGCCTCGTCTCTTGCCGACCAGCGTATTTAAACGTCGTGGGCTGGTGTGAAGAGCTTCAAGGGCCTCTCTTGCCAGGAAAGCCCAGTATGGAAAACAAACCTTGTGTTACTCGGGCTTCTTATCAAAACACCATTTGTTCTGTGTCACTTCTGTATCAGATATTCTCTGGTTACACTCCGTAGTATCTGCGAAATCTAAATCTCACAAGAATATGAGGCAATTTGTCAGATGTTAGACAGAATTAGACACTTTTATATACTGATAATGCTTTAGAAAGCTCTCTGACACATGCCATATTTCACTCCGATCAGGAAACAGGTGACCCCCTGCTTGTTTAAAGAGCAAATCGTTGGCCATGATGTTGCCATCACAACGTCCAGTAGCTAAAATGTCACATCACCTTTGCCGACATGCCTAAATCACCAACAAACTGCTGTAGAGAGAGCTGAAGTGCGTCGTCTCTTCCACCTGTTTGCCTACAAGCCACATTTCCAGGTTATTAAAGCACGTTGATCATAATCGGTGTGCCTTATTTTTGTAAACAGGAAAGCTGGGAGGAAATTAAGTTAGATGCATTTTCTTTAGACAGTGGGAGATATTACATGCATCCTTCTGTCACACATCATATTTACCTAAAAGTCAGACTGAAAAGATGGTGCAAATGTTACTCACCCTTAACAGGGTCCCTATTTTGATGCATTTAAACACGAACCTTAAAAGATTCAATATGTCTAATTTGGTCACATTATGAGGCGTAATACCAAAAAAATATAGCATACCTGAGATAACGCAGTGGCTCTATGGTCTCATGATCTTTCTCGTTGGAGCTGTGGTTCATCTTGACTGATTCAGTAGCACTTATCTCTGGCAACAGTCACCCCGTTATTGCTCTTTCTTTTCTCACTGTGTGCCCTGCTTCTGTTTGCTGCCTGATAAACCCAAGCTCCATGCGTAGATCAGCTACTCTTGCTGGAAGTGTCAGCCAATTAAGAGGCAGGGAGACACCGGGAGTGCCGTCTGATTGGCTGAGCACCCCTGATGCTGGAGAGCTCAGTCAAGCATAAACCGCATCCCTTTCAGATGTAGCATCCTCAGTACGAGAGTGTGAATATGCCTATTTCAATTCAAACGCTTCTTCACGGTGCTGTTTTGGCACACTATCTATGTAATACTACTGGTAAAGCATATATTCATGCATATATTCATATATTCATTCATGAGGTATTAATATTCAAGGTTTGAACATTTAGAATGATTTTAGAGAACAGTATTCATATAAATTGTAATGCTAATAACATATAAGCAAAACATTGTTCCCTTTTGAAGTGCTTAATCTTATTATAAACGTGTGAATTAGTTCATTTACATTTAACATAAGCAATGTGTTTAAATAATATGCGTTCTAATAAAAGGAAGAAAACCTGTATTAATGGAGATGGCTATAGTTTAGCGCCACACTGCCGTTTAGAGGTCATATCGTGTCATTGCAGGCACAAAGTTCTGCTATTAAAAGGCAGGGGAAATTAACACAGAGCTCGAGTTAATCGAAAACTAATGAGACGAATGTGTAGATATGCAATTACAATAAACTTAATGATGTATTCCAGCACTTACCGGCCATAAACCTGATGTAAGCGTACGTAGGGCGTCGAAATAATACGTTGAGGGTTGAACAAAATGTATTTTTGGTTAGTGGACTACGGACGTTTCCGTGAAACAAACTGTTCCCGAGACATATTGGTATCTGGAATATTCAACGCTGGTCTCTCCTTGCACATATTTAGAATTATGCTTGCAGAATCATTAACGAATTGCATCAACATTTTAATGGCGCGAGGAGTCCATTGTGTGGAAGCCAGCCTGTTTCCCGCCTAAGAGTGAAAAATAAAAACGTAATTGTGAAATAACCTACTGTTTAAAGTAGGCTAAGTCACATTGTGAGATATTAGTAGATTACGAGATAACGAGAATAAAATGACAATTATGAGATATAAAGTCAGAGATATATAAGTCGCAGTTACCTTTATAGGGCTATTTTACTTGGAAAGTCGGAAATTTCCGTTTTTTTTTTTTTTTTATGCAAGGGCGAGTCAGAACAAACCAAAACAGTTCGGTTGCTGTGTTTATGACATTGGGCAATTTTGACAAGTCAACAATGAACAAAAACATAGGCCTTTTAAAAAAAATCATGTCGTTCTCAACAGTCAGTCAAGTTTTCATAAGAAAAATTAAGCAAATACAAAATACTAGGCCTATATCAGGATTAATGGGGATTTAACTAGGTAAAAGATAAAAATAAGAAGGCTAAATGACTGTTTCTTAATGGCATGTGTCCATCAGTTGTTCTTAGACACCATGTGTTGTTCTATTATGACATCACAGAATAGAATGTTAATATCTCTCAGAATACGAAAGTCTGTTAAAAGATACTTTGCAGCAAAGGTGAGAAACGTGATTCAAACTCAAGGCAAAGTGTTTATGCGGTTGTTGTAAACTCCTGTGAGATATACCACCATGGCTATTAATAACATTTTGAAAGGCATGGGCTACAAGTTCATCTCCTCGATTGGTGAAGGCAGTTTTTCCCAAGTCAAGCTCGCCACCTCGCAGAAGCACCAATGTAACGTGGCCATCAAAATCGTGGACCGCGTAAAGGCCCCCAAGGATTTTATCCAGAAGTTTCTCCCAAGGGAACTGGCGGTTTTAAGACAAGTGAAGCACGATCACATTGTCCAAATGCACGAATTCATCGAGGTGGCCGGTAAGCGACTCTGTATCGTGATGGAAGCTGCTGAAAAAGATCTCCTTCAGAAGATACATGAAGTGAATCACATCCCAGAAGACCAAAGCAAAACCTTGTTCTCTCAGATGGTCAGTGCCGTCAACTACCTCCACCAGATGGACATCGAAAACATACTGTTGACAGTTGAGGAACAAGTAAAGATCACAGACTTTAGTTTCGCCCGCAGCATCCAAGACCCATCAGAGCTCAGTCACACCTTCTGCGGTTCTGCAGCCTACACTCCACCAGAAGTCATCATGGGAACGCCCTATGACCCAAAGAAGTATGACGTGTGGAGCCTCGGGGTGATTCTATATATCATGGTGATTGGAAAGATGCCGTTCGATGACAGCAATATGAGACGACTTCACCGTCTTCAGCGGAAGCCTTTGGTATTTCCGGACGACTCTGGTGTTGCGGAACCATGCCGGCTCTTCATCCGTACTCTGCTCCAGTTCAGTCCTTCCACACGTCCAACCATTCAACAGGTGGCAGAACATCCGTGGCTGCAGATGGGACAAGGCTAAAGAACAAGAGCTAATAAAACAATGTGTGCAAATGCAGAGAAACAGTCACAAATTCATTCAGCTGGAAGAGTTTAGATAACAGTGCCATAATCAATCATCAATCGTGATTGAGGAAAATTATCAGTTGTATTGTTTTGGGAGAACAGTCTGAGGCTGAATATCCCTCGAGCAATGGAGAAACTCGTAAACTGCTCTAATAAGAATGGTTAGGATAGGTAGGCGACCGAAGTGGGTCTTTTAATTGCCCATGAAGATAGTGATATCTAGAGAGCAAGGTGGCCAAAGGACAATATAATACAATTTAATGATCGCAATTAAGATTACACAAAATCGCTGAAACTTATTTTACACTATTTATTAATATATGCAATTTTATTGCATTTAATTGTATATCATCACCTTGGAATTATAAGGTTCTATCTGACTTTTTTTTTTTTTTGTCAAAATTGAGTTATTCACATATTCTTATTCTGTGATAACTTATTTACATTATGTGATGTGAAGTTCATGTCCATTTCGGGACTTTTTTAACATCAAAGTTTGTCTGTCATTTTCATGTATGAAAGAGACTTGTTCCCCATATCATTTTTGATATATGGAATACAAAAACTTTGAAGCTCAATATCTCAAAACCACTCAAAATGCAGATAGAACCTTATAATTCCAAGGTGGCATTATATAATTTTACATTTATACATTTCACATGCTAAAAAAAAAAAAATTTATATAAAAATAATTTCAGCCAACTTTATATCTCGCAATTGACTTTATAACACGCAATTCTGACTTTATATCTCGCAATTCTGACTTTATCTCTCGCAATTCTTACTTTATAACTTGCAATTGTGTGGTATAAACTATAAAATCAGAATTGTGAGATATAAAGTCAATTCTGAGAAAGAAAAAAAAGTTAGAATTGCGAGAAAAAACTATGAGAAGTCGCAATAACCTTTTTTATTTTTTATTCTGTGGCAGAAACAAGCTTCCATACTTTTCCATTCTACTTGAAAATAACAGCAATCAGGTTGGAACAACATGACAGTAAATTATTGCAGTTTTATTCCTTTGAAACTTTCATTTATATCAAATTACCTACGTTGTCCACCCTGATCAAAAGCTTTCACACTGCCCCTCAAACACTCGAAAGTTGATAAATTTATTCAAATTAGATTCCATTTTGAAAAAACAAATCATTCACACAAAATACACCCACACAATAGATGAAACTGGTTAAAATTAGTTTTTATTATAATTATTAGCTGATAGAGCAGAAACAGATGAAAAAAAAAAAAAGATTTTTTTTTTTTAATTTTTTTTTTTTTACAATTCATAAAAGAGATGCTACACAATGGCAGCATCCCAGGGGAAATGGAATGGTGTTAGTTGTCAGCAGCAGGCAGTAGTCAGAACAACAGTCCGAAACGGGGGCCTCTGTGTCCGAAACACTCCACAGGCATTCGAGATCACTGTACGGATCATCCCGAGAAAAGAAAAAAAAATGGATTCGACTGAAGTAGAATTTACTTGATGTGTCTGTCGTACTGCTATGACTAAGGACCCGAGCTGTAGTATACAACATACATAACTGTTCAGCTAAAATACCGAGCGTACTGCTAGCAAATCAAATCAGATGAAAGGAAAATAAAAAGATGGTAAAAATAACATGACCACCACCTAACAGGTAGGACTCAATATCATTTAGCTAAGATTGTGTGCTACATTCAATAAGCAGAAATGCTTTCAACCCAAACATTTCCTTTAAGGAAAGATAAAGCCGTGACTTAAGCGGTACGACTTCCAACAGGATCTAAAATGGTAGACGGGACACAAACGAATTGTGCTTTAGACAAAAAAATTTGCATTTAAACACCCTAAATACAGTCCAATCTTAAAATTCACAACCCTTTGAAGCTATTTGGGAAGGAGCTAACAGGATATCCTTCATCTAAAGTGACATTTATAAATAACACAACATCCAAATATTACCTAGATGCTGTTACAAGAAAGCCTAAGGGGGAGCACATCACAACGGTAACAAAGTGTAACGTAATATATCAATTGTTCCTGTAAGAAAAATAAAAATGAGCTACCGTCAGACTCATCTGATAAACAAATCGCACAAACATGAAGGTCTAGTAGTAGTCCTGTTGTGGCTGCTGCTTTTTGTTAGTTACGTCCATCTCTGTAACCATCCCTGATGCACAACTCTTGGTTAAATGTCTTTTATAAGCTTACAAAGAAAAAAAAGAAACAACCCAAAGCATTTAAAAATACACACTACACCAGCAGATGTATAACCACCTCAACAGTATAACAATTCCTTAAACTTGTAGCCTTTAAAAAAGGCCATTCTGAAAAGGGTGGAATGAGTCCACAGTGAAGCTAAAAACAAAAAAAAAAGCAATGTATTGACATCAAATACACAAACATACACTCCCATATCTGTTCAAGAGACGCTGTGGGTCAGAAAACAAAGCTAAAGTGATTTAATAGCATGTAGATGGTCCACAAAAAGGTCATAAAACAATCCCTCTCCGGTCCTGTGTCCTCCACTTCCTGTGGGTAAGCGTGTCCATGAGCCTCTGAAAACGCTGAATGGAGGCTTTAGTTTCACACCTGGAGGGCCGTAAATTGAGAGTTGTGGGTGATATCACCACCGTGAATATGTATTAGATCACTAAAGCCCATTGGGTAATGGAGGGATTCAGTAGATGGATACAAAGGCCTGTAGAAAAGGTCCTTGTGTCTCCTTGATCACTGATCCCGGTACAGTTCTTCTCTAGGACGCTTGTAGGCCTACGGGGTCTTACCTTAGACTGTACAACTAAGGGTCTCAGAACAAAGGAGAAATAGAGAGAAAAAATATAATAATTTTTGTTTTACTTTATTATTGCTTAAGGGCTGGTTGTCTGATGCTGATAACCGACCAGATGTCCAAAAAGACAGGATTATAATTTGTGTGAAACTTTAGGGCGACCTAATTAGGGCTCTATTTCCATGTATTTGCCGTTTGGGAAATGGAGCGGGAAGGGATCATGTCCAAGAGGTACTCTCGCTGACGGTCCACCGGAGACGTCGTCCTGTGCACGGACAGACTGGGGTTGACATAAGCCATGGTGACACCTGTCGGGGAGAATGTGAAGTGGTTACTGATCATTCATTTCCAAAGGATGACCATTTCTATAAGATTTGTTTGAACAAAGACTGTTTGAAGAAACAGAGTTGTGTGTTAGGTAACAGTGAAGTAACAGCATTGACAGCTTGATGGTTACCTAGCAATTACTAGCCTTATGCTAAAGGTCATGATGACACTAGTTGTTTATTAGAAAAAGGACCACTGATATTTTTACAAATACTAATTTTTCAGTAAGTGTTTACTATGCAAAAATCATGATAACGGTTGATGAATTTAAGATTTCAGTTTGACATACCTAATAATGCAAGATAAAGGTAAAGAAAGGAAACATTTTGATCTACAAAGAGTGGAAAGGATGATGTCATATGAGTTTAATTAATCGAATAATACTGAAATTTAATAAATCGACAGTTATGATGGTAACAGGGTTGACAATTTAAGATTGTCCGCTTCTTACACACTAAATAATGCAAGATAAAGTGATAAAAAAAAAGATCCATAAAGAGTTAAAAAAAAGATGACATCACAACAGTTTTTGAATAATCAAGAAGTATCGATTGGAAGGATGATGTCAAATGATGTTTTTGAATAATTGAATAGTACAGAACTGATAGTTATGATGGTAACAGGGTTGACAATTAGTGATAAAAAGACATTTACTTGTTCATGCAGAGTTGAAAGGATGATGTCATGTGATGGTTTTTGAATAATCAAATACATAACTTTAATAAATCAATAGTTATGATGGTAACAGAGTTGAAAACTTAAAATTGTCCATTTTTTACATATCTAAAAAAGTTTTTTTTTTAAAGTGATAAAAGAGGACATTTACTTGTCATTAAAAGGATGGTCATTGTTAAAATTCTGTACTATTCCATTAATCAAAATACAAAAAATAATAAAATAAAAACAAAACTCAAATAACATTTAAAAATAAAATATACTGAATTTTTGTTTTAAGAAAAATGTGTTACACATGTTAACAGGCACTTTTGACCCATTTTTGTATGCTTGCCCTTTGCAGTATCAATTAGCTTGAAATACACCAAAAAAGGTGCGCAGATACAGGAAAAGAGGAGACAGGAAGGGGCAGATTTTTTTAAGTAGGCATCGTCTACCTGTGGTGCCGCTGTTCTGTTTCCTCCAGGTATTGGTGGTGGGGTTGCTGCTGCTGGTGCCCTTTTCCCCTGCCCTCACGGCATGCTTACCTGGCCTGCTGACCAGCGCGGCGGCCGTGACGGCGTTCTGGAGCTGAGAGGACGTGGAGAAGCTGTGGCTCACCCCGCGTGCGCCCGCGCTCACTGCCTGCTGTACGCTGCGGGACAGCTGGCCTGGAGTCTGAGGGGAAAAACGTTACAAAAATCAGAAAAAAAAAGCTATGTTATGGACACATACCAGCCGAGCTAGGAGTATCCATTACCTGCTTGGTGGTGATGGTGTGGTAGCGACCAACCGACGTCCCTCTGTTGGTCTGCTGGGGCAGCGACATGCGCACCTGCTTATACTGCGGCGACACCAGCACGTGTTCAGATTTAATCACTGGCGAGGATGAGGAGGACGAAGATGAGGTGGTGGTGGTCTTGGAGACGGGCGAGGAGGCCTGCTGCAGGATGCGCTGCTCGATCTCTTGCTCCTGCTGCAGGGCTTTGACGAACGCAGCCTTTAGACGGCTGGTGTGCTCGGCCTTCAGCGCCTTCTTCTGGTTGGAGCTCATGCACTGCTCACACAGGATGGAGCCGTTGCTTTTCTCTTGCCTCCAGCGAGAGGTGAAGTCTGTCTGGCACTGGGCACACGTGAAGGGCTCCTTGGGTGCCAGGGTGGATGCAGATTCAGTCTGCGGCTGCTTACCTAGAAAGAAGACAGGCGACATTAGCATGGTAAAATTCCACACCTCATGCATGTGCTTTACTAAGTTGTACCCACTTTTAGCCAGTGTATCTAGCAGGTTCTGCACCACCATCTCCAGCCCCACCAGGTAGATGAACTCATTATTGGCTGCCGAGGGCAGGAAATTGAGCTCTGGTGCTGGAGGTTTAGGTGGGGGGATCTCAAGTAGGGTTTTCTCCAACTGTTTCCGTAACGCAAGCTTGGCGGCAGCCTGCCGGCTGGCGGGAGAGTCGTTGGAGTTGATGGTTGAGGTGCTGCTGCCCAGAGAGGTCTTTAAACCGGTTGAAGAGGCCTGGACATGAGAAAACATGACAGTGAGATGATTACTATGTATAATTTTATAAAGACAAATTTGATATTGTACACAGTAATATACAACATATTTTTCATATTGCAAGCACCTTTTGTTCATAGCGTAGTCTATTAATTTTTATAATGGCATTTATATAAAAAAAATAATAGTTTGTATAATATAGCTACTATATCTAAGCATATAATAGCAAACATTTTAAATTATAAACTTTTATATGCTTACAATAGTTTTTAATGCTATAAATACAGTATTAAATACACAATGTATATCTGTCTGTCTGTCTAAATCACACACACCAAGTTATAGTAGCTGTAATTGTGTACATACAATAAAATATTTATACAATACTAATATTATAATACATATCTATCTATTATTTTATATATATATATATATATATATATATATATATATATATATATATATAAATAAAATAAAATATGTAGAATACAACTACTGTACCTAGTTAATTTAAGCATATGCTAGCAAAAATATTTACTAGTTTTTAATATTATAATTAGAATAGTGTCAAAATATATAACAATGTATACAATTATATAATGTAAAAATGTAAATGTTCTAATACTATAAAAGCAAACATGTATATTTTAAACCTTATATGCTTCTAGTTAGTAGTTTAATAAAAATACAATTAAAATTGTACATATTACAATTACAATATTACAATTATACAATTTATTACATATTAAAAATGTATAAAATTACTACAATAAATGTATAAACCTAAATGTTTTAATACTATACTAAATTACTAAATATTAAATTCATATGATAATTAGTAGATTTAACTAAAAATACAATATAAAATAGTTATAAATATAATACACCTGTATAACATAAAACATAAATAAAATATCTACTATTCTATAATATATTATTTTTAAACATTTAGCATTATAAATGATGATACATTTTTACTACATACATATTACTGAAATAAATGCTATAAAATTATTTTATATATATATATATATATATATATATATATATATATATATATATATATATATATATATATATATACACATACACACACACACACACAACAAGTAAATGACAGTGACCTGTGAGACCAGGACGTTTGTGCCGGCTACACTGGCCACACGGATCAGGCCCTGCTGAATGATCCTCTGGCCCTGCCCCTGCACGGTGGTGCGCGCGCCCAACAGCAGAGGAGGAGGACCAGAACCCGAGTGCTGTTGCTGCTGCTGCCGTAGGTTCGCAATCTGCTGTGGGGTCACGGCAATGGGCTAGAACACACAAACGTCACAGAAAAAGGATTAATTTCAAAGCAAAAGCTGTCTTGTACTCATAAAAACTACTTAAGCGGTGCATACCTGTGAGCCTCTGACTAAGGGTGGCATGACTACGGTATTATGGGAGCCGTGCTTGGAGACCTGCGCTCCACCTCGAACCAAAGGAGGAGGAATGACTGTCCCTGAGTTTCGGTTGGAGACCTGAAATCAACCCACGTATTTGAGTCCCAATAGCTCTTCACAGTTCAACTTGTAAAAACATTACAGAATGAATGGCACTGACCTGTAGGGGTCCTTTAGTGGATGAGATGCTGCCCCTGACGAGAGGTGGAGGAGCAGCCACAGAATTGGTCGACTGCAAAACAGAAGAGGTCAGTTTGAACCTCAAGCGACTGGATTTGACTAGAAAGACATTGTTTGTTGTCGTGTTATGTTCATCTTACGTTTTTTTTAAAGCCGTTACCTTTTGCACAACGTCTTTTTGGGTCTGACTCTGCCGGAGCTTCTTCAGCAGGACGAGTTTGGCCTCCTGCAGACGCAGTTCTTCTTGCAGCTGCTTTATGATATGCTCCCGTTCGGCCGGGCTGCTTTTCTGCACGTGCCATGGAGAAGAAAAGTCACATTAGCAAGTGAATGGGACATTTAAAGCATGAAGTCTGTGTGCAAAACTTGACAAACTTATAATGTCGTAAGACGTGACATTACCATTAGCATCTCGGTATCTGTCTTCTTAAAACTGTAGCTGACCCCATTCATACAGGGACTAGAAGGCTCATTGTCCGACAAAACAATGACATCATCTGGCGTCAGAGGTCGCTCTTTCTTTATTTCGCTGAGAGAGACAGACAGGAAAATATGAGTCAGGGCAGAAAACAATGTTATGCACTCGAATATTCAGAATCGCATACTTCTCGTACTACTTATGCAGTATATAGGATGTATAGCATGGGAATTTTCTGTATGAATGCCTGGATGACCTACTAGGCAATTTGCTAAAGTACTAAAATGTGCACACAGAGCACACTGTGCCGAGTACTTTATCCCATAATGTAATTAACACTTTCTAGCCTCATTATTTGCTCATACTACCAAAGCTGGATTTAAAATGCAAAATTAGTGCTGTAAAATCGATTAAATCGGAATTAATCGCACATAACATAAAAGTTTTTATTTACATAATGTGTGTTTCTATAGATATATTTATATATTATACATATATATATATGTGTGTGTGTGTGTGTGTGTGGGTGTATATAAATACAGTACACACATAAATGTAAACAAAAACTTATGTTAGGTGTGATTAATCGATTTGACAGCACTATGCAAAATATTTTCTTTATTATTTTATAACAATCATTATTGGTTTCAGATTTTCAGGGTTTTTACACAATACTGGATTAAAAAAAACAATATTTTATATAATTATAATAACAACAACAACAACAACAATAATAATAATAATGTTTAATATTATTATTACTATTATTTCTATTCATTTTTTTGTTCATACTAAAAGGTTTTTAAACAAAACTGGATTAAAACTGCTAAATATTTTATATCATGATAGTAGTAGTAACAACAACAACAATTATTATTATTATTATTATTATTATTATTATATAAAATAAAGGAAATATTTTGCATTTATAATCCATTTATCATTATTATAAACATTATTATTATTATTATTATTATTATTATTAGTAACTATTTCTGATTGTATTTTTGATTTATTAACTACTGGTCGCAACATGCTGATTTACATCATGACAATGTAGTGTACTAATGTTTGAAACGTTTACCGTTGCTTGACATTTACAACAGTATATATTTACATATTGTAAAACTAAGTATCCAATATATATACTATATACTAGTGGCCCACTGCTCCTCACCTAAAGCAGCATTACCTGCACTGCCCACTAGAGGTCATCCTATGACCACTGTTTGCACATTTTGTATTAAAAATAACACTTAAAGGAGTTGCTCTTCAAGGAAGCGGTGCAAGAAGTTTTAGAATGCCTCAACACGACAATGAAACATTTTCACGGTTAGATTAAACAAGCTGCTCCAAGTTCAAATCAGCCCTAACAAGAGAAATACGAGAGGGGTGTTATGTTGATGACTTGTAAGGACAGTAGTGCTGTACCCAGATTGGGTCTACGGCCCCTCCTAAGGGACGGAGGAAGAGGGGGATGGGATGGCTAGCGTCCAGGCTATTGTGTGTACTCCGTCCTCAACTTTCACTGCAAGACAGGGTGCTCGCATATTAACAAAGACACCCTCTTTCATGCTTCTGCTCCAGCTCCAGCTGCTGATGGGAAATCTGCTGCTTATAGGATAAGGGTCAAGTACTAAACATATCGCAACAACACACTCGTCAATAGTGAAACTGGCGAGCAACTATAGCAGCTACATTTTCTGAAGAAAACAAGTTATGTTTGCCCGCTGACAACGCTAGGGTGTTAATGTGTTGCTATGGTGTTCTAGGTTGTTGTTAGGCTTTTGTTTGGGTTTTCTGAATGGACGCATACTGGTCTAAGATCTAAAGAGTTTATTCCCAAGTCTCCAAGTCATTCTGGTCCCTAGATATGCTTGAAGTTCCTTTATACCAAATTTTATTTGTGCATTTTATCATTCGCTAAGCTAAAATTGTAATTAAGATTGCCTCGAGAAGTAATAGCATGCAAAGTCGCACTCACACGTTTGCTTGCTGACATGATTCTAATGTGTTCAAAAGGGTTGTTAATGTGTTGTTGCTATAGTGTTTTAGGTTGTTAGGGCGTTGCTAGGGTTTTCTGAGTGGATGCATACTGGTCTAAGACCAAAGAGTCACTCTGGTCCCTAGATATGGTTGAAGTTCTTTAGTACTTAATTTGTGCATTTTATCACCCTCTAAGCTTAAATGTGAAGTATTAACACACAAAAAGACGGACACTTCACGTCCCCGCCATTCACAAATCCTCACCCGTGGCCTCATGGGATAGTAACGTGTCCATCATATGCACACTTTAGAATCTCGCTGGTAGTAGGAGGTCATCCGAGTACTTTTTGGCTACTTTTGAGTACTGTGAAATCTGACACTTCTTTTGCCACATACTGTTTTTCGCCTACTATATAGTAGAGAAGTATGTGATTTCGGATGCATACTAAGTCTAAAGAGTTTATTCACAATTCTTCAAGTCATTCTGGGCCCTAGATATGCTTGAAGTTCCTTCGTACTGTGTGTGTGTGTGTATTTTATTGCCTCAAAGTAACAGCACACAAAAAGCAGCACATTTTGACGCATCATTTCTCAAGTGTGGCAACAAGTATGGCACCCTTTTCAACAGGCAGCAGACGAGATGAGGAAGAAGGGTCAAGTAAACGCTCCTAAAGTATGGCCCATTTAAGTAAATAGACAGGAAGAAACATAACATCCCTGGACAGTACTTCAGTTTCCCTAAAAGCAAACCGACCAATTAAATCCATCTGTCAAAACACAACATGCCCAAGTTTACTGGAACCACTGAGGTTCTTCAGGGGAGTTTATCTTATGACGTGCACATCCAGAAGTGACTTTATATCACTTCCTGTGTATTAACCAGCACCAACAAGATCACATGATGCAAGAATTTCCCTCTGGTCACATGACTCACACCCTCCCTTTTCTTTAACTGTTCCTGGCAGTGTGGAAACCATGGCAACGGCCGGTTCAAACCAGTTTGTGACATAGGCCTCGTTTTGTAAAGTCAGTCAGGGCTCAGGTACGACAGAAAGTGCTTCGGACTGCTGCTTCTTTCTCTTCAAGTGGGCCAGCGTGCCACCCGAGGGAGGACTGACGTGCTGAGCAAGCACATGCTCGAGTGTGGTCTTTGGGAAGAGTTGAGCATACGACGGTCGTGTTTGTGCAGTGTGACATCTTTCAACTCAACTTTCTGCCCCTCCCCCATACCCATCCCACATGGCATCAGGCCACCTCCTTTGTCCTTTATCATGAGCTCGACTCTGGTTCATCACTACTTCTGTTTGGATTTTACATTAATCATGCAAACACAAACAAATAGGAATTGCCTTCAGTTTATTGTGCAATGAGTTTAACACTCAAACATTGAGACCAACTATCATGGTGCACAATTGGAATATTTTTCAGCATTTCAAGATCATTTTTATTATTAATGGATTCATGTACTCTTTTGAATAGCAACCAACTAGCAACCACCCAGAACACCCTAGCAATTGCATAGCAATATGATAAAAACCAATAAGAATAGCTTTGCAACTACATTGCAATGGAATCTACTTATGCAAAAATCTACTAATATTTTTCCCGCTACAATAGAGAATGGAGAGAAACAAGAAAATTCACATGCAAAAAAAAGTCCATGTGTAATTATGTTAATATTAATTGTAAAACTTCATAGTACAGTTCAATTTGTTGGCATTAATTTCTTGGTATACCAATTCATTCAAGTTGTATAACATGATTTCATGCATTATGAATGAAATAAACATTATATGTACCGGACATTACTATTTTTGATGTTTATTTATTTGATCAAAAATACACAAAAAAACATTAATATTGTGAAATATTACTACAGTTTAAAATAATGGTTTTCTATTTGAATATACTTTAAAATATAATTTATTTCTGTGATGCAAAGCTGAATTTTCAGCATCATTACTTATTAATCCTTCAGAAATCATTCTAACATGCTCATCTGATAGTTATCAATATTTTTTGGCAATCTGTGACACTTTTTTCAGGATTCTTTGAATAAAAGGTTAAAAAGAACAGAATTTATTTTCTAACCATATAAATCTTTACTATCACTTTTCATCACTTTAATACATCCTTGCAGAATAAAAGTATTAACTTCTTTCAAAAAAAAAAATAAAAATAAATTCTGACCCCAAACTTTTGAACTTTTTTTTTTTTTTAAATAAATGTTTTTATTGTTGTAGCAGTAGTAGTAGTAGTAGTAGTAGTAGTAGTAAAAAAAATATATTTGGTGTTAAATAATAAATTATTTTACTTAGTCTACAATAAAACATGTCACAGCAAATTATTTAAAAATATATATTTTTTTAATAGTAATATTGTTTATTGTTTATTTATTTTATAAGTAATCTTTTTTATTCAAAGAATCCTGAAAAAAGTATCACAGGTTATAAAAAAATATTAAGCAGCACAACTGTTTCCAATATTGATAAATCAGCATATTGATTTCTGAAGGATCATGTGACACTGAAGACTGGAGTAATGCTGAAAATTCAGCTTTGCCATCACAGGAACAAATTACACTTAAAGATCTATTAAAATAGAAAACATTTTTTCAAATTGCAATACTATTCAAAATATTACTGTTTTACTGTATTTTTGATCAAATAAATGCAGGCTTAAGCCATAAGAGACTTTTCAAAACATTTGAAATCTACCTGACCCTAAATTTTTGAATGGTAGTGTTTTATTAAACTAGAATAATAAATTCTGCAAACGTTGTTAGTTCATGATACTTATGTTACTTAATTAAACTTTGCTATAAAATGGTACCATATTAATACTCAAACATTGCCACTCGTTTATGCATTTAGTTCTTTATCTGTGCATCACTAAACTTCATTGAAAAATCAAGTAAAAAAAGTCATTACACGACATGCTTTTTTGCATGGTTTTATATATCCCAAGTTGTTATTTTTCAATATTGCACTAAATTCGTGGAATTTAAGTTAAACTCGAATCATTCGCATAGTATATAAACGAGGTCTTAAAACTAGCAAAGCAAAAGCACCACATGACTGAACTCAGGCTGTTCTCTTTTGCATCTACTTGATACCTTGTTTACTTTGCATTTAGCAGATGCTTTATATTCAGAGCTACTATCAGGAAGTCTAAGTGGAGCAGCCTGAGGTTAAGTGCCCTAGACAAAAACACAAAAGCGAAACGGCAGGACCAAGGTCATGCTAATTCTCCAATTCACAGGTCACTAATACCCAAGAACAGCATTGGTGTTAGCAGGAAAAAGGAGTTTTGGAGATAAAAATCTGTTCTTCTGTTCGACCTGTGATCTACCTCTTAGATGTGCTCATGTCCACAGGCTCGTCACTGGTCTGCACCTCCACCTTGATGGTGGCCTTCACCTCCCCGGCCCGCAGGATGTTAGCCACCTTGTTGGCCTGTTCGCTTTTGGTCTTCAGCCCATCTACAGCTCCCAGTTCTCCTCTCTCCAGCTTGACCCTCTTCAAGTCGGCCTCTGAAGCAGGGGAATCTCGCTCCAGCGCCCGCTTCTGACTACGAGTCTGACGCACCGCGTCTTCCGACATCTTCTCACCTGTAAAACAACATCACAAAGTCAAGCACATTCAGGCAGATAGACTATTATATTATATAGTGTAATTTGACTTAATGACAAATAATATGTACACACAAGTGCTAAAACCAAATGACTTATTTTACACAATATTCAGTCAATTTACAAAAAAAATGTATCCATATTGTTTTCAACAATATGGATAAACTTTGGAAATGATAAAAAGTAGAGGGCCTGAACAGATGCGTTTTAGTTGGCGTTCACACAGGATGTGAACTTCTGGATCATCTGATGCCAATAATCTCAAATGGACTAAAACTGATATATTGATCGGTCACTAATACAACATTATACAATATCAATATATACGATCCATGATTTTCCCATTTGTTGAGATTGAATTTACAACTTATAGGTGAAAAAATATTAGAGTAGAAATGCATATTTTCACTATAGAAAAACCCTGGAAATCATGCAATTTCCAATGTATTTCCTGGCAACCAAAATTTCCAATATTTCCAGGATTCTGAAGAACATCAAAATTAAGTATGTAACAAAACACTCCTTTTTCTTGATGCGTAAACTTTAAACTTGGTTTGAAGAAAACATTTAAAGCAATTAAACTGGTCAAGTGACTTTAAAGACAGTGTATAGTGTTACAAAAAAAATATTTTAATTAAATGCATTCTTTTGAACTTTGAAATCTATCACACAACATTATGCAATATCAAAGCTGGTGTGTGGTGGGATTTCTGGCGCAATATGGCTGCCGTCGCATAATCCAGGTGGATGCTGCACATTGGTGGTGGTTGAGGAGATTCCCCCCTTCTATATGTAAAGCGCTTTAAGTACCCAGAAAAGCGCTATATAAATTATAATATTACTATATATTATTAATATTATATTACTTTATATTATTATAATTATCATCAAGGACCCATATTTTACTTTAGACATCAAGTGGCGACCCAAAACAGTACCAAAATTATTTATTGTCCTAGAGTAATCAAAAATGTATTTAAAAAAAAAACAAAGCAACAATAATAATAATAAAAAAAAAAAATAATAATAATAATAATAATAATAATAATAATAATAATAATAATATTAATATTATTAAAAAACAGAAGATTACTTATAAAATAAATGAAAAATAAACAATATTACTATTAAATTTTTTTTTTTTTTTAATAATTTGCTGTGACATGTTTTATTGTAGACTAAGTAAAATAATAATTTATTATTATTTAACACCGAATATATTTTTTTTACTACTACTACTACTACTACTACAACAACTACAATAAAAACATATATAAAAAAAAAAAAAAAAAAAGATATTTGTTTGTTCCCACTGCTTGCTTTTGAACAACTCAAGAATTGTCTTTATAGTTTGAATGTTTGCTTTCCTCTTTTAGAAAAGCAATTTTATGTGTGTAGCATATTTAACCATGCATCAAATGTTTTAAAATATCTTGAAAAAATACTTTTTAACTTTTTAAACCATTTTATAACTTTTTAAACCATTTAACATGGTATTAATTGGCCAAAATTCTTATTGTGGGTGAAATGGATGGTTCACCCAAAAAATTCTGTCATCATTTACTCACCCTCAAGTTGTTCTAAACATGTATACATTTCTTTGTCCTGCTGAACACAAAGGAAGATATTTTGAAGAAGGTTTGTAACCAGGCCGCTTTGGGGCACCATTGACTTCCATAGTAGGAAACAAAAAACACTATGGAAGTGTCAATGGTGCCCCAGAACTTTTCAGAAAGAAATTCATACAGGTTTGGAACAACTTGAGGGTGAGTAAATTACAGAATTTTGATTTTTGGATGAACCATCCCTTTAACGGTTGACCAGTTAATTATGAGCATCCCTAACTCCAAACGTTTAGCTGCATTTGACATGGTTTTTCCTTGTTAAACCTTTCAGAACAGATCTGCACCCTTTTTTGGGTCACGACCCACCAGTCAAGAACTACAGGAATATGATGTTTGTACCTGAACAAGACAACTCAAACAACAGTTTTTAAAGTCATAGATTATCATTTTTTAAAGAGAGTCCACAGAAGCAAAGCCCACAAACAGGAAAGACAAATCGCACCAAGCAGAAGTCTGAATTGTGCCAGGCTGTGAGCTTTAAAACATGCATGCAAACCCCAACAGCCACTTTACAGGTACCAAATCCATCATTTGGGCACATCTAGGCACATACGAAACGTGCCGACCTACCTGACTTACATATGATATCAGCCATCTGATAGCAAGACAGCTGACTCAACACCCAGGCCTGCTCTCATCTGCCATGACATCACTAGGGCTCCACATGACCCTTCCCAAGATTCCATGGGACACATAAAGCATTTCCCCTGAAAACCAGTTTGAACCGGTCGGTGGACGCAGCCAAGAGACTGAAGCAGGTTTTTAACCCCTTGAGAGACTGACTGGCAGCGAATGCGGCCACACAGACGCAGGAGTTTTGCCAGTGGGGGGAAGGGCCGCACGCATTCCAAAACACAAGTCTTTCAGAGATGAGGAGGAAGTGTCCGCCCCTTTGTTGCTCGCAAAATAACAACCGCCACAGTGGTCTTTGACAATAAAGGTAGTCAATAAACCAAACGACCTTAGGAGCACATTTGATCATGCCGATTCAAACAAGCTTATGCAAATTGTAGGATTTGATCATCATAAAATTCTTGAAATTGAAAGAGTTCCTGTGTCTTTTGATCCATGACTTTCACATTTGTTTGTGGTTATCAAATAAGGATTTTTACACAACTTAAAAGGTGATGAAATATTTGAGAGTAGAAACATATACATTTATTATAGGTACTATTTCCAAGGCTTTATTAGGCCTGGAAAACAATTTCCAATGGCAAGATTCTGAAGAACATCAAAGCTAAGTATGTAACAAAAACTTTTTCTTGATGTATCAACTTATCAATTTAGTCATCATGAATTGGCCAGTAATTGAATAATCCAATAACTAAAATGCTAATAAATAGTAAAGCGACTATCACACAAGTAAATGACACACTTCTCACAGTAGCTACACTACACTAGCTGTCTTTCCATAACCCTTCAAATTGCAAATTGAAAATATGCTCAATGGAAACATCAATTTCGCAAAAACTCTCATATAATCGCAAAAAAGTTTTTACGCTTGCATGAGATGGTTTTTCAGGCAATTCAAAAAAGGAATTTTCACAAAACTACAATGGAAACAGTTTTTTTTGCATTTACAGGTCACCTGGCGTAGATGGTGCGGTATGTTTGGACAGAAGACGAGACATTTCTTTATTAAACTCATAAAAGACAAAAGAATTACTGGAATACTGGATTCTAAACAAAGAAATGCCACAATTTATCAAGACCTTGAAGCAGATATGAGGGGGAAACACCCAGAAACACCTCATACGTGGCCGCTCACAAGTATAAGGGGATTTCCTTCCCATTAACGCTTGGATAACACACCTACGTCTCCTTCGATTAAAAAGAATGGCTAGTGTGGTGGCTGTGATGTATGTAAACCTACCAACATCCGTCGCCATGATTTTTGGAATTATTTTTTGGTCTCATAACATTGGTTAATGGAAATGCTGTCATTTTTTAATCTACATTTAGGAAATATTGCAAAAGTTTTGCGCAAATCTGTAATGGAAACCAGGCTACTATGGTGGTCTTGAGTCAAACTTGCTCAAAACTAATGGAATAACTGACAGTAAAGATATTTATATTGTTACAAAAAGATCTATTTTAAATAAATGCTCTCAAAGAATCTTAAAATAAAATGTATCATGGTTTCCACAAAAACATTAAGCATAGCCTCGTGGGCAGCACGTCAACATATAGCACCGTTGTGCTCCGGGCGACCCGAGTCCCGGCTCGTGGACCTTTCCCGATCCCGTCCCCTCTCTCTCTCTCCCACTTCACTTCCTGTCTACATACTGTCATATCATAATAAAAAGGCAAAAACACCAAAATAAATAAATAAATAAATAAATAAATAAAAATAAAAAATGTATATATATATATATATATATATATATATATATATATATATATATATATATATATATATATATATATATATATATATATATAAAAATATATAATATTTATTAAGCAGCACAACTGTTTTCAACATTGATAATAATGAAAAATGTTTTTTGAACCGCAAATCAGCACATCAGATGATTTCTGAAGGATCATGTGACACTGACGACTGGAGTAATGATGCTGAAAATTCAGCTTTGCCATCACAGGAATAAATTACATTTTAAAATATATTGAAATAGAAAAATATATTTTAAAATGGTAATAATACTTCACAATATTACTGTTTTTAATGTATTTTTGATTAAATAAATGCAGCCTTGGTGAGCAGAAGAGAAAGTAGAGAAATTGCTACAACCATATTAAGTAACTGTACAGTTTCCCATCAAGTTATTTTTGGTGAAATAAACAGTAGTTTGTCTTGAAAGATATACTGATCAAATCTCGAATTGGTCCAATTCCCTGTCTTCTGAAAGAAGAACGTTTACACTAGTTTCTGGTCTTTTTTTTTTTTCTTTTTTTTTTTTTGTGGGTACACAGATATAATCGTCAATGTAAATGAATACTGGACAGGGCTCTTGAAAGTAGGTCACCAAACCTGTCAATGTATACTGTCAGTTTGAAATGCAGTCAGCCGAGTCCATTGCACAATCACATGTCCATTGGCAAGAAAATCATTAGCTTAAAGGAGTCTTTGCTGTACATAAACAACATTAAACATATGACAGTAAAGAGACTTTTAAAAGTATGCATACTACATGACAAATTATCTCCAACTAAGACAAAGTGAAGCTTAAGAGGCAAGTGAAGTGAGCTGAGAACAGGACTGCCATGTTTTCATACTGAGCGACCAGTTTAGTCATACACAAGCCACTTGTTCTGGTTAGGAAATGGATGCTTGTCGCTAAAGCTGCAGACACGTGGCTTGCACAGCCTCATGGGAAGCGGATGGCATCAGATACATGCAACACTCATGACTCTACAACAACAGGGTTTGAAATGATGTATCCAAACCCTTTTTTTAAAAGAATCAAAGGTTGTCAACCTACACATTTTCGTCACTTTCATATAACCGAAACTTCAAACGGACCGGATTGTAACGCAAAACAGGAAGCTGAATATTTTAATATCAACAAACATTATGCAGAGGATTATTTATACATCAGTGTTTTGGTTTTACTAATCCGATTGAGACATCATTTCAACCATATGCAACAAAGGTCGAGCATTTGTTTGTTTACTATCAGTTAGACTGCGGAAATACTCAAATCTTGGTGACGTCTGCATTTGATAAAGCGTTAACAGCGGTGTATTGGATTGTCTTGAGCTGTGTGAAAAACATGTCTGTTCATGCCACGCCACTGCGAAATGGGAGTGCGGTGACTATCCACACGGGGCCTGCTGAAGAAGAGTCGTCTGATGTAATGACCACCCTAAGGGCGCAGGCCGAGCAAGACAATAGAAGGCATTGTGAATGCTATACAACAACACACCATGGTGGCAATGCAACTCAAACTGGATCAGTACATTCAGCTGGCCAACAATAAGGACGACACGCTGGCCCAGGAGAGATGAAATGGCCACTTGGCCATTTGGTTTTCTGTGACAAATTCTGCTTGTGGTACCTTTTTTCGGTACTTTAGGGATACATCAATAACTGTAAAGAAACTGTAAGTCATTTATAGAAGTGTTAATGACATTATGCCAGAGCTGCCTTGGTCTCTGTCTGCCATTGTCTGTGATGTTTGTTTACTGTAATATTTACCAGTAAATTGTAGGCTACTAGCTACTTAATTGAATTCATAAAAACAACCATATTATTTTTTTTTCTTTTTAATTCAATTTCTATGAAAAGATTTCCCACAAATTCTGTGTTGTGTATTTTCTGGTAATCAAATGAACCCATAAAACATTAATTTATCTTTTAACTTAATTAAACAAATTTTTTTTGTCAAACAAAGTGCTGCACAACTGAGCTTTCTACTGTTAAAATTAAAACATGGAAGAAAATTTGGTACCAATTGATTTAATGTGAATCGGTACTCGGTAGTAATGACGTAATTCGGTACCCAACCCTAGCGATATGTCATATTCACGTAGCAGCAGTGATGAGAGAACGCACTTGAGAAACAGTTTAGAGGAGAAATCAATGTACATATAAAATATTGGTCACAAATTATTGGTCACTTTCTAAATAATAAAAGTATAGCTCATCTACTTATAATTTGGTCTGCAACTAACGATGATTTTGATAATCGATTAGTTGGCCAATTATTTTTTTCGATTAATCAGATAAAAAGCCAAATTTTTTATTGACAAAACACACTATTCCACATCCTGCCCTTCAAACAAACGTGTCAGCTGACTGCTATGAAAACATACGTAGTTATACAAATGGTAATCAATACGCCAAAAAACATGGTTTTACTACAAACCCGATTCCAAAAAAGTTGGGACACTGTACAAATTGTGAATAAAAACAGAACGCAACGATGTGGAAGTTTAAATTTTCAATATTATATTCAGAATACAACATAGATTACATATCAAATGTTTAAACTGAGAAAATGTATCATTTTAAGGGAAAAATAAGTTGATTTTAAATTTCATGGCATCAACACATCTCAAAAAAGTTGGGACAAGGCCATGTTTACCACTGTGTGGCATCCCCTCTTCTTTTTATAACAGTCTGCAAACGTCTGGGGACTGAGGAGACAAGTTGCTCAAGTTTAGGAATAGGAATGTTGTCCCATTCTTGTCTAATACAGGCTTCTAGTTGCTCAACTGTCTTAGGTCTTCTTTGTCGCATCTTCCTCTTTATGATGCGCCAAATGTTTTCTATGGGTGAAAGATCTGGACTGCAGGCTGGCCATTTCAGTACCCGGATCCTTCTTCTACGCAGCCATGATGTTGTAATTGATGCAGTATGTGGTCTGGCATTGTCATGTTGGAAAATGCAAGGTCTTCCCTGAAAGAGACGACGTCTGGATGGGAGCATATGTTGTTCTAGAACTTGGATATACCTTTCAGCATTGATGGTGCCTTTCCAGATGTGTAAGCTGCTCATGCCACACGCACTCATGCAACCCCATACCATCAGAGATGCAGGCTTCTGAACTGAGCGCTGATAACAACTTGGGTTGTCCTTGTCCTCTTTAGTCCGGATGACATGGCGTCCCAGTTTTCCAAAAAGAACTTCAAATTTTGATTCGTCTGACCACAGAACAGTTTTCCACTTTGCCACAGTCCATTTTAAATGAGCCTTGGCCCAGAGAAAACGCCTGCGCTTCTGGACCATGTTTAGATATGGCTTCTTTTTTGACCTATAGAGTTTTAGCCGGCAATGGCGAATGGCACGGTGGATTGTGTTCACCGACAATGTTTTCTGGAAGTATTCCTGAGCCCATGTTGTGATTTCCATTACAGTAGCATTCCTGTATGTGATGCAGTGCCGTCTAAGGGCCCGAAGATCACGGGCATCCAGTATGGTTTTCCGGCCTTGACCCTTACGCACAGAGATTGTTCCAGATTCTCTGAATCTTTGGATGATATTATGCACTGTAGATGATGATAACTTCAAACTCTTTGCAATTTTTCTCTGAGAAACTCCTTTCTGATATTGCTCCACTATTTTGCCGCAGCATTGGGGGAATTGGTGATCCTCTGCCCATCTTGACTTCTGAGAGACACTGCCACTCTGAGAGGCTCTTTTTATACCCAATCATGTTGCCAATTGACCTAATAAGTTGCAAATTGGTCCTTCAGCTGTTCCTTTTATGTACATTTAACTTTTCTGGCCTCTTATTGCTACCTGTCCCAACTTTTTTGGAATGTGTAGCTCTCATGAAATCCAAAATGAGCCAATATTTGGCATGACATTTCAAAATGTCTCACTTTCAACATTTGATATGTTATCTATATTCTATTGTGAATAAAATATAAGTTTATGAGATTTGTAAATTATCGCATTCCTTTTTTATTCACAATTTGTACAGTGTCCCAACTTTTTTGGGATCGGGTTTGTATAATACAACCATGGTTAATTTTCGTAAGGGTATATCTGTGCTATACATTGTGTGCAAAAAAGTTACTAAGCAAAATGAGTTTAAATCCCTACATTAAAATGATATTAAAGAAAAACAAAAACACAAACTCAGTGTTACCAGATAAGAGGAATTTTCTGCAGGAACACAAACACACACACACACACACACACAATTACACGCTGTTATCCCTTTACAGTTACTACTTTCATAAAATGAACTTGAATTACATGTGCTAAATTTAGCATCCAACAGCAGATATTTCAGCAAAATAATGTTTTTGCGCTGAATATTAATTGTCTCCCTCTCTACTGCGTTCTGTCTGTTTGATGCATCACGTTACCAATGCCAACTTGTATCCGACGAACACTTTTTTTTAAATCGAAGCATTAACTTTTCGTGTTTATGCATTTGTGTCTTGGACGTTTCCAGTACAAATACAATAACCACATAATTTTCAGCTATTGTTGGAAATTTTTTACAGAATTAAAAAAAAAAAAAAAAGGTAAAATAATAAATATTTAATATAATATATAATATATACTGTATATAATTAAAATAAAAACAATTAAAATATTAAATATAAAAAAAATTCAATAAAAATATATTCTTTGTAAAAGATAATGAATTATGTATAATAAATATTTAATATAAAAAAAATACAGGCCTGGTTTCACAGACAGGGCTTAGATTAAACCAGGATTGGGCCTTAGTTCAATTAGGGAATTTAAGTAGCTTTTATAAACGTGCCTCAGAAAAATGATCACTGGTGTGCATCTTGAAACAAAACAATGGCACTGACATATTTTAAGGTATCTCAGTGCAAGTTGCTTTCAGTTAAAACAGCTCAAACATGGATTTTAGTCTGGGACTAGCTTAAGCCTTGTCTGTGAAACCAGGGGATAATTAGTATAAAAATGTATATTTGTGTCGCAAAGCAAGTAGAAATCTGAACTACTGTTATTAAATCCTCATCAAATTACTACTCATTGAATTTAATGGTTTATGAACTTGAAATAAATATTTATATAAAAAAAAAAAAAAAATCAACTAGATGTCAACTCTTAACATTATCTGAAGACAATGTGAGGAGTGTTTGCCCATTTCAAACTCACAACTATTATACGGTGTTGTAGGTGGTTGCAATTGCAAAGCATTGCAAAGTGGTTGTAAGGCGGTTACTAACAAACCAAAAGTGAAATGAGTCCCCAAGTATCTATGATATTCTTTAGGGAGAGTTATACTCTAAAGTTTAACACAGTGTTAGGGGTTTTGAGAAAACCTTAACTCCAAGTATGAGCGATATAATCGATGCTCAAGTTAGCAGAGGTCAACTTAAACAGAGATGAGAACCACAGGCCAAACTGCACAGGATTATCATGTCCGAGTCTCAGTGTTTCCTGAGAAGGAGTTGCTTCAACAGAGATTGTCCAGTTCAGAAGGACTTCCTGATTGAGTCACCAACACATTTCTGAGACCAATCAGATAAGCACTGAAAAACAAAGTTCCAGGTAAGTCTAATGTACTACAGATGTTCCTCTGGATCTTTAACAACCAGCTCATCTTGTCATCCAACAATGCCGAAGTGGCTGCCAAGAGGGTTGAGCCAAAGGTGCCCCTGCCGTCTCCAGTCCTGCATATCAAGGGTTAAGCCCTGCCATTTTAACACCACAGACAGATCAGGCCACGAGGGTGTTACCTAACAAAATGGACGTTGTTAACCCTGTATCTGCCGGGAAATCCACCTGGTGTGCCCCCTAACAACAGGACGACACAGAAAGAAAGTACAGCCGATTGCTTTTCACGTGGGCACAAAGAATAACTTGTGCTGTAAGAACAGTCGTGAGCAGCCACCCCCTCTCTACACATACACACACACACACGCACGCACGCACATGCACGCGCATCTACCCATCCCCCACTGTGATCTCAAACAGACTAGAGTGCAAATGTACACTGACGCACACACATTTACAATACTGGTCTTCAGATCAGTTATAGTCAAATTGGTAGATAAGAATAACCAGTACTGGGGCACCAAAGTGCATTTAATTTACAGTAAAAACTGGGGACGGTCATGACGAATGACTTGTTGATTAGTGAGGTCAACTATTTTTTCAACTTTGATATTTTAAGTGCCATTGTAAAATAATGCTAAAAGACAGTAAAACCATTTCAGAAAAGTCGTATTTGAGATTATATCCCCCTAAAAAAGCACAACTGCTATAGCAAGTTCCAAACACCAAACTGCCAAACACATTCAAACAGATGTTTATTGAACATCCTTTCATGAGTGTTGTATTTTTAAGATGGTGCGTCAAGTATAAAAAAACACGACAAAAAAAACAGGAGGCACAGAATATGTATTTTATAAACGCCCCCCTAAGAAACGCATCCAATTGCAAAAGCAAAAAAAATGCTTTTGGAAAAGTTGCGCCCATGATGTTGCTATAGTCAAATGAATGTTGGTGTGCCAACTTAAATTTTTTTAAAAAAAGCTCACTAGCTGTTTTTGAACACTAAAGCGCATATTATGTAGACGCCCCTTAAGAAATGCATCCGAGAGGGATCGGACAAACACACCAACCTAATTAAAAGTGTTATTCTGCATGTTAGAAGACACAAAAACGCTCTTGCAAATTCATCCCCTTTAAGCACCATCGCTACACCCAAACAAATTAAACAGATTTTGTTGCTGAACGTCCCAGCATGAATGTTTTTTTTTTTTTTTTTTTTTTAAATGGGGTGCCAACTTTAAGAAAGCACTCTAGCTGTTTTTGAACACTAAAGTGCATATTATGTAAACGTCCCTTAAGAAACGCTTGGGTTCGGACAAATGCAAACCAACTTAATTACGGCTCTAAATAACCACGTTAAGCTGCGTTTCCACCGAAATTACCCGGAACAATTTGTCCCAGGAACTTTTTTCTCCCAGACCTGTTGCTGTCTGCGTTTCCATCGCGGTCTAAAGTACCGTGAAGATTAGTCCGGTGACGTAGGACTGCGTGTGACTTTCCAGTTCCTGCTGGATTTTGTCCTCTGCATATAAGCTTAATAAAGCCTGAACCTTGTCATCGGTCCATCTGTCGTATTTTTTTATACTCCATTTTTATCCGGAAATTTTTACCCGGAACTTCATTTAGACCCTGGTCCTTGCAGTCAAAACACACAGAGTACCACCCCAAAGTCCCTAGTTCATGGGGAAAGTTCCTGTGGTGGAGACACAGCTTTAGTATACATTAAAATCCTCTTGGAAAAGTAGCGTCTTTAAATGAATCCCCTTTTAAGCATCCCCAAACACATTAAAATGGAAACTCTTTCTAATGTTGTCAACATTGAAAAAAATGAGCTATAGATGTTTTTGAATGCTAAAGTGTATGTTAACGTCACGCCCCCTAAGAAACATATCCGATTGGGATTGGATGAACGCAAGCCAGTCTAATTATAATGTGTGTGGTTTAATTAGCATACAAAAAGACAGTAAAACCCTCTTGAAAAACCCTTTTAAGTGCTGTCACTATAGCCAAACACATTCAGACTAATGTTTAGGGCTGGGTATCGTTCAAAAATGTTACCGGTTCCTGAACGATACTTTTTTCGAATTCCAAATGTATTTTTCTGTTTTAACAAGATTACATTACCTCAAAAAAACCTTTGGTTTTATTTTTTCAGTTTGTTGACTTTTTTTTTTTACAGACTCAAAGACTCATATATAGGGTAGTACTGGGGGGGGCGGAATATATGCCACGCACTCAAGCGCACATAAAGCTTGCCGCAAAGCACTGGCAAAAGTAGCCCAATGTTTATAAATGTAAAAATAGCAAGGAGACATTAATTTTAACTGTTTATTAATAAACTACTGTTTTCTGAGTCCGTGTTGGGCAGGGCTGCAAAGATTAAGTTGACGATGCTGACTCGTCATCTCCACAGTAGTGAACGCGCATGCGCGCCTATAGAGGGAAATGCACCTTTCATTTGGATTACATAATCAAAGTATTTGTTTTCAATTTGAATTGGTTTGTTTAAACAAAGATATTTCAAGCTTTCTATGGGCCTATTTCTCTTGTCTATGAGGAAAGTATATGCTGAGTTTCGGTTATTATTCCTATTATTCTTAATGAAAAACACAACAACAAAACATTATAATGACAAACTCACTTAAATAGGCGCTTTTACATTTAGCTTTGAAGCCAAATCTTCCGCGATCATCTTGTCAATCATCTCCTCACTCTCGTGATGAATGAAATCTGACTCCTGCTGCTAGTTTGTGCTGCGACTCTCATTCAGCTCACACTGTATTGAGCAGACACGTTCAGTTTTTAATTGTAATGTCTGTTCTCTAACTGAACTAAATGATTTTATTACTATAAAAATCAAAACGACGGTGGGGGGCAGTGCCGCGGTGGTCAAGTGATGTAACCGGTGTTTCGCCTGAACACCAGTAACACCGGCAACACCGATTATCGAAGCAAGCCTAGTTCATTTATGTGATGCGCTGCAGTTCTTCTTGCAGTCGAATACGGAGAAACTTTCTGCTCTTTAGTTTATTCCGTGCATTGTCAAGTGCTTCAGATTTGTCGTGTTGTCGGTCTTAGTGGCAATTATCTTGTCGTGAATATTGCATTGCGTGCTGTTGGCATCGAGCCTGGTGAAATGTAGCCACACTTTTGATCTTTTCCACATCTTTTACATCTACAGTGGGGAGAACAAGTATTTGATACGCTGCCGATTTTACAGGTTTGCCTACTTACAAAGCATGTAGAAGTCTGTCATTTTTATCATAGGTACTCTTCAACTGTGAGTGACGGAATCTAAAACAAATCCAGAAAATCACATTGTATGATTTTTAAGTAATTAATTTGCATTTTATTGCATGACATAAGTATTTGATACATCAGAAAAGCAGAACTTAATATTTGGTACAGGAACCTTTGTTTGCAATTACAGAGATCATATGTTTCCTGTAGTTCTTGACCAGGTTTGCACACACTGCAGCAGGGATTTTGGCCCACTCCTCCATACAGACCTTCTCCAGATCCTTCAGGTTTCGGGGCTGTCGCTGGGCAATACGGACTTTCAGCTCCCTCCAAAGATTTTCTATTGGGTTCAGGTCTGGAGACTGGCTAGGCCACTCCATGACCTTGAGATGCTTCTTACAAAGCCACTCCTTAGTTGCCCTGGCTGTGTGTTTCGGGTCGTTGTCATGCTGGAAGACCCAGCCATGACCCATCTTCAATGCTCTTACTGAGGGAAGGAGGTTGTTGGCCAAGATCTCGCGATACATGGCCCCATCCATCCTCCCCTCAATACAGTGCAGTCGTCCTGTCCCCTTTGCAGAAAAGCATCCCCAAAGAATGATGTTTCCACCTCCATGCTTCACGGTTGGGATGGTGTTCTTGGGGTTGTACTCATCCTGGAGTTTAGACCAAAAAGCTCTATTTTTGTCTCATCAGACCACATGACCTTCTCCCATTCCTCCTCTGGATCATCCAGATGGTCATTGGCAAACTTCAGATGGGCCTGGACATGCGCTGGCTTGAGCAGGGGGACCTTGCGTGCGCTGCAGGATTTTAATCCATGACGGCGTAGTGTGTTACTAATGGTTTTCTTTGAGACTGTGGTCCCAGCTGTCTTCAGGTCATTGACCAGGTCCTGCCGTGTAGTTCTGGGCTGATCCCTCACTTTCCTCATGATCATTGATTCCCCACGAGGTGAGATCTTGCATGGTGCCCCAGACCGAGGGAGATTGACCGTCATCTTGAACTTCTTCCATTTTCGAATAATTGCGCCAACAGTTGTTGCCTTCTCACCAAGCTGCTTGCCTATTGTCCTGTAGCCCATCCCAGCTTTGTGCAGGTCTACAATTTTATCCCTGATGTCCTTACACAGCTCTCTGGTCTTGGCCATTGTCGAGAGGTTGGAGTCTGTTTGATTGAGTGTGTGGACAGGTGTCTTTTATAGAGGTAACAAGTTCAAACAGGTGCAGTTAATACAGGTAATGAGTGGAGAACAGGAGGGCTTCTTAAAGAAAAACTAACAGGTCTGTGAGAGCCGGAATTCTTACTGGTTGGTAGGTGATCAAATACTTATGTCATGCAATAAAATGTAAATTAATTATTTAAAAATCATACAATGTGATTTTCTGAATTTTTGTTTTAGATTCCGTCTCTCACAGAGTACCTATGATAAAAATTACAGACCTCTACATGCTTTGTAAGTGGGCAAACCTGCAAAATCGGCAGTGTATCAAATACTTGTTCTCCCCACTGTATGTGGGTTGGGACGCTTACCCCCTACACTGCACACGTCTGCAGCACATCACGGCTCCGACGAGGTTTTGTTCCGTTTTGTTCCAAGCCGTAATGCGCCGCAGACGGGGTTACACACTACAGCCTCACGTGCGGCGTCCCTGGGCGTAACCGCCGTAAACTAATGTTTTTTCCACCACAGCCAATCGTGCTGCATGCTTATTGGCTTACTGACGTTGACAGGATTAACCCCTTAGGTATCGAAAGACAAGACCTTTTACGACACTCGATAGTATCGAGGCAATTAGGTCGGTACCTAAAAAGTATCGAACTCGATACCCAGCCCTACTGATGTTGCATTTTTTATATGGTGTGGCAACAAAACATGAACAAGCTCAATTATATTTAAGTATAAGACTAGTTAAGTAACCAATCAATTAGTTGGCTGTAAAAATCACATGCCTAATCAACAACTGTAGGTCTAGGAGAGCTATTTGATCATTACAAATCCAGGATGTATGAACAAATCCATACGGACAGTTCACCTTCATAATCCTGTTGTCAAACTTAACTAATCGGCTGAAGACTTAATTTAGATTGAAGAACTTGTTTTGAATGGCAGACGGATTTTGCAGTTAATCTCTCTGGTCTGTCGGGCCGAGAGCCAGATCTACAAGAACTGACAGAGGAAACAAGTAGATTGGTTTGGTCTGATCTTGAAAACTGCAGCCCTTCTGCATTTTGATCAAATATTGAAGCGTATTACCCCAGACATGATTCTGAACTTTGCAACCATCTTCATTTACTAATTTGTGGTGTACACGGTACCATACCACAAAACATGCAGCTTGTTGAGGAGTGGTGTGCTAAATAATACTTTTGTGAACAGATTTATGATTTGCACATGGAGGGCAATAAGACGGGCAACAAAAACCCAAACTTGCATTGACAGAGGGACCCAAGCTGTATCTAGGACCAGAATACCATCACAAACTATCTCTTCTATGCTGGGGCAAAACACACATATAGGGAAAAGCAAATAAGCCCCAATGTGTCTGAGGTGTGCGAGGACCCATAAGTCTTCGCTCCTGGATGAATACCTTAACGGTGTATTCATGTCACTACGGCACACAGAGAGTTCCAGAGTTGCCGCGTCAGCAAAGTCCAGCTTTGACACACAGTGGAAAATACTGCTGGAGAAACTCTAGAAAAACACTTGGTTCATAATAAGCCCCCTTCCTACACAACTCAATGCATTGAAAAAAAACATGTCTGATGCATAAATATGCAGTTTATTACTCAAGACAACTTAATTTTCCTCTTCTCTTCCAACCATGATTACAACTTGAACTTCAAGAACTTGAATTCACTGGCCCTGATTTAGAGTCACAGACTGTTTTACCATTATCATGGACTCTACTGAACCTGCCTTGTGTAGTAGTAGAAATAGAAATTTTAGCAGCTGAGGCTATTTTTATGGCAAGAGCTGAGTTACAAGTTATTCAAGGGTTGCATAAATACAGTAAAAATAAAAAAAAAGAGAAACTGAGCAGTACAATTAGTTATGATAAAAAAATAAAAAAAAGATTTTGCCAGTTTACTAAAGTTTTGCAGTTTACTAAAGTCCTTAAGTGAGCTTAATCTACAGAATTAGAAGCAAAACTAATTACATTCTTAGCATTTATAGCTAAACTCTTACATGGTGCGATTAAAAAAAAACTTGTTCTGCTGCTTTTTAAAATGACAATAACATGAACATACAAATATGAACAAATCTATGAAATTAAGGGTGTTGCTAATACACTAATTTTACATGCTTTTGCTTGGGCAACAGTATGCTATTTTAAAGTTAACCTCATTTCTGCACCACCAAACCATTACCATTGGTCATCCCAACAACTCTATACACGAAACTTCGAATTATCAGGTTTTGGCAGTAAAAAAAAAAAAAAAAATTTTTACATTGAAAACATTCCACACCTGCTCATATATACTGTTAAAATATATTAACAATATATTGTATATGATATTAAACTTACATTTTTATATAATATAAAACAAAACACAAATTGTCAGCAACTCAAAAATTTGTTAAATTCAAAAGTAATTAACTGTTTGATTTTGAGCTTCAGGAAATAATTATGTACTACGCCCAATAATATTAATATTAATAGCCATATAGTATTTTTTACCCAATAACCAAATGCACAAAAAGAGTTACGTTTCCAAACTGTGGCCCATTCAAAACTGTAATGTCTGTGAAATGAAAAAGATATATTCAGATCTATTTATTAATTGACAAGTAATAAACAGTTAATAGTAAGTAATAGGCAGTTGATTTCATAATTCCAATTTTATGAACCCATCAAAATGGTGATTTCCAAGAAAACCAACGAGCAATAAATGCTTTATTATCTATCAGGATGCCCCTACACTAAACCACACCTTACTAATAATGGCAGTCAGCTGAAAGTAAAATGCTCAAACTCTAATACAATGGCATGTACTTTTGGTCTACAGCCAAGACAGAAGCGTCTTTCCAAAAAAAAAAAAAAAAAAACCCTTGACAGTAACTGCATTTTGGACCCTAATAACACAATTGTAATCGAACTAGCAGCACAGTCGGAAAAAAAAAAAAAACAAGTCACATGTAACCACGTCAATCGGAAAGCATGGGCCATATCCGATTAAAATTTCATTCGGATTGTAAGGGGCGGTTTAAACCTTTTCTAATCCGATCCGAGAGGACATGTAAACTGGAAACTGGATTGAAAACTGGAACTGGAAAGTACTGTGCATGTGCAATAACGTAGAAATGGCGTAATGATGTATGACACACGGAACGAGCTGTCGTGTCATTCAAAAATGTTCCTCCCATTGATCATCTGTGAAGTGGAGCAGGAAAACATCCTATCATTCCTTCAGACTCTTATTCACAGACTCCTTGCTTTGGGCACAAGAATAGGCATTTTTACTGCTTGACAAATAGAAGCAGCACGGCACAGCGGTTCATGTGTTTGTCTTCTTCTAATTAGGACCCGAAGTAGATAAATATTAAAGGGATAGTTCTCCCAAAAATGAAAATTACCCATGATTTACTCACCCTCAAGCCATCCTAGGTAAATGAGACATTCTTCTTTCAGACGAATACAATCGTAGTTATATTTAAAAATGTCCTGGCTAATCCAAGCATTATAATGGCAGCCCAAAATTTGAAGCCCAAAATTTGAAGCCCAAAAAAAAAAAAAATGTGTATCCATCCATTATAAAAGTAATCCACATGGCTCCAGGGGGTTAATAAAGGCCTTAAAGGGTTAGTTCACCCAAAAAGTCGTTTTTGAAGTCCATAAAAGTGTAGTGTAAGTAAATGAGACATTCTTCTTTCAGACGAATACAATCGTAGTTATATTTAAAAATGTCCTGGCTAATCCAAGCATTATAATGGCAGCCCAAAATTTGAAGCCCAAAATTTGAAGCCCAAAAAAAAAAAAATGTGCATCCATCCACCATATAACTGCTCCACACGGCTCCGGGAGGTTAATAAAGGCCTTCTGAAGCGAAGTCGACACGAGTTGACTTACGCTAAAAGAGTAACCCCCGACGCTACGTTTTGTTTTGCTCTATCCTTTGCGCTTCTGCGTTCGTCAATACGCATGCGCCAAGGGTATAAGGGTCAAGGGTTACTCTTTTAGCGCAAGCGACTCGCGTACCGCTGACCGCCGGAAGCTAGGTATTTTAGTCTATAAAGTTTTAAATATGGTTATTTTTCTTACACAAATGCGCCACTTTGCTTCAAAAGGACTTTATTAACCCCCCGGAGCCGTGTGGAGCAGTTATATGATGGATAGATGCACTTTTATGGACTTCAAAAATGACCTAACCATTCACTGCCATTATAAAGCTTTGAAGAGCCAGGACATTTTTAATATAACTCCGCTTTTATTCGTCTGAAAGAATGTCATATACACCTAGGATGACTTGAGGGTGAGTAAATCATGGTCTAATTTTCATTTTTGGGTGAACTAACCCTTTAATAAAGGCCTTTCTGAACCGAATCAATTGGGTTTTTTTATGGGTTTTCCGTATTTAACTTACGAAAAAGCGTAACTGGCGCGACGATGACGTCGGACGCATAGTGCAAGCGTTTTGAACTGCGTGAGGATTACACTTTCTGCGTAAGTTGAATACGGAAGATAGTCCGCCGGAAGCTAGATATTTTACTTTATGAAGTTTTAAAATTTATATTTTTCTTACACAAACCCATCGATTCACTTCAGAAGGCCTTTATTAACCCCCCGGAGCCATGTGGATTACTTTAATAATGGATGGATCCACTTTTTCTGGCTTCAAATTTTGGCCTGCCATTTGCTGCCATTATAACGCTTGGATAAGCCAGGACATTTTTAATATAACTCTGTGTTCATCTGAAAGAAGAATGTCAAACACACCTAGGACGGCTTGAGGGTGAGTAAATCATGGGGTAATTTTCATTTTTGGGTGAACTATCCCTTTAAGTCTGCTCTTTAAGACAAAAAGCAATGTAGGAGAATAGTATGCACAAAGAGCAGGAAACTCTCCATATCCATGCAGTGCGTGACATGTGTGCACATCAACCCAATCACTTTATTTAGCGTTCATAAATACTACGTTCGGATTGACAAAAGGTGTCCATGTAAACGTAGCTAGTGTCCCCTTCATATTATACATCTATAAGTCTCCAGCTCTCTTCCCCTGACTTTCCTCGTCCGACGTTATCAGGAAGTTGAGATAGAACAGTAAAAAGATCTTGCTAGATTGCAGTGGCCATGTATCAGTCTCCAGCCCTTCCTGTTTACCAGTAGCCACCATCTCAGATACAGCATCTCTGGTGTGTTTCTCAGGTATTGATGAATGGATCTCTAAAAATCCTAAATATGACACCCAGCCCAATATACATAGGAACAAATCTATTATTCTTCAACAAGTCTCTTATGGAGAACCCCACTGGTATTCAGGCTTGTCATTGACGCAGTATGAGATTGAGAGACATGCCCACTACGACTCACATGAGTGGTGCCAAGTGGCTTAGCTGGTTGCCTAATAGACACTTAACACGGGACACAAGGATTCGCCAACACCCGGAACATAACGACAGGAGCATATTGGGAAATTCTGTGAGGTAGGGCCGAAATGATTATAATTGGTGGTTTCTTGTGACACTAAATTGGTCCCACCCAAATTATTTAGAAAAAGCTACCTCAAGTCATCCTTCAGACAAAACGGCCTAAACCACCACAAGCACCACACCCATGCAGACCAACCTTGAACTACACCTCTGATCCAGCATGAGAAATAGCACAAGTATTTCAGCAGGATCATGATATCATACATCATCAGAGCTGACAAACAGCGGACGGTCAGTTACACTTTTACACAAAGTCCAAAGTCTCAGAATTTGAAACAACTGGCATTTTATAACCAACACAGACGTTAAAATCATCTTGGGTCAGTTTGAGTATGTTTACTGGATTCAAATATTAGAAAATAATTACAAAACAATTAAGCGTGCACGTAAACAACACAAAATCTTTTAGGAAAATTGACATCATGCTATATTTCATCCAAAAAACAGCAACACTACCGTTCAAAAGTTTGGGTAAGATTTTTTAATGTATGCTCACCAAGGCTGCATTTATTTGATCAAAAATACAGTAAAAACAGTAATAGTGAAATATTACAATTTAAAAGAAATATTTTCTATTTGAATATATTTTAAAATGTAATTTATTCCTGTGATGATTTTCAGCATCATTCCTCCAGTCTTCAGTGTCACATGATCCTTCAGAAATCATTCTAATATGATGATTTGATGATCGATACACATTTCTTACTATCAATGTTGAAGCAGTTGTGCAGCTTAATATTTCCGAGGAAACCGTGATACCTTTTATCATGATTCTTTGTTGATTGGATCATTCAAAACAGCATTTATTTGAAATGGGAATCTTATGTAACATCATTAATGTCTTTACTGTCACTTTTGATCAATTTAATGTATCCTTGCCAAATAAAAGTATTAATTTCTTTACTAACCCAAACCTTTTGTATGGTAGTGTGTAGCCTAACTAGCCTAAACCAGTGAAACTCTGAACTCTGCATATTATTAGTCACAAATCTAAAAGAGATTTTTTTTTTTTAAATGGTAGCTACTATGATGGAACCTATGAACACAATAAGCAGACCAACTATTAATCTTTAACCCATTTAGACCCATTGAAACACCCAATAGCAGTGGACACTGTAAATGAAAGTTCTGACTGTCCTGGTTTCACATGAACCCTTTAACATGGCTGGTGTAAATATCACATGACCAGTTTGCCCTCTCTGAGGAGGCATGTAAAACACGCCATAACACAGATACCACCATCACATTTGGTATATATAACATTTAAAGGGTCTATTATTGAAATGATTGAAACAGCTCTATCTCATATAAATCATAATCGCAATACATAATGAAAACAGACATTTGTGACCAGTGGGAAACGCAGAGACTCATTTTGATGAACTGATTGAATCACAATATAATATTGCAGAATTCAATGTACTGTTAAATTAAACAAAGTGAAAGTAAAATTGCCTTACAGTATAATATACATATATATGCACACACACGCACGTTGCTTTATTGTTTTCAACATTTTTGGGTCTTATTAATGCAAATGAGCAATTTTAACCCTGTAGTTTCCCACTGGTTTCAATTGTGAGCAGGAACAAAACATACTTTCATAACTTAAAAAAAGAAGAAATTTTGTTTCACTGGACTGTTCAAAAAGTAAAATACACATGTCCATTTATCTGGAAGGACATGGGATTAAATGGGTTAGTTAATTTAACTACCCATAAACACTTCTCTGTATTACTCCAATACATTACAATGGTGATAAACATCAATTTCTGACAGACAATCTAATGATAAAATCCAACATTTCTTAACTTGTGTTTAAAAACGAGTTTGAGCTTGGTAAGGCTCAGTGGCAACAAACCAATTCTTAAATAAATAAAAGCCCGGTGAGTTTAGTGCTGAGGAAGCAAAACTAGTTAGCTAACCCGGCTAACATCAGCTAATGCTGACTTACTCATCAACTCCAATTAGCAGGCGAGCTAAATGACTAGTTTATTTCCCCCAAACAGAAAACAATTGAGAAGTTTCTTCTCTAAAGTTGATTATTATATCGCACTGTATCGGTATTGATATAGTAGGATGGAATCTGTCTAATTTATTTGATGAAATTGATGGTCAAGTTTGTAAATCCCATGTTTAACTCAACAGTCCAGTTGCTAGCAAAGCTAATGTGAAGTCAAAACACTCTGAAAACCTCCAATATCATTCAATCCCTCTTTATAAGAACTTACTGAGAAGATGAAACGCTTATTGGTCTTCTGAGGGCCCTCCACGCGTCTGGTTGTTGTTATTTACCCTGGTATTTTGGTGTAAAACTATCCTGGGGATCCCCTCACTATCTATCTGCCCTGCCCGTTGCCGCTCCGGTCGCCAAATAAAGATCCTCGCTGCTGCCTACACATGGACCCGACTCACCGCAACGCGCATGCGCAGTGGCGCACTGGCCCATATGAAGAGGGGATTTATATGAGGAAGAGCATCCAAACATGTGAATTTTGACCCCATAGTCACCCTTACAAGTATTCACTAAGGTAACCATAGTTTCAGACTAAGCTACTGTTGTATTCTGTTGACTCCTCAATGATGAGGCAATAATGTCAGTCATATTTTTGGTTGTTTATGGATGAAATGGTCAGACAACAACAAAATGTTAATTTATTTCTTATTATATTACAAAAATAGTTCACGACTATAAAAGTGCAAAAGCAAAATGACAACTATTAAAATATAAGGGAACATTAGTTAACTAATTTAGTTAACATGAACTAATAATTAACAGTACTTCTACAGCATGTATTAATCTTAGTTAATGTTAATTTCAACATTTACTAATACATAATTAAAATCAAATGTTGTATTTGTTAACATTAGTTAATGCACTGTGAACTAACATGAACAAAAACAAACAGCTGTATTTTTATTAACTAACATTAGCAAAGATTAATAAATACTGTAACAAATGTATTGCTTATTGTTAGAGCATGTTAGTTAGTACATTATCTAATGCTAACAAATGAGACCTTATTGTAATGTGTTACCAAATATAATAAGACGGATTATTCCAAAAATGTTGTTTCAATAAAATAAATCAAAAAATATTATGAAGGGCTGAATTACTCAAAATTAAATGTTGAATTAATATCATTACATTAATAAAATACCACCTAAACACCAACTGTACCACAATTTCCTCTTGCTATGATGTGATTGTAAACAATAATCTTGATATTAAGTGACTTACCTGATTAAATTAAGGCTAAAAAAAAAAAAAAAAACACAATTTATTTCTCCATACAATGAATTACATTAATTTGAATATATTTCAGTCCTTATGAAGATCAGTCTTATCACTTAAAATGTCAAGATACAAATTTAACTCAGGAAAATCATGTCCAGTTCAGTTGTGGTAGCAAAAGTTTTAAAGTAATGTACAGTGATTTAGATATTTGTTATTGAATCTTAAACACGATTCTAGAACACTCCAGCATAATCTGGCCAATTTAACCTGACTTCAACTTGTCAACTATTTTTATTTTATAGACGTTTCATTCCAACTGCAGGACAAAAAGTTGTATTCCAACAGGGGGCGCTCTACAGCTCACAAAACTGAATTCTCCAATGCCCCTCATTGAGCTCTCATGAAACTTTTTGTCTTATCGAAGACATGTGTATACTAAAACGTAATCATTTGTTGTATAATTGTTTGAAATATTAGTAACTGGCGTGCAAATGGAAATAATTTGCACAAATATCAATAAAATAATCATTAAAAAAAACCTCGTGCTTTAATCACAAACGACTGTAATTTGTCCATCATCACAAGCGCTGAGAAAAGTAACAGAAACCACGTGACAACGCCGGCTATAAAAAGAACACTCAAACGACTACAAATACCATAACAGTCTTATACATCATGGTTGTATGTCTTATAAAACATGTAGAGCAATAAACATAAACATACCACGTCCGTCAGCTTCCTGAATGAGTTTTCGCTTGCCTTGTTGGGGTCGATTGTGACCCAGGTATAGCTCAGGATCCGGGTGCAGCTTCGTGGGCTTTTTATCGACGAAATGAAACGAACACACATAAACTCTCTTCGGAGGGTTTTTTAATTTCAGGGCCGCAAGCCAAGCCCGTTTCCTCTCCTCTTTCGCCGGCATACAGTGTAATGCATACGGCGCTGGGCAAGGACATTCATCCCTGATTTTTTGGTGTTCAATACAGATATTTTCTTGAAAACCCTTGAGTTTTTTCGAGTTGTTGTAACAACCAGATACAGCACAGGTCGAACCGGAGCTCATTTTAAACTCAATATATGTTATATATATATATTTAAAAAAAAGATTTTTAGACAGACCGGAAGCAGAACACCGGCAAACGGAAATAGGGAGACGTCGCATTGTTTTCTAAACCAAACTTTATTTGTATCTTGAGTAGTGCAAACATAGGCCTATTAAAGTTATTTGGAAGATTAAAAGTAAAAGGTATTACTATTAAAAGCATTTAAATGCATTTGCAAGTTGTTTACTAAACTTTCATTTTACTTTCATACCGTGATCAGCTGTGGTTTGGGTTTACATTTAATCTTAGGCTATTTTTTATGTGATTTCATAGTATGATATCATCCAAAAAATGATTTTTAGTTTCACATTTTCAATGTCTACAAGTTTTATCCTGTAGTAAAATGATCACATATAGCCTAGCCTATGTCGGCTAAATGAGATTAGGCCTATATTATATTGCTAAAATAAATATTTTAAGATTAGAATCCATCCATAGCTTGTTTGGATATCTGGTGACATTTATCGGTTGTTTGGAGGTATGACAGCTCATTGAGCACAGTATTATGATGAACAACCTCATTTCCAGGCCTATACGTTTTAGAAAACGATTTCAATTTAATAAGAGACCATACTATTTAACTAGCGATGCAATTTACAGCACTTTACTATGGTTTACTATACAACCATATTTCTATTTTAAGACATAATTAGGGCTACATAGATATAATTAATCTATATAATTAAACATTAGATAGATAGATAGATAGATAGATAGATAGATAGATAGATAGATAGATAGATAGATAGATAGAAAGTAAACCATTAACCTGGAATTAGAGGGCAGTAATAATCTTAAACTTAATTCATCAGTTATTATCCTAAATTAAAAGTTTATGTTGTTACACTTAATAAAAGTGTAACAACTGATTTCAATAGAAAACAAATAGTCAAACAAATCAATTGATAAACAATAAATGTTTATTTTAGTATAACACTTTATATAATTTTAATATGCATAAAATAATACAGTAATTATGTTCATAATTATTATTACTAATAATTTTAGAAAATATAAATATGTAATATGAAGTACAATTGGAAACAATATAGCCTACGTGCAATTACCACGATTCACAGTTTAATTATTTATAGAAGCACTAATTTGCTTTAATTAGTCGTAAATATGGGGAAAAAAATATTTTAAAGATTTTATTTGGGTTTTTAAATAATTTTCTAAATGATGACGTGCTTCAACATCTATTCACATCACTAGGTGGCAGCAAAGGCTAAAGTATCCTTACACTGATTAGCAAATATATTAATTCTGTTGAGGTGCGTATTAAAAGAGTGTGGTAAATGATTGTAGTTAAAAAATATATATTTAAAAAAAAAAAAAATCTTTTTTTATTATTTTTTTTTTTTTTACAAAATCTAATTAGCCTAATACTGTAGTTCTCCAGCTAAAAGGACACGTCAGATCAGTTTGGCCACTACCACTAGGTGGCGGTATTATAAAGCAATTCAATGTGTTGACAAAAACCCTGATTAGATTCTGGCCTGAACTTGACCTTGGCAGTACAATATATGTGCCCTTTAACAACACATTGTTACATACATTCCTATGGTGTGTTTATTTAATAGAGGTTTTTTTGTATTCAGCATGTTTAAATGTTTTTGGAGGGCCAATATAAATTATGCTGGGAAAAATTAAGATGGTTTTTGTATAAGGCTTTCAACACAAACTAACAAATTAATTAAGAAACAATACTAATACATTTAAATATAGGCCTACTTATTTATAAATGTAAATGCAATATAGAATAATATCTAAAATTCTAAATAAAAAACATTTAGTCCCCAAACCTCCTAAGATATTGTGTGTGTTGAACCGTAAAGTTTATCTTGAATTATTTGCCTGCTAACTAATAATCTCAGCGATTGTTAGATATGAAAAACTTCTCTTTCCTGAACTTCCGGTTTTCTTGCCAAACCAGCGGTTGTTTCTAAAGAACATGGTAGCCTATAGGGAGGGGTGAAATCTCATTTGCATGTATTTAAATGACGCATGAATAATTTACTCAAGGTTTGAAGAAAGCAAAACAGAAAATCAGTCGTGGACTCCAGATCATCTTCGGCCATTTCAAAACGGTCCTAAAAACACTACGGCTTCCTTCAGGTAAAAACAAATGCGTGCGTGCGTGCGTGCGTGCGTGTGTGTGTGAGCGACGTCCCATTATGGCCTTTTTGGCAGCTTCACAAGCATCCACTTACTAGAACCTTCCATAAATTGCCACCACATTAAAACGCCCCGCACGACATTATGGAAAGGCTTGTAAAAGGCAAGGGGAAACTCAAAAACGTAAAATGATTAACATACACAAGATAAATGTCATTTTCAGAGGAAAAAAATCTCGTATTTTTACACACTTAGTCGCTAACCTGCATCTACCCCTATTTTCACCTTTCCCGCGTTTCTAAGTCTTGTTAATTTTATATGAAAGAGCATGTTGCTACTTATCAGCGGGTGGTGCAGTAAAAGCGTTTAGGGTCAAAGCATTACTGAACCGCGATTGGTTGTTCCATTAGAAGAAGCGTGCAACCCGAGTTTCCCCTCAGCCAATCAGATGCACTCACCGAACTGTTGTTCCAAGTGTGAGTCTGCAAGTCTGACTTCCCCATATGATTTGAAAATAAATAACACACAATTGAAGCCCCCAATATAGTGACCCTTCCTCTACAATTTGAAGATTATAGACTGCGAAAAATGCACGGCTGTTTGATTCAAACAAGCCATTTGATGTATTAACAAGAAGCAGACAGAAGAAATTCACAAATAAACTGGTTAGGTGAACAGAATAACAATAGGTATTTATTTTTTTCAAAAATGTTCACTGAAACAAAAATATAATCATGCTATTTAAATGTCAAAATATCTGATATTTTCTACTGCAGGTTGAAATAAATTCAATCGTTTTTACTTAATAAATCGTTATAATTTAAAGGCTTTCCGGTCCTGGCATCTGATTGGTCAATAGGGCTTCGCCACATCATCTCGCAGATCTATTTTGTAGTGGCAGAATTCCATTTAGAATTTGTAAATAAAATGACGTTTTATTTAAAAACTATGTACCTGATATTTTTATTATAATAGGCCTACTTGATATTTTTAGTATTAATGTTTTATCAAAGTAATTAAATACCGTGCCTCGCTGTAACCGTTACTAATCGCACAATATAACGCGGCCTATCGTATCTTATTGCTTAAAGGAAATGTATTTCTATACATTAATCAGCAATGGTGCTACATTATTCCCTTTGTAAATAATAAAACGAGTTAATAATACCTCTCCATGGATTAACTAGCATGATCAAGTTTCTCAGAAAAATATGGGAGCCCCCAAAGTGCATTGAGCGGAGGGCCATACAGACACATATATGAACCCAGGGGGTGCGGGGTCTCACTGGTTTTGCATTAAAAAAGACAAGGTCCTGTGAAAGTTCTGCTCCCTGTGTGTGAATTCAATAGCTCCAGCATGGTTAGCATGACAAACTGCTCTTCAAGTTCACAGAGTAGCCTAACCTCCCCCATCCCGCACGCAGACACACACAAACACACACACACTCCCCCGGTTGACCCTCGTTCATTCTCAAGTCTATTTCAGGCAAGTCAAAGGGCGTCTATAGTTCTGAAATTTCAATAATGCTATCTACTTGGGAGGAAATGTTTTTAAGGTCGTGATTTTGTTTGATTTATTTATTTATGTAGTAAGAACAACCGAAGCATTTCTCACATGGCATCCAAACTGAAAACCTATTTATCCATTTTGAAATGTACGCTATTGTGGAATCTTAGTTTTTGTGTTAATGTAATGTGCGTGTTTGGCTTTTAATGTAATACAGTTTTAAGACGTGCACAAAATATATATTTACACAAGATAATCTTCAATCTTTTCTTTCAGATTTCTTTCTGATTTTCTGTCTGACTTACTTTCTTTCAAAAATTGTTTTAAATTTAAATAACGACTTTATTATTTGATGTTTGTGAAACTATCCTTTAGTTATTTTCTGTGTATTTGTTTATATTTTATCACTTGTCCTGATTTATGGTACATATAATTTTATAATTTGACTAATGTTAAATGTAATTGATAATTCACCTCAAAATCGACATTCACTCTTTCATCTGCCTAATCTTCAAACCTATTTATTTAAGATATGATTGCCAACACTAGCTCATTGTTTGTTTGTTTTTCATCATCATCATCATCATCACAGACTGCATTACAAACAAACATTTTTGTATATAAATAGTGGGTTTTTCAATACATAAATATTTTTCAGATGCGTTTGTTCAGAGAAATAGCAATTATTTATTTATTAAACCACCACAAAGGTGAAACAGCAGAAGTCACAACAAAAATGTAAAACAGATTTTCAAAGTAAAAGTGTTTTTGTTTGTGTCTTTTCATCTTGTATAGGCTTGTTTAAGGAAGAGTGATCAACATTACATATTTCAACAATCAACAATAAACATTTGATAATAGTTAACATAAATAAAAACAAATTAATTAAACATAAAAAGAAATATTTATTATCATCATTATTATTATTATAAAACCAAGAACCAAAACTATATAAATACAATATTTTTATTGAATAGTATATACATTTACAAATAACTTCAATAAACACAAACATCCAGTGAATTAAAAAAAAAAAAAAAAAAACTTACTGGAAAAAAAATTGTTAGACAAATTACTGACCATTATTTTGACTTCTAAATTCATAATATAGTGACACAACAAATGAGAATTTTCGAAAGGACTTTCAAAAGACATTTTTAACAGCTAAAGGGAAATTCTGTAAAGTAATTAAATACATCAAAATGATATATTTTTTCGATTGTTATGCCTTGGTGTTTACATGCTTATTTTGTAGAGGTGCAAAACAATTTATTTTCTCTCATCTGATTCTACAAGAACCCTAAATGTAATACAAGGCAACAGCCAGAGGTTGCTGGACTTCACGGTCAAACTCACTCCTCACCTCTTATGGCAAAGACAATGAACGTCTTTGGCAGACCACCAAGAACTGTTTCACTGGAGATTTTGAGCCCTGTCTCTGGGCAGAGGATGGTCGAGGGAGGGGGTGAACAAGGGGACAAGAGCTGCCACCCTAATCTCTCCGAAAGAGGCTTGTTCGCTGTGGGTTTATCCCGTTGAGAGTAAGGGAATCTGCCATGCTCAGTAAGCATGTATATCAGGCCATCTCATGGCTCAATGGATGCTCCATGGGTGGCCCCTCCTGGTCAATACCACCGTACCCTCTGCCGGACCGGCCCAGAATAGGATAATCTCTCCTTCTCGCTTTCTTTCAGGCCAAAGTCTGGCCTCCCGGTGGCTGAGTCATGGCCAGGGTGGCTTGGCCCTGATCCCGGGTCAGTGTGGCTGGGTGACCGCAGGCTCTTTGAGAAGAGGGGCAGATTTCAGAAGGTGCACTGGAGCGCACTGGACCAGCGCTTGAGCTGACAGTTAAAGGAAAACAATAGGAAGCAGGACTGCCACCGGAGAAGCCTAATGTGTGTGTGTTTGAGTCAACTGGATTCCTTCTCTGGTAATGAACACTTTCTGGCTGAGCGAAACTCACCGTTTCTGACTCAGTTCGTCCTAATAGTGGACAAAAGGCACTTTCCATGAATAAGATACAAAATGAAATTCAAAAATCCCCTTTTTTTTTGGTAAAATGGTGTTAAACCTTACGAAAATGCTGATTGTCAACTTCAGGTCAGGTCAAAGTAAATAGGCCTATTATATGAGGTGGTTTACTTTTCTATTAATTTTAAAGTTTTGCAACCCTGTTACCAAATACATTTCCAAACACAGTTTACAATCCTGATGTTAGATTTATTTATATATTTATTTATTTATATATATATATATATATATATATATTTAAAATTTCTAGCAGTAATACAAATGTAAATAGGTAATTTATAAAAGTTAACAGCAATTCCAGAATAATGCAGTAATCGTAATTCAGTAATTAATTTTTAATAGCAATTCAATAGATTATGACAAAATTGTATGATTTTAATTGTTAAAGTCAGGTCAAGAAAATCATGCCCTTTGAGGTGGGACAGGTCAATCACCATACGGGCCTTTAATGAGTTGCTTTTCATTGTGGGATAATTATGTTATATAATAGTTCATCAAACATGTCTAATATCATTCTCACAACAAAACAATATGGGATTTGTACACAGTTCTGGGTAGATTACTTACAAATTGTAATTGGCTACTGATTCCAAATTACATGACATATATTGTAGTTAGTACTTTTGGATTACTTTTTACTTTTTGGGGGGGGGGGCTTGAGCCCCTGCCCCTTTGAAAGTGAAAGTGCCCTTTTCATCGCGCCGCGGTGCCCCCGCGAACGCGATTTCTACCGAGGGGGACCCCGCCCGGAATGCGATTCTTACCAACACAAGAAACTCCAAACAACCAAACAACCCAATATGAACAATTTACTGCCATTGTGAAAATAACATGTAATCAACAAAAAAGCAACTGTTGTCTGATTGCAAGTAATTTTAAAACATAATATAATCTAAATATAAGCACTTAATATTTGAATTCTGATTATGTAATCCAGATTACATGTAATCAGTTACTACCCAGCACTGTTTGTACATTTAATGCTTTGAAACACTACTCACAGGACACCAAAATCTTCCTCATAAAAAGTGCCAAAAATCCAAGACAAGACAGAAAAAGAAAAAAAAAGAAAAAAAAAAAAAAATCACAAAGATAACAAGGACGTTTTTTTTTTCAGGATTTATTTAAGTAATTTTCTATTTTTAATACAAGGCAATTAGGCACAAAGCATTGAAATGGGATAGTTGACGGCAATAGCAAAAAGTATCTATCTATCTGTCTCTGTCTATCTATCTATCTGTCTGTCTATCTATCTATCTATCTATATGTCTGTCTGTCTGTCTATCTATCTGTCTGTCTGTCTGTCTGTATCTATGTCTGTCTGTCTCTGTCTATCTATCTATCTGTCTGTCTGTCTGTCTATCTATCTGTCTGTCTGTCTGTCTGTCTATCTATCTGTCTGTCTATCTATCTATCTGTCTGTCTGTCTGTCTGTCTATCTATCTGTCTGTCTGTATCTATGTCTGTCTGTCTGTCTGTCTATCTATCTGTCTGTCTGTCTGTCTGTCTGTCTGTCCATCCGTCCATTCATCCATCCGTCTGACGGTCGGTCTGTCTGTCTGTCTGTACAATTTTCAAATTAGCAGTAAGTCAAAGTCTCAGTATCATTAACGGTCCATTGTACTGTAGATTTCAAAAATCTTTATTCAAATACTGAACTTACCTTTATTGTCCAAAAATACTTGAAGAAAGAAATCCGACAAAAGCAACACAAGCAGTCTTACTAAAAACAGTTATGTACAGTAATTAAATAATAGAAAAACAAATCAAGAAAAAAAAAATCTCCTCCTGATGGTCTCTGGTAGTCCTGGGATCCAGATTTAGTCAGCGGTCTCACAAAACCTGGGGAGACAAGAAAATAGGGCAGAATTAGTACCAGTTTCACTCACAACATTTGAAGAAATATAATGCAATACCAATAATGAATTTTTTTTTTTATAGCGTATAGGCATCTTTTTGCAAATCGTCAAGCCATTGACTGTACACCGTCTGAATGAGGTCTGGCTTGAGCGCAGACTCAGGTGAGAAGGGAGGGGGATGAGAATTGATTGACAGCACACGGATGCCGGGATGCTCAGAGTCACGTGTGCAGGGATGACGCTGCGTGTGTGCTGTTCTCCCGCCGCCACGCCACAGCATGAGTGTGTTTACCAGCACGCAGGTTAAAGGGGCGGGGAAGCAGACTTTATCAGCCGTGATGTTTGACCCCGAGCCTAGAGCCAGACAGGGGTCAGGGGAAGGACTGTCTGGGCACTGGGATTGACCTCAGGGCTGTGGGGGTGGGGGTGCTTGTTGGTTCCAGTCTAGGGTGCTTAATATCGCCTCTGGGGATTGAGGTGCAGACAGCTCAACGACTGACCCTGCTTAATCATCAGTGCGCAACGTCTGCTTGGTCATGGTACAAAGTCATGCGTTATGGAAGTCAAACATGGCTGCCATAATTGGATTTTATTTGAATATATATATTGGACAAAAGCATGTACATATATACATATATGTGACCCTGGACCACAAAACCAGTCATATGGGTACATTTTTTGAAATCGATAATTTTGACCCATACAATGTATTGTTGGCTATTGCCACAAATATACCCGTGCGACTTATGACTGGATTTGTGGTCCAGGGTCACATATTATTATAGTTTCATATAATAAAATCTGTAAATAAAATTTCAAACATAATGTGTATTTTGTCTATAAAATGCAATTGTTTCGATTTTTGCAAATGTAAACAGTGCATTTCTGATGAATTTGAGTGAGATCTTTCCAACCAGACCAAAACCATCAAGATTACAATAACAAAAAGAAAACCCAAAACAGTTGAAAAACAACAGCTGTACAATATTACGGTATTGAATTAAAGAAATCTTCATCATCTTACACTACAGAAATAGAAGGTTCATTTTCCAGCTGGCATCTGAAACAGGACGCGTTTTATTGGATGAGAGGCGTGGATGTGATTTATTCGAATTCTCCTACTGTAAACAAACAGCTAGCTTAATGCTAGGCTAGCAACCGCACCAAAGCCATCAGGATATGGTCTAATGTACCCAGCGTTTGGGTGGGGGCAGGTATCGCCCATCTGGGACCCCCCTCCATAGAGAAGGAAGGCGCCTATGATGCAGGCAGGGATTTTGTGGAGGGGGGTGTGGCTAGTCCTCGATTCAGACAGTCCTGTCTGATGTCCCATTAAGATCTGACTCCAGGACTGGAGGGTGAGGGGCAGAGCGCTGGTTAACCCCCCTGGACTTCTGCTACCGCTCCTGGGTCCTATTATTTGAGGCAAGCTGTTGGCTGCATACTAATTCTGCATCACTCAGTCATGAATCGGGCTTGTACGAGGAGCGGCGTTTGAAATAAAGGTTGCGCGGAAGGGAGGCCCTGTATGGAAGGAAGGAAGCATATGCTCACTAAACACGCTCGTACTGGCAAACGTCCAGTGCACTGAATAAAAAAGGGTTCGCTCGGTTAACACAGCTTGCTAACTGGTTAGTTGCATCATTCTGCAGGGAAGAGGAGGAGCCTGGATTCATGCAGCTGAAATGACCTGCATTCGTTTTCATTTAGGCCCTTTTACCTAATGATACATACTGTCAAGAGAGAGGAAAGGAAGTGATGGGGAGCAGCAACGGCAGGAAATGTTGTGAGCCAGACTTGAACTTGCATCATCCACAGGAGCACCATAGATTAACGTGTCAGAAATTTAAATAGCATGTTAAATGTTCTTATTTATTATTGAAATGATTAAGAAAATGTTAAATATTTACAATTATTTTAAATATTACTAAAATATTAAAACAAAAATTATAATTATTGAATAAGTTTTTAATAGATTTTAAAAGCATAAATAAAAATAAAATACATGATAAAATATCTAATATCTTTTCAAGTTAAATATTTTTGGTAAAGTATCATTTTAGTTTAACATGCAATCAAGTTCTTTTCTCACCATTTTATTATTTATAAATTATTTTATAATATATTGTAACAAAATAAAGCTGTTAAAAATATTTTTAAATACCAGAAGGTAGAATTATTACCTTATTATAAAAATAAAATGAATATTTTATTAAAATATAATATTACTAAACATGTTTATTAATTGTTTTTATTTTAAAATATTTTTTATTCTCAATTATAATATTTGTTATTCATTTATTACAAATTATTAAAATACAATATAAATACAAAATAAAAATATAAAGTATAAAAATATATATTTTATTAAAATATTAAGATGTTAAATATATATTCTATTACATATTTCAATAATAATTCATGTGCTTTTAAAAACCGGTTTAATACTTAAAAAAACAACTTTTCTTTTAGTCTTTTTCTATATTTAATGTATTTAAAAATATGTAACAAAAATGAACATTTAATAATATTATATTTTTACTAAATTTAACTTAAATTTGATACTACAGTAATAATTCTGCCTTCTGATGGTATTATCATAGTAAGTGTAAACTATGTTTTTAAAAAAGTTTTAAAAGGCATTAAAATACATGCCACTGGAGCATTGTTTGCTTCAATCAAGTATTCTGGCTATTAATAACAATGACCAGAGGCTGAATGATAGACAGACACCAGGCAAGGCCAGTGGAGAAAAGCATCCATAGTCTCTCCATAAATAGGGGCTCATGCCAGGGTTTGTTCCCCTGTTTAACACTGTTTTATGAAAACTCTTCTTAATGGACTCAGCAAAGCTAACTTTAGGCCAAATGTTAAGAAAAGTAATGACAGCAGAGATGCGCAGGAAGAGAAAGAGAGGATATATAGACTTCCCTATACAGGTTTGCAGTAAAATGAACATTTACATCGTGTCGCAGCAATAATTGTGCCCCTATTTGCCGGTCAAATTTGTTGCGGGGTGTAGCGAGACGACAAACCCCCTTGACTTCCACCTATAGGGTCCTTCCTCACCTGCAGCTGAATAGAGCAGCTGGGCCGTCTAGCCAGCGTATGAATTAATATTTTACACTTTTACTCATTCCCACGCTCAACCGTGGAGGGAGACTAATGTTTGCTGTGCTAGTTGCACTATGGCAGCCATTATATGCTGTATTTCTCATCTTTTAGTCATATATACGACATTGTAAGCTTTATTCAGACAACAAGCAGCAAAATTCTGTTTTTGGGCATATCTGACACAAATGTTTTGGTTTATGTAGTCGAAACAACAAAAACACATGAAATTTGATGTTTACAAACCCAATTTAAATGTGGTGTGAAACCAGATTCAAATCTGTCAGTGTGAACGCTCATATTTTTTATTTTCTATGGATTAACAAAAGCATTTTCGTCACTTAATATTTGCTCATTTTTTTAAGATCATTAGGGATGATTTTATGGTCCCTTAAAAGCCTATCAGAAACAAGTTTCCTTAAAAAGTAGCACCAAACACAAAATGAGCCTGTTTAGTCATTCACTTTAGATTTCGGACACAGCCAGTACTGTACTGTAGACTATCACGCTCCCTCCCTCCCACTGACAGCATGAGGACCCCTGGATACTTCCTTATGGCTGCCTGCAACGTGCCTGTCTGAAATGCAAAACAACGGGGTTGGCGTATCGGGAGCTGAACATAAAAACTCATTATTCAGTGTGGATCACAGAGCATTAGATGAATGTAATTACTTTCAGATGCAATTTATTGGGGGTTTATGTGACCTGTTCTGGCAATACAGGCATTTTCTACTTCTCATAATCTACTGCTGGGATGCGACTCATTTTTACAGACACCTGTATTCTGGTACACAAGATCCAGCAAAGCTGGTGGTCTCCCTGCTTGCCTTCATCTGAATACATTTACATGCAAATTGTGCTACGCTGGCAGATACTAAGCACCGCTGAGACTTCACTGAGCAAGAAAGTGTCCAAAAAACCATAATATACAGGCAGATCAGACAGCTTCTCGACTGAATCAGACCACAGTGTCACACAATATTTACCACAGTGTCACGATCTTACTGCAATCCCATAATTACGTAATCATAACAGAACAATCCAGATGGGAAAAGAGCTGCAAAGCAGGACAGGATGTGGCAAATGCATTTGAATAACATAAAACAGCAAAGTCAAATATAATGCAAATACACAAATCAACATGTACATGCACTGTAAAAAAATGCCAGGCAAATGGGAAATGTAATAACAATGATAAATTAAAATTATTTCTTAGGATGACTGAAATCAACCTGACTACACCAGGGTAACACCAATGGAAGGGATTTTAAAAGACATATTAGGTATAAATATGTCCATATGCCTAATTTATACAATGCACATAAACTTGCATGAATACACAAAAAGGACATCCACATGTAAAAATGTAAAATTTCAGTATTCTGCTTATATTTGCCTAATGTTTAAACAAACGTTTAAAAAAATATATTAGCATTAGTAATAGCTGTAACATCTATGTCTGTTTAGTTTCACTGTGTTTTGGTTCTGTTTTCTTAATTTACACACCTGTTCTGTTTTACCATGATCAGTGATATTATAATTGGAGATACATTTTGCATTTCAAAAAGGTAAGGAAAAAATATGTTCACTAACAGAGATTCTTTCCATTATTATTACTGAAAACATATTCAATTTTAATAATTCAGTGCTTGCCAAACACAAGTTACTTTTTTTTTTTTTACTTTTAACAAAAAAAGTAATTTCTTTATAGTATTGTTTGTCAACTCTGTTACAGACAAATTAGGCAATGTGTAGAAATAACACTGGTAACAGAGTTTGATGGTAACAGTACTTCTTAGATTAAAAATATTTTATCAGAGAGAGCACACATATCTTTCAGTGCTTCAGATCTTATCAGTGAGGGAAAGCGACATCATTTCCTGTATCTTACAGAGTTGTGGGAGATTATTTCACCAATTTAAAGGCAAAGTATGGTACGGTAACAGAATTGACGCAAGATTAATGGACACACATTTTTATAAGATACAAGTTATTTTTTAAACAATTTAATGTTGTAGAATTAAGGAAATGACTATTCAGGGCTTTTATAAATAAAATAATTGAAATATTTCCAAAAGAAAAGTAAAATAAAATATTTTGATTACAGGATACATGATGGAAAATATTATTCGGACAAGAAGAAATCATGATTTTCAGCTATATAAGACACTTTTTACAGAAAATATTAAATTGTTATGGCCTGTAACATCTTGTGATCCATGACAATGAGTAACAAATATTAAAATAATGTAAAATATAAACATTTGAAAAAAGCTGAAAAAAAATAATGACCAAATGTACCTGCAATTATAATTATATATATATATATATATATATATATATATATATATATATATATATATATATATATATATATATATATATATATATATATATATATATATATATACACACACATACACGTGTAATGTAACACACATTTTAGTAAATACTGAAATAATTTATCAGCATTATATCAGCCATATTTTGGTTAAAACCACATATTGATGACCGCCAGAGTGCACAGATACTGGATTCTGCAAGAACCAATTCATCATTAAAACACAAACTAACATCATATACTTGAGTCCGAGAGCAGCTTTAGAGACAGAACAAATGACCACGATGGATCGAGGGAGGTCAGCGAGGAGGAGGTGAAGCCCCAGAGGCGAGCGAGTGTCAACCCCAGCTGGGCGGACATTTTGTTGACATGCTGATAGGGATTTAAGCAGTGGGTGGGTGTGTGTGCATGCGTGTGTGAGCTAGGTGAGAGAATGAGCCAGAAAGGGGGGAAGGAAGGAGAGAGGTTCACAGCGGCGGCGTTTCTAAGCTTGATTTCAGCGCGAGCTGAGACGATTAGGGGGAACGGTGAAGGACAAGGAAGAGGGGGCTCTCTGGGAAAGATGGGGACCAGTCCATTGAGACGCTGGTATTGGGGGGTTGGCGTGGGGAGGACTTTTTCAGCTGAGCTAATGAAGCATAGGTGGAGATGAATAATGGAATCTTCCAGAGAGTGGGCTGGTGTCTTCGTCCGCTATTCAAAAACTTGGTTTCTTTGGAGAAACATGTTGAGAGGAAGAAAAGCCCTCCTCTTAAAGGGGTATCATTGTTTACACTACAGGAGATGGACAGCGGGAACAAATGTGGCATAGCGGCGGTTTTGGTTCCTTGCAAACGATGCTATAAATAAATGTCCGTGGGCTTCATTAAAACATGCTTAGGATCATGTAAATGAACACATTTTTTAAAAACGGTTGCTAGGTTTGCGCAGAAAAGAAGCAGTGGTAATAAGCGCCCACTTATTTGCTAGTCAAATACGTTTTGGGGTGTAGCGAGACGTCTGACCGTACAACAAACCTCCCCTGACCTTGACCTCTAGGGTCTTTCCTCACCTGCAGCTGAATAGAGCAGCTGGGCCGTCTAGCCAGCGAATGACTAAATATTTGACACTTTTACTCGTTCCCACGCTCAACCGAGACAATGTGAGAGTAATGTTTGCTGTGCTCGTTCTACCATTATCTGCGATATTTCTCCTCGTTAAAGGTCCGTTTACACCAATGATAATGATAACGATACAATATTAGCATCCACACCAAGGAAAGATAACGTTCTGTTTATTATAAGTGCGCTTGCAGTTTTATTGTCTGCCACTCTAAATGCTCGAGCTCTTTAAAGTTGGGTAGATTCTGACAGGCTGTCAATCAAAAATCATTCTGAAAGTGACTACAATGAATCCTCTGTTCCTCTGTGTTGTTATAGATGTGATGAGCACTTTCCTATTCTCATTAAATAAAACAATTATTAAAACGTTATAATTATGGTTATTAGGGCTGCGTATTGACAAATTTCAAAATTCGATTCGATTTCGATTCACAAGCTTGCAATTCGATTCGATTCCGATTAGATTCGATTCAATATCGATTACTTTGGATATATATCAGGTACAATACATGGCAAATTTTCTCAAGGAAAACAAATCTTTTTGTTTTTGTTTTTTAATAATAATAAAGTTATAATATTAACTTTACAATTACATAATCATTTCTACTCCAAATCGTTTTTTGAAATATAAACATTTAAATGGTGGCTGTCATAAAAACTTGCCAGATTTATTCATACATGCATTAAATATTGAAGAACATTAAAAATTATAATGAATATGTGATATGCTCCTCTCTAAAGTTGATTTTTCTAGCTGACTAACGAGTTTATGGACACTGGATGACATTGTTTACAAGCTGTTTTACTGACGCCTTTCCGCGGTTGAAACACTGATTGAGCGATTCCATATGACATGATACAGATTTCGGTAAGTTGTACTGTATCTTTTAACACACTTTCAGATGCTCATTCATGTTTATTTCGCGCTGTAACTGGTATTAAGGCGGAAGAGAAAATCAGTTCATGTGCGCTCCGCGCTGCCGCTTCTCTTAAGCTGAGCTGCGCCAGAGCGATCTCACGCCACAGCGCCAAAACAGTATTATGCTTTTGAATTTTGTAATAAAATGGACGTCATTTGAAATCTGAGACTTTGTGTCATATCAATAGTAAAGCACAAAGATTATTGCGATTTATTGGATGGGAGGCGCGCTACAATGTTCTGTTCGTTCATCTGAAAACAGGATGACTAATCGATTCTTGGGGTTTAAGAATCGATATCGGTTCGTAAAAATGAGAATCGATTAAAATCGATATTTTTTATCCAGCCCTAATGGTTATTGTTATAGTTATCGTCCTAGGTGTGAGCAGACCTTTAGTCATGAGTCAAAATCTGTTAAGGGGTAACAAATCAAAATCTTTTATTGGAAAATTAAACATTTTGATCAAACTTGGATAATTGCCTTAATCTTTTAAACAACTATGATAGTGATCAAACTACATGTGGCGAGGTGGTCTCGAGTCCTCTCATGAGGGAGCTCGGAAGCATATAAGGACGAGCGACACCAGTGAAGGACGAGAGAGGACCAGGCCTGGAATTTACGCTGTGTTTTATTATGTGTGTGCGCGTGGCAGCCGTCCGTGAGGGGCTGCCCGCGTTACTTTCAGTTTGTTTATTTTGGATTAAAGTCTTTTAAACGTTCGCCGGTTCCCGCCTCCTTCTTCCCATATCTACGAACGTTGTTACATTACATTTTATAAAAATCACATCAAGTTACCGAATCTATGCTTATGAGAGTCAAATTGGACGACTACAGGGACTTAACTCATTTAACAGTTCATCTATTGCCAAGATTATGAAAAAAAGATCCGTCAAGTTTAGAAAATTATTGAAAATATTCAAATCAGGAATGTCAGAATCAGAATGCGCAAACCAACACGTTGAACAATGTTCACTAACCCGCCGAAGTTTTTCAATTGGATTGGCGTTTATTCTCTTTAGCATGCAGTGTTAAGTATTTCACTCTGTTCCCTCAATTTCAACGAGTGAAGAACAAATTTATACTCACGTGCGTTATATATTATGCACGTTATCTTCTCTGACAGACAGCATGTTGAAGCCGCTCAGGCCGCCATTTTCTCCCTCTTCTCGGAAAGCGATGACGTAGTCAAAACATCCGGTAGGGTGGGTTTTCCAGGAAATGCGTGTACTCCCTGGACCTCTGCTTCTCGTAAATACTAACATGTATTGTGCACATTATTTTTTGACAGACCTCTGTGTCGTGATATTCGAATGATGTGAATCTGAAAACAGATGGATCGTAAGATAATAATTATTTATTTCTTAGCCGGAAAAAGTATTCAGTGAAGTGATTGATGCCCATGAGTGTGTTATGTGGACGTTTTTAGTTCTAATATTCCAACCGACAAGTTTTGACGTACGTGATAACGCGAGTAAGGTGTGAACTGTTTGATTTTTGGGTAATTATAAAATGTGCTGGAGACGAAATGCTTTTTGCAAAGTTCATTATACTTATTTTATGGAATGAAGTTTATTTTGTGGCTTAAAATAAATTACATGTTACTCAGAGACTGACATGTCTGGCTTGTCAAAAATGTTGCATTCAGCTGTCGCAAATTCATTGACTTTTGAAAATCAAGAAAGGAGTGGTTTTGATGCACAAAGTTGATTTCATTGTCTCTTATAACAAAAATCTTTTATTTAAACTCCTGAAAATGCAGATCCTGTTGTAAATAATAGTGAAAAATCACTTTTTAAAACTGTTGTTCCATTATTACCCTTAGCAGATTTTGACTCATATGTGACATCTTAAGTTTGTTCAGACAGAAAGCAGCAAAAATCTTTTTTTTAGTTTTAGTTTTTTTTTTTTTTGGGAGGGGGTATATCAGACTCAAATCTGTTAAGTTCTGTGTAGTCTAAACCAGGAGTTTTCAAACTGGGGTCTGGGGACCCCCAGGGGTCCTCCAGAAGGTTCTAAAGGGGTATAAATAAGGAGAATAAAAAGACAGAGCAAAAATGGATAAAGTCTACAGAACATTCTAACGGTTTCATTTCTAAATGTTTCTCTCCTTTCTTGCTGTATACATACTTTCCAGTATTGTATATGTTTGCTTTGTATCTTTCTAGTGAGTTTTTCTAGTCCCCTTTATCTTGCTCACTGGGGTTTTAAGGCAGTATTCTTAACACAGTACGTAAGCTGCTTACATACATTTATTGTGAAAGTTGCTTATACAAATAATTTTTAATTGAAAAATTTTCTTCAGGCTTATACATCCAACATTAAGTATAGCCAATTTAAGTTTGTTGTATTTATAATGTCACACTTACTACTTATCTAACGGTTTAAATGTTTTTTCATACATAAAATATATAGATGGATTTTAGGACCCTCATAAAAGGTTCATCATATTTGGGGGCCCTTGGCATCATAAACTGTGAAAACCCTTGGTCTAAACAACCAAAAACACATGAAATCTGATGTTTATTAATGTGATCCAAGTGTGGTGTGAAATCAGATTAAAATGCGTCTCAGTGTAAACGCTCAGATTTCAAGTTTTGCGCCATTCGGTATGCTAAATGTTTATAATATCATAAAAAAAAACATGCAATTTCATATACAGCTGTGTCTGAATGCGCTTTTTTTTTCATCACTATTTCCTGAACTATATAACATTCAAAATGTAGTAATTGAGCAAGTGGTTTTGGACATGCAGGAAAGTGCATGTCCAAAGGCTTGTTTATGTTCTATCATGTTCCTCATGATTTCAGCACTCTGACAAGATGTCATGATGAACATGAACAAAGAAAACGTTGAAAAAAACAGAAGAGATTTTCTCTCTTTTTTATCTCTATCTCTTTTATTTTATTTTATTTATTTGCAAAATGACAGCATGAACAACCAGTTAAAAAAAAAAAAAAAAAAATCTGTCATAATCTACTCACCCTCATGTCGTTGTAAGCCTGTAGGACTTTCTTCTGCAGAACACAAGAGATGATATTATGAAGAACAATGGGAACATTTGACCCCATTGACTTCCATTGTATGAACAAAAAAACAAATTTCTCAAAATATCTTCTTTGTTCCACTGAAGAAAGAGAGTGATACAGATTTGGAATGACGGGTGAGGGTGAGTACATAATGACAGAATTTTTAATTTTTGGGTGAACTATCCCTTTAATGGCAGAATATGAGGTACGGCACAATTTGAAGTTTACTTGTTCAATCCCTCATCCCAACCTTACACTTCCTGTCTACATCTGTCTACATCTCGTGCTGCCACGAAACCATTTGCCACGGAACGGTACTTTCTCATTCCCTCTCTTTCTCCCTGTCTGTCTATCTTGTTCCACGTCTCCTTTCTCTTCTCAGCGTACGGACAGACCCGAGCTGGTCTGAAGCAACGTTTTGAAAGGGTGGGGGGTGCAGTTCGGGGGCATTTTCATTATGGTCAAATCTCAGGCCTGGCTCTTCAACGTGGCCTGTGTCACCGAGCCGACAGTTTAATCATACAAACAGCACTCCATTCCCATTTCCTGCTCTCTCCTTCACACACTCCACTCTTCGCTTCATAATTCTGCGCCCCACACACTCCGCACGCAGCGCTATGTTTTGGCTTAAAAATGACAATCAGTGACTTGGATAAATGCCTGTTTTCCCTCAGACTGTAATCAGCCATGGTTGACGCTAGTGTGTTTTAAAGGGCCAGTAGCTCTTTTTGGATCAAGTTGTGTAGATGAAGCACAATTTGATGCTTTTGATAATGCATGTATTGTACTTGATCTTAAAAATTGCTTATCAGTGCTCAAACAAAAGTCAAACATGACATGCTAATCATATACAGTCAAACCAAACATTATTCAGACACCAGATATAATTTTTTTTTACTAGTGGGTGCAGGACACTATAGTTAATTTATGTAAGTGAGGATAGCAAAATAAAGTAAACTGTGACATATTATACGCAAAACGTCTTCATACAATGGACTACCAGTAAAACTGATACAGATTTGGGACCAAAATTATTCACTTTGACCTGACCATGTTTTGTTTAAGTGTTTTTTCTTTAATTGCTAATGCGACCTTTAACACCACAGACTGAACAAAATCAAGCATTGCTTGGTAATTGGTTGACCTAAATTGGTATTATCTAATTGTGTACTTAAATTGAACAGCTGACAGCTGATTGGTTGATTGTAATCCATTACATGCCTTTCTATCAAAGTTATCTGACATTATCAAGATTAATTTGTTTTGACGCGGTTTAACTCTGAGTTCTTGTCATATTTTATTACCATTTTTTAAACTATAGCGAATAAACTGTGATAATGTGAGAAAATGCTGAAGGTGTCTGAATAAATTTTGGTTTGACTGTGTATATATATATATATATATATATATATATATATATATATATATATATATGCAACATGCTACATGCTAATCAGCTTTATTTAACAAATAGTTATTATATCTTAAAAGTTATTATATCTTAAAATATTATAAAATGCACTAATATGCATGTAATGTGTATGCAAGTTGCTTTAAAAAATAGAAAAGCAACAAACAAAATCAGTTATTAAGGTCTTCGTTGCATACTTCACTTCACAGCTTAACATGCGAAATGCTAATCCAGGGTTCCCGCGGGGTCTTAAAGTCTTAAAAAGACTTAAATTTCAAAATCAAAATTTTAGGCCTTAAAAATAAATTAATAATAAATTCGCTGAAATATTGAGTTCTAGGTCTTAAATAACTTTAAACAGCTCTTAATTTTCCTACGTCCATGTAACACTACCTATTGCTCATTGAAACGCTCCCGCAGCGCTTTAGAGAGAGAGAGTTTGTGTTTTTTATTCCGGGGTGTTGTAGTTCTTTCTTTCGCTAGTCCAAATACAGTTCGCTGTATTACAACTACAAATGAGACCAACATGCATCTTATATTGCAGCCAATCAGCTTTTGTGTTATTGGTGAGTCTCTTGGGACGTGTGTCAGTATTGGACTGTAGGTCTTAAAGTGAAAGCAACCTAATATAGCCTATACTCGCTCCTGTCTGTGTCATTAATGTTAAACAAAAAACAACAGGGGAAAAACAGTACTTAAACTTAAAGCACTGTTTGTATCTGTATCTTTATGTTGTATTTATTTGACCTATTGTCATTTGTTTATATGTTCTTATTTTATTACTGACTATTTGCTTGATTACTTAATTACTTGAGAACTTTTTACTTAAGCAATTGCTTATTGCTGTGGTTTACTTGTAAGATTTTGGTCATATTTCCCCCTCTAAGCGATCATGTTATTAAAGCTAGATAGCACACCACTGGACCAGCCTTTTTTTGTAATACCAAACAAGATTCATGCATTTTGTTTGTTTTATTGTCATGTGTGACTATTGTGCATCTAACATAATGGTAAATGTGGCATCCTAATTATGAAAAAAAAAAAAAACATGCACATTTTTCACAAATTTCTGGAAATGACCACCACAAAATCAGTCATTTTGATCTTTAAAAATGTATTTATATATATATATATATATATATATATATATATATATATATATATATATATATATATATTGTGAAATCTTGGTGGGATTGAGCTAAGAGGAAGTGCAAGTTTACTAATACTTTGCTTTGCAAGTAATTTTGTGATTCTGCATTTCCTTTGTACTTTTATATTGCGTGACATAGGTCTTAAATTTAATTCATAATGGTCTTAAAAAGGTCTTATAAAGTCTTAAATTTGACTTGGTGAAACCTGCAGAAACCCTGTAATCAGTTTGACAAAAAGAGAGACTTATTATACAAAAACAAATCCATGAATGCTTTGTGGTAATAGGTAAATATGCTTGAAATATTACTGTATTAAATGAGCTGCTAATATGCATGCTAATGAATACACAGGCATAATTGAGTTGCCAGATTCCCCCTTTTCCCCCCTAGCATCTTTAGCCTGGCTAGCCACTTGTCAGATCACAGGTGGAACACAATCAAATAAAATAAAAAACTGCATATCACCCTGGCAGAACTGAGCAGTGCCAATAAATGCTTTTAGCAACTATTACTTCTGTGGGTGGACCACATTCAATCAATAACCAAGCAAATAAAAACAGCGGGCACTCAGAGCATAGAAACCCCCTCATAACGGTGAGACTGACCGCACTAAGGCACGGCTAACATTGAAACATTAAACATATAAGCCAGTCTCTGCACAGAAGGGAGCCACAATGCTCTCATATGATGCTACAGCACTCATGTAATGTAAAAACACTCCAGACTCTTTTTTAAAGGCTAATCTGGAATCGGAGAAAAGCTTGTAGCAGACAGGCAGGGAAGGGAATTTTTTATGTTGTCGTTTTTATATTTTCATAGAGCGTTGGAGCCAGGATACCACTCGTTTGGGATAGTTATTAAGCTTTAAGACTTTCAGGCCTTCAAGGTAGAAGTGTAAAAGGTTTACAAGTGGGTATGTAAGACAGCCGGAAGGAGTGTGGTTTCATATTGTGAGAACAACAGAAGCCTGGTACATGTAGCTGTTACAGAAGATAATAAAAAGGCAGCTCTAATCATTTAATTGAAAGTCTCAAAATAAAATAAAATAAAATAAAATAAAGCACATCTTATGACATCTAAATCTTGTGCCATCCACCACATGTGTACACCTGTACAACAGGGGTGGGAGGTTAACATATCGCTGGGTCCTAGTGAAAACGTGACCTTTATTCTGGCACCTAATGGGCGTAACACTCACCCCACCGTCCCCTCTTTTCGTTTCCCGCCTTTGCGGGCTACTAACAGGATTTACTGTACTCAGCCTCCCAGCCTAGCTTTGCGTTGAATTATGCATAATTGCACTAGTGTACTCACACGCATGGCTAACGCTGTGATTAGCATAAAAGCTTTTTGGTTTTCCTTTTTTTTTTTTTTTTTTTTTTTTTTTTTTCTTTTTCTTTTTCAGGTGGGAGGGGGGTATTTTTGTGTTTTGAAGAGAACTCAAATGAACACTAGATTTGCGACATGTGTGAGTGTGTGTATTTGTTTGGAGGGGGGGGGGGGGGTAGCCCTGCTAGCGTGTCAGGCTACATATAATTTTGTCTGGCTCAGGCTAAAACATATGGGCTCCCCAGCTGTTGTAAATATGCAAATATGGAACAAACGCAGACTGCCTGACCCAGACGTACCACTCTGCTGCTAATATGCGTTTTAGACATCAACTTGTCCAGACAGACGCATAAGCCCCACCCCCCCCCAAAATTTAACTGCCCTCTCCGCCCAATTTAAACCAAATCAACCCACCCATATGACATATCACACCTATGAACCACAAACAATACAACCAATAAGAGAAACGGTTATTCCAGACAGCTTCACAGTTAGCATCACTAGCATCCAATAAGCTACTTCAAGCTAATCAAAATTGAAAAAAAGACTTGAAACAAAGTTGTAATAGGTTAAAATTAAATTCTGACTGAATGAGTTACATATAGGTAAAATAGCTAAAATACGAACATTCAATATTAATGCGTCAAGTTGTTTAGGGTTGCATAGCAACTAAACGTCATGTTGTCCCTAACAATACCACCAAATAAATTTGCAATATGTCTCTTTCTGTATTCTATTCTGCATTTCTTTATTTTACAACAAAAAATGCATCTTTTTACTGCTGTACAGTACTAGTCATCCCATCCTAATTTCAGAATTTCATGCCTTTTATCACTATGAAACTAAATAGTAAGAGACAGGAACTAGTCAGTCATCACACTTCATGACGACTCGTAATGGTTCATACAAGATGGCGAAAATTTGTCTCGTATGAAAGGGTACTACTTTTATACATTTTTCTCCTATTACATTTACAAGCTTTAGGGTTTGGGTCATGCAGTTTTGTAAAACCCAACTTGTACAATTTCTTACCATTTTGCCATCTAGTACACTGTAAAAAAAAGTTGCTGCCTTAAATTAAGTACAATCAACTTGGATATTTAAGTAATTTCAACTTAAATGACATTAAACTGACTTAAAAATGAGTTCAATCGTGTATGACTTATGTTTTTACATTGCTTTAACTCATCAAAATATGTTGTCATAACTTATTGATCATATCATTTTTACAGTGTACAAATCATGTCTTTGCGCGAGTTTGGGTTGGATCTAGTCAGTTTCAACTACTTTTTCAAGCTAAATAGTTTACTGCTATTGAGGACTTTTTAAACTCTGTGTTTTCGTAAAACAGCACATATAGCTTAAAATCAATTGAAATAAAAATAAATAAAATCTGAATCAACCCAACAACTACTTGATTAGCCTGGCTGAAAAATCCAACACACATTGTACACAGACGTCTCCCTGAGCATGCAGGCTAACTGCCTAAGCCCCTTTCAGATCTTCAGCTCCACTGACATGATTGTAATAAAACAAGTGTGAAGTTTTGTATTGTAAGGAGGAACACAATGTTGCCCGGCGAGCGTTTGTGTGAAGGGCGCGGATTGTCGGGTCCCACGGCACAGCAGTGCACCAGGGCCTACAGTGAGGAGTGCTGTGCATGCTAATGAGGTCATTATGGGAGGCTGTCTGGAACCGGGCCCTGCGAGTGAGGGATTTATGTAGCTAGACTACCCAGTCGCAGATGTCACAGATGGCACAGGCATCAGATGCTTTGTGTGTGTTAACTCCATATTTTTCACCCATTTCCAATGATAGAACGCTACTGCAGCTTAACATAAAGCAGACAGACTGTAAAAGGATTCAAGCGATAAAGAAAAACGTGCATATGCCCTGCCTGTTCAAAGGTGGCCCCACCAATAACGGGCGAGGGAAATAAGCATATGCAAATGCAATTATCTGGAATCTACATACTGGCCCTTGATTAGGCAGATGGGCAGTGTTTAAGGTGCCGCCATCTTGGCAAGTAGACAGCTGGCAGGCATCGGCGGCCATTTTGTCGAAGGCGCTGCCCAGTGGACACGAGACAGGATGACAGGAATCTATACAATCATCTACCACTTTGTTCGATTAACATAACACAAATCAGGAGCTTAAAACAAGACACCCCATCAATTGGAACACAAAGTAAAGCTGATGTTACAGAACCCACGCATGATTACTGAAATCTTTCCTTACCGAATCCATCTTATTCCTGTTGAGCATCCAAGGACACAGGAACTATCCACTGCAACCAGTGCTCCACTTTTCGAATTGTTAGCAGGCCACGTTTCAGTCATCCACATCCCAAGAGTATCTGCGGCCTTGCGGGAGCAACTTTTCTGGAACTTGCTCCATCTCGCACTGTTCTCCATTGGTCCATGATTTTATTAATACCCATCAAGTGCCACGGTAAAGGGTGAAAGCCGTTACGCCAAGCTCTTCGCCTACAAGTCCACTCACGTAAAACCACGGTGGAAAAGGTGAAAAAGAATTCAAACTGCTCTCTCATCCCGGCCCATCAGATGTAGAGCACTTTGTGCATGCTTAGGAGGAGGACCACTAAAAAAAGAAGGCCTCTTGATTTAGCGTAAAAGAGATCTCCGTCAAGCACTCATTACAACAGTCAGGGGGAATGTGCACTCGTAGCGAAAAAGGAATCAAAGACGGGGGAAAAAAGACCTTTGACTTTCTTTTTCTACTCGTTCTCCAGCAGGCAAAGTTTTATCAAGTGATGCCGAGCCTGGAAAAGCCCTCTGGCAGAACCACACACGCACACACACTCAGTGTTGCATGAAGAGCGTCAAGGCTGTTGGCCCTCTCTTTAGCTGATGCAAGTTGACTGAGATTGGGCTGAGAGAGAGAGAGAGAAAGCGGAACACACAGGCTCCCATGGCTCCATGGCTGGAGGCAGCGTTGGGCGACCCCTGGCAGCATCTCTCCTCAGTATTGATTTCTTTCCCTCCTCGCTGCTGAGGAGCCGGTAGCCGGCGGGGAAAGCGAGCTGCCTCGCCTGCCCACTCCGACGCTCCCTGGCTGGCCCCTGCCGTCTCTCAGAGACCCGAAGACGGAGAGTCGGGACCAATGGAAGAGAGCCCATGGCGGTCCGCAGCTGTGTTCACCTGCTCCGGGTTCACTCCTCCACCACTATCACTACTCCCACTCTTCGCTCGTCTTCCGACTCCTGCCAAAACAACAGCGAGGGAGAGAGAGAGAGAAAGCAAGTTTAGCTTAACTTTCAGCATTTTGCCCATTGCAAATGTCAATCTGCAGCTTTGATCAGGGAGATGTGCAAGGTGAATGTTTTGGCATCTGCTCTCAGTTAGTAATGTGAACTTTCTAACCTTGGAATAAAAAAGCTGAGGCAGGAGATTTTTTGAGTTAAGGATGTCAGGCTGAAAGAAACTGTCTGCCAAGTGCACTTAGAGCCCCTATGCTGATGCTTCCCCCGTACAGCGGACAAAACCGGGACTTTAAACAGGCGGTAAGCAAGCTACGGAACTTGTAAACATCACAGACGAGGAAAATGTTTTCTTGTTTTCGTTTCAGCGTACTCTGAAATTATTTAAATGATTTCGGATGCCTGTTGTCATGCAAATTAGTTCAAAGGGACATTCCTTCATGGACTCACTGTGCATTTAAAGCGTGAAAAACATTGGCTAACACGCTAGCAACTTGACAAATGACTTTTAGATATTTCACTCATACAGCGCAATTTCTAAGATTTTATTCATTTCCATGACTTTTCCAGGCCTGGACCTTTTCCGTGTTATTTATGGACTTTTCTTGACCGTGGGAATCCTGTAAACATCTCACAATTTTACCCGGCGGCTAAAACCACAATGATTTTTTTAAACGACACTTATGCATGTTGCAAAGTGCAGAAAGTTTCACCTCAAAATGACGTTGTCTTAAAGTAGGTTAAGTGCCGAAAAATGGGGGACCGCTTCAGAGTTTGGGGGCAGGGTGCAACCGAGGGGGCGAGCTGCATGTCTCAGACACAATAATACTATTCATTGGGTCCAGACATGGGTGTTAACACCCCTCTGGCAGCACACAATGGGGCTCCGTGGCATTGAGACAGCTTCGCTGATATTGTTAGTTCAGGGCAGCATTCGGCCGGCCGCGGGAGAAAGCGTCGGCATTGTGCCGGGCCGGCAGGACGGGCGGAGGGAGGTGAAAGGCGAAGAAAGAGAGAACAGTGTATCTGTCAGCTCGAAGGGAGAGGGCTGGGGCAAAAAAAGGGGATGGGAGGGTGGGAGAGTGGGAGGCTGGGGCATGGCATTGGACTTGTGAAAAAGAAAAGGAAAAAAATCCCTAAAAAGAAGATGGGGGTGAGAAAAAGATTGCACTATAAATATTATTGAAGGGGGGGCGGGGGAAGAAGGCGGAGGGGATGGGTAAGAAGGTTGGGGCTGGGAAGCCGTTTTCTGCGTTTAGGTGCATTTCATGCCTGCCATAGTTACAAAGCACAGGGGAACAATGAAACTGTGTGGCGATGGATAAAAAAAAAATTTATTCAGGGAGCTTACAAGGGAGAGCGTGAGAGAATACGAGAGCGAGCGAAAGAGGGAGGGCGCTGCTGCAGTCGCCTCACGGTCGAGATCAGGTACGCCACTGACATCCAACTACCGCGAGAAGTATGTCTCGCTAGCTTCTCCCATCTTTCCTCTGTGTCCACATGGGGAGCAACACAGAAAGGAGGAGAGGAGGAGGGGAAGTGGAAAAAAGAGGTGCGAACTTGGCAGTACTAGTTCAGCTGGCAAAACATTGCAGATATCAGATCAAATAATGGCAAACATGCTGGGCGGTATCCACCATTGATATTGAGGAGGTCCATATTTAAATTAGAAATTACATTTGTTCCAACCTAACCCTAAATATGTGGCTACATTTTTGCAGAAATGCTTTGCATTTGTATGCCAACAAGTAGCACTCACCAACATATATGCAATATATATCTTAATAAGTAAGTCAATACATCTCATATGAGGAAGATATGCATCATGATACATCTCAAATTATATATATATAAAACATTTTTTTTTTTTTTTAAAGGAACAGTTCACCCTAAAATTTGAATTATTATTTGCTGAAACTCTTGTCCTCCACTGTATCTCTCAAATCATATTTCTCTTGTGAGCACTTAATAGATACCAACTGTTTTTGGTGTCATCACTTGCCGTAATGTTGTCATGCGACAAATCCTCAAGTATGAAAGAGAAAACTACATTTGAGGGGAAGATTATCAATGAATAATGATTTGAATTAGGGGTGGGCGATATACCGGTATACACGTTTAACTGGTAGAAATTTGTCAACCGGTAGAGATTTTGGACTATCATCTCCATCACGTTTACACTCATGTGATGATGTTCTGCACCGTCATGAAAGCTTTTGCATGCGTTTTTAAGCATTGAGGTTTAAAACAGGTTAAACCATTGAAGCACAATTAGTAGCGAAACAGAACTCATTTCAGTAATTGACCGCGCTCTCTGAGAGACTGTTTCTCAGCGCTGTCTGAGAGACATGCGACATGAAGCTGCTGCTCATAGAGTGTGTGAGAACTGAACTTTAATAAGAATACATATATATTTAATTTACACAGTAAAGACTATGCATTGTTTTTTATACATTTGATTACTTAATACATTTTATGTAGTATTTCTAGTGCTTGAAGTTTTTCAGGTAGGTCTATTTCATTTGTGTGTTCTATTGTAGTTTGTTTTCTTTGCTCTTTCTTTATCACTGTTTATGTGTCTTCAGTAAGCTTGAGAGGCTAGTTTTAGTTTTATAAATGATATTGAAAATGGTGATAAGAATTATAAAATTTCAGTGGTATCAAACATTTTGATATCATAAAAACCTTAAAGCACAAATAACTATATCGTAATATATATCGTTATTGTGAAATAAAATTACTCAAGATTTTGGTTATCACCCACCCCTAATTTTAATGTTAATCTGTTTATCACAAAAAGCTATAATATGACTTTAAAACACTTGGAATGAAGCAAATATCATGTGGACTACTTTTATGATGCTTTTAAGTCAATTTTTGAGCTTGTCGCTGTATGTTTAGTTGTACAGAAAAGACTATTTCTTCACAGTAACGTACACTGTGCTGAACATGAGCTTTCAATTTTTTACAAATGTGGAATACTAGCAAAAAGCTAGAGAATCCAAGGACTGTTGCCGAAAACAATTTTTACTAAAGAAAAAGATACTAAGGCATTGCCTCTCACTTTTACAATAGCAAGGCCAATCAATCTGCCCTTGTTGCAGAGGTTTAAGAAGATCTCTGCAAAATCTATGCTCTGACTTTTCATGCTTACTGCAACACAACTTGAAACAAAACTGAAGGAAAAAAAAAAAAACATGAGTACACACACAACTGAATGGCACTGGTTTTGCCCTTACACAAATACCGCACATATAAACTCAAACACATTTCAAAAGAGCTCCAGTTTCAAGGCATCTTTTGCACAATACCAAACTTGCTTTTCAAGAACACTACTTTATGAAACGCTACTGTTTGTTTCCCTTCTGGTTAATACAGAGCATTTGTTCCCATGGCAACCTCACCTCCTCTTCCGTCTCTGACTGATGCTGGGGAAGCGGGGGCGCGGCCCTGCCGAGGACACGCCCCCTGCATCTCACTGCAGCCCGTGAAGGAGAAACACAATGTGGTAGTTATTTTGCATCAGTACTGGTTGGAGAATTTTTATACTTTTATACACACATATTATTAGACTATACATATTAACATATTCTATCATATTTTTTTCATTCAGCTGCACATCAAATATGTTATATGGCCAAAAGTATGTTTGAGGAGAATTGGTTTTGAAATAACATATAAGTATGATATTTGGGTGTCCACATACTACTGACCACGTAGTGTAGTCGTGAATTCATAGAATAATTTTTTTTGTCCATACAATAAAAGGTCAATGGGGTCCAAAACATTTTATTGTATGGAAAAAAATGAAAAATTCTTCAAAATATCTATCTTTTGTGTTTCAAGGAAGATAGTGTTACAGGTCTGGAATGACATGAGGGTGAATAAATGATCACAATTTTTCCTTCTAATGTCCTTTAATTGAGTTAATTTTATATATTAAGTAAGCCAATTGTTGGTTGATTACCATGAAAAGGTAAACACTTCGCCCTTTTTGTCGAAACATTGTTCTTTTTGCTTGAACATTCCAACCAGCTTGCATAGCAACACTGACTCAACCAATGGTGTGGGTTTTGGGGCGTGGCTACCTGTTTAACCAACCAATAGCAGATGAGAGGAGTGATTCTTGACACCAGTTTGAAAACAATGGCTGCATCTGAAATCGCATACGTCCCTACTATATAGTAGGCGAAAAACACTTCGTGACAAAAGTAGTATGTCCGAATTCACATCACTCATAAAAGAGTAGGCAAAAAGTACCTGGATGACCTACTTCTTCCGGTGAGATTCTGAAGTGTGAATACGATGGACACTTTACTATCCCATGAGGCCATGGGAGAGGATTTATGAATGGCATTGAAGCAACGCAACTGATGCTGGTAGGTCACATGATAATGACAGCATGGCGAATGTAATACGTCCAGATTACATTCATTCTGTATAGAACATACTTTTTTAGCGGCCGTGAAGTAATTACTTATTCAAAATAAGTACCTACTCAAGAGATTATGCAATTTCGGACACGGCCAATCATTCTGCTTGGTCTCAAAGGAATTACACACTTCACTTTAACACTATGTGCTTTAAGATCAACAATGCTGAAATGTCTTTCTTCCACAGCCTTCACAGTGTATTGGATTCACGTGTTGCCGATATGTCTGACATAATCTCCACATCACAAATGCTGCAGCTCAACTACAGCAGATCACAGTACAGTACACAGTCGGCTAAAGCCAAGCTGTGGGCATCACTTGCTCTGATAACAGGCCGCATTATTGGGACAAGATGTTTGATGTAGGGGCCAGATATCCCCTCAGCGCTGCGACATAGATCACAGCACCAACCAGCGTCGGATCTGGCTTTTCTAACTCCTTACTGAGACCACAGGGGAGCTGTTCCACTCTGCACATCAGTGGGTCTCCTCGCCACTGCCGTTTCATCTCCACGGACTGTCTCCCAGGCCCGCATGAATAAGTAACCGCACACACGAGCTCAGCCCTCGGCTTTGATGTGCCGAGTGCCGGTAGCTGTTAGCTGGGCTGGATGAACGGGGCTCTGCCACTCAGGTCAGAGGGCTCGCTGGCTGGTGGGTTAATGTACCTCTGTGGCCCGTGGGTAGGTCCTTTGTCCCGGTGGAAGGGATTACACCGGTGGGAGAGGGGCTGGACAATGTGACCCTCCTGAGAGGGAGGGGCACCAGGATTCCTTGCCATTGAGACGGGTGGTTAACTTCTCACTCAACTCAATTACCTAAGCTGAGCGGGAGTGGAGAACTTACGAGCAGGAGAACGTCTCAACAACCTGGGCTAGCACAGACTAATGATAGCTAAAAAGCAAGGGATAATGCACAATTAGCTGGTCATTGTCACAAATTAAACCTATTAACTTAAGAGTCTTGTATCATTCAAAAAGGGTTTATTTTGCAATAATGAGGGGCCGACTGTACATTATCTAAATACATTAAATAAAATAATAAATAAGATTAATAACACTAATACAGGGCTCGAAAGTAGCCCAATTGTGCCAGTGCTCATTTGCACATTTTTAAGCCTTGCCATTTTAAGGCCCCGGACACAGGGAGACGCGTTTAGCTGTATACGTAAAAATTTTGTATTGTATCGTTGTTTCGTCCAGACGGATCCAACGTTTTGGGCGCATGAAACCGCTTTTTTTTTTAAACCGGGTACCAGAGTGGATAAATCTGAAAACGACACCCTTGCGTTTTCTTGTGTACAGCGAATCCGTATATTTTGAGAAACGATGATGTCATCACCCCAAGTCTCTCGCATGCTCCAAGTCTTCTTCATTTTTAGTGCATCTCTGTGGCAGAATTACAGCGCCACATACTGGTCTGGCATGTATACTAGATCGTTTTGAGTCGTTTTCAGTGGTTTCGTGTGTACGCAGATATTTCTTAAGAAAAAAAAAAGATCGGATAGGGAAAGATCTGGCTTCGTGTGGATGTAGCCTAAATATTCAAGCACAAGAAGATGCGAAAGAGAACTCAATTCAATAGCGTGAGAGGTTTTGTGTGCGCACACATCTGAAGCGTGCGACCAAAAAGCACGTCTCATAGTGTGCGAATGCTGAATTGAGGTCTCTTTCACAACTTCTTGCATTTGAACGGACATATTCACACAAAATTACGTCAACAAATAAAATATATTGTCTGTTATATCTTAAGTGAAACAGTTAAGAAATAAAACGCATGTGTAACAGTATATTGGATCCGTGCAGCTCTTAAAGTGACAGCAGCCTAATATTCCTGCTGCTGTCTTTGTTTTAATGTCAATGAAACAATCAAACAAAGGGCAAAGAAAAAAAAGCACACTGCTCTTGACTGAATAACTTTTGTAACGTTAATGAAAAATACTGTTAGATTTAACTGAAAAACAGTGTTTATTTTATTTGTATGTTTGTTCTATTTTAGTTGCGCTATTGCTCGTAATTGGATTATTTGTTCTTATTTTATTACTGTCAGTTTACTTGTCTTTAACAATATTTGAAATTTATATGAGTTAGGCTAGTAGTTATTGGTGTCACAACCTTATTTATTAAGGCTATGGGTCAAAAACAACAAAGACAATAACTAGGCCTATTTTATTTATTTATTACTTTTTTTGTGGTGGGGCCAGTTAAAGTTTTGACAGGGCAAGTACAAATTTGAACCACTATGGAAAAAATCCTTAGCGTTGAGCCCTGTATTAGTAATAAATAATAGTATTTAAAATATACTATTATTATTATTATTATTTTCCACAGGACTGGAAGTAAACGATTAGAGATGTTTCTTTTCTAGACAAAGAATCAATTTAATACTCCTACTGAAACAAGTCAAGGAGTCAAGTTAACTTTGGTTTGCCCCTATAGTGGTAAATGCCATAACTACACCATCATGCCAGCATAAAGAAACTTTCATCAGTAGCCGCGTTTCCATTACCCTTCAAATTGCGCAATTTGAAATTGCGAATTGAAAATACGCCTAATGGAAACGCGTAAATTTCGCAAAAATTCACATCTAAATCGCAAAAAAGTTTTTACGCTCGCATGAGGTGGTTTTTCAGGCAATTCGAAAAAGGACATTTTCGCAAAACTGCAATGGAAGCAGTTTTTTCCGCATTTACAGGTCACCTGGCGTACGTAAAAGTCGATCATTCTTTACAGATGACGCGGTATGTTTGGACAGAAGACAAGACAGAGTTCTTTATTAAACTCATAAAAGATCACAAAAAAAAAAATCACAGGAATACTGGATTCTAGACAACAAAGAAATGCCACAAATGATCATGAAGACCTTGAAGCAGATATGAGGGAGAAATATCCAGAAACACCTCATACATGCCGCTCAAGTGTGCTTTCCTTGCCATTAATGCTTGGATAACACGCCTACGTCTCCTTCCATTAAAAATAATGGCTAGTGCGGTGGATGGGTTATACATAAACCTACCAACATACATGGCATAATTTTTGGAACGACTTATCGCGAGAGGAAAAAAATAAGTTTTAGTCGCATAACATTGGTTAATGGAAACGCCGTCATTTCGCAATAGTTTTTTATCGACATTTAGAAAATATTGCTAAAAGTTTTACGTAAATCTGTAATGGAAACGCAGCTACTGACTACCATTTAAACTTCGTTGAAGGGCTCTTAAAGCCTAAAATACTTTTCCATATCTGCAGCAAAAAGGTCTAATAAAGTTTCCAGATCTGAGTGCCAATGAACAAAACAAGGCCATGTCGATATCACATACTATACATTCTCATATTTTACACTATGGCGTCTATTGTGTCATTAAGTGTAAGATAGAATAACGAAAAACCACAAGTTAAGGAAAAAGCACTTGAGGCACTCTCTCAAAAAAGAAGCAGATCACAAAAACAGATCTTCTCAAGTAGGGCAGAGCCAAATGAAACAGACACGGACACAAAGCTCTGACCCCAGAGCATGATAAATCTCACAAATCTGGTATTAACAGGCGAGCCTATGTGACTGCTATGTGTAAAGACAGCCGAAAGCAGAGGCGCTAGCTACCAGGTGCACTTAAGACTCTTTATGGCCCTCAGTAGAGCTTTCCTACACCCACCACCACCTTCAATGCCTGACTAGCCCAGCTCTCTGTTAGCCATATTGATCCTGACAAGGAGGAGGGGTGGGCTTTTCTATACATACACTGTAACAGCTCAGTCACTTGTCTATCCTCTCTGACCCCTTCATCTCACTCATCAAGGTTAAAGAACTCTCCAGAAAGAGGAAGAGAAGGCTAGGGTGGTACTCGTGCGGGAGTGGGATTTTCACGGTGAGCTTATCTGTCTTCATGAAAGTAACCGCCTCAGGGTGCCACTGTAACAGAAGCAACCTGAATAAACCCCCCCCAACCCAAACACAATCACACCTCCCACTCAATTGAACAGAAATAGATTTATGAAAAGAGGCGACAACAGATCGCAACACAACATCGTACATGGAAGCTTGCGCTAATTGCTCAAACAGTGTTTATCTTGTCACAAAACTTAAAGGTTTTTTGATACGGTCAATGATAACAGAGTCGAGACGAAAAATGCACATCATGGTGATAATTAAACATTTAACACCACAAGGTATCAATGCGCTAAGAATGTTTTTCAATCAAGTAGTCCAATCATAGTCAATAATGTCAAGCTTGAGCTGTGTGAGCAGCTGAACAATGATTAAACACTTTACTAGTGTTTGTATGCTATATGAGATTAATCTGATATTTACACAACACAAACATGATTACAACATGTATCCGAACAAAATGACGTGAACACACAAGGAAACTTAAACAGTTATGCGCTAGTCCGCACATTATGAATACGCTCTTTCCGTAACAACACGCTAAACATGGAAGGATATTTGAATATTTGGTGTAAAATGTTATTTTCACCATTTTAGTCAAAGTAAAATTTTCTACGTGACTAAATATGCTGACAATTTAAAGTTGCAATGTAATGGAAGTAGCAACATATTTTGTTCATATTATGACGTACATCGGAGTGTCAAAAGAAAAAAAATGAGTAAAACAAAAAAAAACTAACAATACAATGGAGCGATTGTCCCTCTGTTGAAAAGATGTATGTGAATTTATCTATATTAACATTTCAGCTACTACTATTAACTAATATGGAAAAAGTCTTAATCGATCAGTAAGTAATATCAAAGGGCTAAGACAGTTCCTTATTAGGTAATCAATAATTACTGAATGACTTACTATGACAAACAGTTATTAAAATTACCAGTTAATTACTAATCACAACATTATTGTGTGTCTAAGACGTAATCAATCATCTTTTTTACTCTGAATATACTCATAAAATGCATCACTAATTACTCAAGTTTCAAGTACTGTTTATCTCAAGTTGCCTAGTCACTCTGTGGGAACTACTAGTGATCTGGACCATTATTTTAAAGTGAAAAACAGCTTTTTTACTTCAAAATAATGGTTTAGATCACTAGTAGTTCTTGAAGAGTGACTAGGTTAAACTTGAGTAGTTAGTGATGCATTTTATGACCACATTGAGAGTAAAAAATACAATTGCTCACATCTCAGACACATTAATGTTACGTTAAATAGTAATTCTTTATAATTTGTCATAGTTAGTTATTAGTTCTTAATGAGGCCAATCTCATTCAGTATTTATTGATTACCTAATAAGGAACTATCTCAGTCCTAAATTTGATATTACTTACTGATGAGTTAATCTTGTTTCCATATAAGTTAATAGTAGTAGTTGAAGTGTTAATGTAGTACTCATTTGTCCTGCATTACTTTACTGATAAATGACAGACCATTATTCCAAAGTGTTACTGACAATCCTAGCTGCGCTTTTCCATCTAATGAAATAAAATGAGGACTGGGGCTGTCAACGTATCATATACATATCATAAATATGACTCATACACTATATTTCAATTCTTCAAAGCCGTAAATAACAAATGTATGAAGAAAATACATTTGCAAGTTGGTCAAACAGCTTCATCAGAAAGACTAACAGCTAAAACAAGCTGGATCCTTAAACAAACAAAGATAATATGCATCCGCACCTTCTCAAAAGGAGGCTCAGAACGATTTCTCTTTAATTGAAGCGCATCTGATCTATTACGCCGGCCAGGCGCTAAACAAAAGGCTATTCTTGGTCCCGGGAAGCTCGGTACAACCCCACGCCGAATTAACATGCTGTACGTTTCCCTCATTGTGCAGGGTGATTGCCCCAATGCATCTTCTCGCTCAGCTAATTAAGTGAGTCTCTTCTTTGTCTTGCTGTACTCCAGGAGCCTCTGAATAGGAGAGGGAGGCAAGAGGAGAGGGGCGATGCCAGAGCCTGTGCTTGTTTATCAAAAGAATGGGGCTTATTGCAGGACAAATGTACCATAAAGGAGTGTAAACGGCACAAGGTGGGTGGGGAGAGGCAGAAAGACTGTGACACAGTGGCGGAGTTTGTAATACGCCTTTAACAAGATGGCACTTTCTATTGAAGATGAACCCGGGAGAGACGCAGGGTCCATATTCGCTAATAGACTGCACCGTATAGGGCTATAAACGAGTATTCAGGCGAGTGAGCTCTACAGAAGATGGAAAAACAAACATGCAATTAAAACTAAGAAGCATTTTATTGAAATTTCAACAAAAAAAAAAAACACTAAAAACCAACAAAAGTTACTTTTAACTATAATTCTTTAGCATTATTCACTACTTTAACAGATTTTACAAGGGTGTCTTAAAGCTGAAGCGTGATTTCATCAATGATAAAATACTTAGAAATACTAATATTGATATTAATATTAACTTATGAATTAACTACTAAAAGGAAGGTTATTTTCTCTGAAAATGTTTAAAACGTGGCTCTGACTGAGCATCCCAATCGGCCAGGCACAGTCTGAATATCTGAATATCCAAAAAAATGTCTAAATATCCAAAAATCAATCCTTCCTATCCATCCATCCATCCATCCATCCGAATATCCAAATATCCATCTATCTATCTGAATATCCAAAATCATGTCTAAATATCCATAAATCAATCCTTCCTATCCATCCATCTATCTGAATATCCAAATATCTGAATATCCATGCATCTAAGATCAAAATATATGTAAAAATATGTCAATATTTTGCAAACGGACTGATCTCTGAACAGCAGGTGTAAGCCTGTGTGTGTGCATTGACCAAGTCCCGGTTAGCTTGTTAATTTTCAGAATCTAGGACTGTTGGTCTAGAACTAGACAATGGCCTCAATGTGACCGAAATTAGAGTCAGGGTCTTTTCACGCTGCCCACCCCGTCTCCCCAGTCTGAAGGTGGCTGTGTGCACACACCAAATAAATGAGTTGTGTGTATGCATTGTCTGCGTACACAAGCTCAGTGTATATATTAGCAAAGTGACTTGACCCTGGCAGACTCGGGCCACTGTTTTGTCCCATTGCTGGGTCGTGGGAAAAAGAGGAGACCTCCTTTCACAGCTGCTCTGGCCGTTGCATTGAACCAATGGAGGCGCGGACCCTGCCGGCCCCCTCCCCGCCGGTCCCATTCACTTCGCAGCCTGCTGCCTTTTCATAACGTCCCCCACTAAACCTCCCACCCCCCCCAACCACCCTCATCTTCATAAATACACTTCACTATTGAGGCAGTGTTTTGCATGGCAATGTCACAGAGGCCTTACTCAGCTTGGCTAGCTTTTCTATTCTTGAGAAAATCAGCCGATTTCTGCACCCGCTTTGGACGTCGCCAGCACACAGTGGACACTTTAAGCAATCCACTGTGAGAAAACGTAGGCTTTTTTTTAGCTTTTAAACAGTAAGAAACATCAATCAGTTTTCTACAGGGAAACATAGGCTTTAATTTATGTTAGCATATGCTAGCGCTACCAACAAAACCCTCCCTTTAACACAACCCCCTCGAGCGCATTCATTTAAAGAGATTTATTTACTATCAAGGCGTATAATGCAGGGGGTATAATTCAAATGAACTTACAAAGCGAGCTATCGAGCCCTGTATATGAATTCCAATCTATAAAGAATTTTCCTTTCTGTTTTTTGTTTTGTAGACCAGAGGCTTTCAAACAAATGAAAACTACCATGAGTAATATATCTACAATTTGGTTTGGTTCACAGCATTAGCTTGAGAAAACCACTGCATAAATCTCAAAATAAACTGTTGCTTAGAAACTTTTAGCCAGACGAATTCACCTCACAAAATGAATCAAAGTTTATGATGCAATGCTGTTCTAGTATGAACGCAGCATTGTAATGCTAATATAACTAGTATAATTACCAGTAAGATACTTCACTAAATCAACTGGAGAGATTAAACTAGATTTTTATGTTTTCTGTAAATGTGCATTGTTTGCCCGTGCTAACCCTAAAACTGCCACAATATTAGAGCTGGTCTGATAACTTTCCCAGTATTTGCTAAGCATTCTGAGTGGTTACTATGGCATTGCTAGGTGGTTGCTAAGGTGTTCTGAGTAGTTACTATGCATCAAAAGAGTCTAACCCCAAGTTTATATGATATTCTGTACCCATAAAATGCTTGAGGTCTTCTGTCAATCAAAGTCTATGGGATTTTTTCCTGTTTTCATCAGCCATGCGAAAACTAAATTATCTGATTGCTTGAAAACAGTTTAAGTTGCAGTAAAAACACTAATATTTTAATATATATATAGATAGATAGATAGAGATATATATATATATATATATATATATGAATATATTTTAAAATCTATTTTATTCCGGTGATGATTTTCAGCATCATTCCTCCAGTCTTCAGCGTCACATGATCCTTCAGAAATCATTCTAATATGCTGATTTGCTGCTCAAGAAACATTTCTTATTATCAATGTTGAAAACAGTTGTTTAATATTTTTGTGGAAAGCATTATACATTATTTTCAGGATTTTATTGATGAATAGAATGTTCAAAAGAACAGCATTTATTTGAAATAGAAATCTTTTGTATCAATGTAAAAGTCTTTACTGTCAATTTTGATCAATTTAATGCATCTTTTATGAATTTTTTACTATCCCCAAACTTTTCAATGGAAGTGCATATCCTCAATAAAATATTGAGGTATCATTCATGTCTGTAGCACAAAAAGAGGTTTTGGGTGGAAAATATGAGCATGAGTATGAGCAATAATAATGATTTTAGTGAGAAAATTGTAGGGACTTGATCTAAAGCACTAGTAATTTCCTGGTTTTCTGATCCCAAGTTTACCCATAAACATTTGATCACAATGGTTCTGTCCATGTGCAGCATATATACACCTTCTAACTGAATATCAATAATTCCTGATACATTTTCAAAGCACTGCACTAACAGCGCAATCTTCCGTGGCATTTACAAATGGTAATAGTGCAAGTCAACAGACAGAACATCTTGAGAAATCTATAGATTTTCGTGCGTGCGTGTGGCACGGAGAATTTGTTTATATATGCTGCCTCTTCCCTCTCCTTCGTGCATCATTTCGGAAACTTTGCCTCGCATTGAACTATCGAACCTTGCGTGTGCGATATTGAGATCCTCTATAAAAAGTGGGGGCTTGTCCGGATACGCGAAGAGTAAGGAACAGCCATGGATGAGGGTGAAAGGTGGTTAGCTGGTATGGAGCGAGGGGGCTCATAGCCACAGGGTGCTAAGTCCCCTCTGATCCTCTGTCTCTGATTCCGCAATTCAATTCTTCCTCTGGGCGATCGCGATCTAGAACTAGGCCAATGTCACAGGCTGTTTTTCTAGCTTACAGAATGGGGGTGAAAAAAGAGACTCGCTTGCTTGCTTTCTCTTCATCTTTCTCTTGACCAACTTGATATGCCTCCACTAGCCCTTTTCATCGTTTGTGCTTTAACATACAAGTTGTGTCCCAAATGACACACTATACACTTATACACTATGTACTTAACCTTGTAGTGTATGAATTTTAGTCTTCCGCTACATAATTAAAGCTTTGACAGCTGAGTGAACAGTACTTGCACTATTTATACTACAAAACGGAATAGAATAGTGCATAAGAATGCGGAAAAATTGGGACACACCAACACTTTTAGGGGAAAAAAGACACTGGGGCGTTACCTTTTCAAAAGATACACCTTTGTACTTGGTAGTGCCCCTATTATGGCATTTGAAAGGTTTCTATTTTTGTTTTGGGAGTCCCCAACAACAGGTTTACATGCATGCAAGGTCAAAAAACTTTCATTGTCTAATAATATGCATTTATTTTTAACTTATTTGCTCAACGACTCCCAAAGGATTCGCTCAACGATTCATTTTTCCAAACCCCTCCTTTGCGTGACGCTAATCTGCGATGATTGGTCAGATGACCCAGTCAGTCTTTGGTGATTGGTGATTGGTATACTGCGTGCAGCGCATTTCGGAAACGGAACGCCTATCGCCATTACTGGATTACGGCTTGTCAAGTGTTGAAAATTTTATACAGTGTATGAACAAACATGGCATCAATTTTGCCTTACCAATTCGAGCCCGACAAGGAAACGTCCAGAGTTGCTGATGAACCAGAAAGTCAAATCGCAAACACGACTGGAGCAGGACCTTTCTCAATGGTAAGTGTCAATGTAGTTTATGGCACTTCAGGCCGATTGAACATGCAGAATCGGAGTAAGAATATCTAAAAAAGTGACGTGCTGTAATCTGATTAATCTTGCTGTCTGTCGCCATTTGTTAGTTCAGTGTAACATGTCACAGACGAATTAATTGCCAAACTTATTTAGGTGCATGTGGGAACTGTATCAAAATGCCAAGCGAGGCTGAAAATGCAGGCAATATGCTAATGTTTCGTCTTGACGTCACAACGAAACGGCTTGGGATTCGTTTCAAAAGCAATTCGTTTAATTGAGTCGACTCTTACTTTTGAGACAATAACTTAATACGGTGCACTTTCAGATTTAAAACTTTTTCATTGACTTAGAGCTATGTTACGCTCTACATGAAAGGTAATTTTCAAAAATCCATAATATGGGCACTTTAATTTACCCCTAAAGGGTGCATATTAGTACTAGTATTATTTCCTTTTGAAAGAGTACCACTCTGGTCTCAGCTTTTGTACCCTTTTTATAGGAATGTATACTAAAGCACAAATGCTAAAAAGGGCTGGCGGAAAGTCGCCAAGTTTACTATAACATGGCTGCTGGCATGTAACCCTGTTTAATGCCTCAAAACCATCCTTGATCTTGTGCATTCCATTGAGATGTAATAGATGCAATGGTTATCTCTTTGTCAAGGGGAAAAGATCTCAAGGAAGCACTTCAATTGTAAAAACACTTCCATAGTCCATATATTCTGTATTTCATCTGTACAATACAATATGAAATTATATGAGCTCTAGTACTTATATGGACTGCTTTCTGACTGACTTGCGCCACACTACCTTCACAAGAGTGCCATAAAACTAGGCTACTTTCTTGTGTGGCGGCGTTAGAGCACTGAATACACTGCGTGGGAGAGAGTGGGTGAGTTTGAGAATTCTGTGTTAAGGCAAGAGGAGAGAGAGAGAAAGAGAAAAAAGGTGCTCATTTCTTTTTCAATCTGTGTTTCACAATGCATGTGTGCCTGGAGAATTGCAGCTAAAGTTCACATGGGGGAGGGAAGGTACCTGCCCCCCATCTCGCAAAACCCACTAGAGTTGGGGAGAGGAAGGGGGGCTTGAAAAAAGGACAGAATGAAAAAAGTGCCATTGAACTCTGACTTGAGATTGTGAAGGGAGAGAAAGAGAGAGGGTGTGAGTCTGAAGAGGGTTAGAGAGAGGGCTTTAGGTGGAGGAGAGGGGGGTGTTGGAGGAGAGAAAGAAGGGAATTAGGAAGGTGAAGGACTGAACCACCCTCATAGCCTTTCCACATGAGCACACCTTATATACACACACACACACACCGCCGGGACTCCTGCAATATTTTAAAGGGATAAGGCTCTGAACAAAAGAATTAAAATATAGATCACACAAACGGCCTTCTCATCTCTTGTCCGGCAACAGTGTGGAAACAAATTGGATGAGAGAGTGAGTGAATGAGTAAAGCGCTATACTGTCAAGATCGTAAAGATGAGCATCACACTTGCTATGGTTCAAGACAGCGATAAAATAAACCACTGTGATCAAAATAACATATAAATATTTAATTAGATCCTGTACTATGATCCTGAGCCACTGATTTAAACATTAAGATGGTCTCGTATTAAGAATATTTGTAGTTCAATCAATTACTTATCATATAAAATATACATAAAAATGAATATTATATAATATTATAATATGTATTTATTTTTGTATTATAAATAAAAATAAACAATAATATTAAATAATACGGTTACACTTTATTTTAAGGTGTCATTGTTACAGTGTAATTACATATTTAAGTACTGAGTAATATTAATTAACAACATGTACTTACTATAGGATTAGGGTTTGGATGAGGGTTAGTTGCATGTAATTATGCATAATTTACTGCTATCACTATGGTAAGTACATGTAAGATATGTAACATGGACACTGTAAAATAAAGTGTTATCAATAATGCTATTAAACTGCACAAAATATTGGTCCTTGCTGGGAGAGAATGTGAAATACAGTGCATCCTATGCTAGCCTCTGTCTCCTTGTTCCTGGGTAAAACATAAACATAAATTTAAGCTTTGAAATGAACATGTAAGCCAATGCCTGGCAGGATACGGCTCTGACTAGAGTCATGTGACATAAGTCTGCTTTACTCCTTACCACCAATGAGCAAGGGCAAACACTGTTGCCATAGTAATCCCTCCTATGTTTGCCATCCAGCATTTTTTGGGGAAAAAAGAAACCCGTTTTGATGTCATGCGAAAGCCAGTTCACCACAATATCTCAACAAAAATGTTTCCTTGATATAAATACTGAATGTGGGGACAAAAAAAAAGGCTTAACTTGACATATGAACAATAACCAGCATCATCTACTCTTAGTTTCTATAAACACATAACATATGGTTAGTCATTATAAAGGTTTAATTATTAATTGCATATGCTTATGTATAAGTTAATGTTAATACCTGCCCATAAAGGACATAAACTAAGCTCCTATGTAGTATGCAACAATGGTGGGAGAACCTGTTACATATTTTACTCTTAAACATGCAACCTCGTGCAGAAGGAAAGTCAAGGTCAATGCCTCATCACTCACCTGATCTGTGGTCACTTGATTTCTGTGTTTTATCACTGGTCTTCTTTTCCTGTAAAAACACAGAATTACACATCTTAGTGAATTTAGCATATAAAAGTCAAAATACCCCGAAATACAAGCTTGAATTTTGCTGATCTTTCATATTTGTGAGGCTCATGTACTGATGATCATTCACAGAGCTACTCAAGTGGACCCTATAAATAGGTGAACTAATTTTCAAACACCTTTTTTTTTTTTCAAACATGCATCCACTAGGAGATCTTAAAAGGTCACATGAATTCAGGTTCAACATCACTTTCTTTGTCATACATGAGGATTTGGCAGGCAAATAATGCAGGACTCAAAAATAACACAACACGCTTGAAAATAGATATAAAAAAAGCGTATTATGCAATAGATAAATCTTCTTACATAACCACTAAAAAGCAATGCAGATTTTAAAATTTGTCTGTGATGTCAGCTTTAATAATCTATGTCCAGGGTTTTCAAGCAGGGGTCCACAGACCCTTGAGGGTCCCTGAAGGTACTCCAGGGTGTTCAGGGAAAGAATACAGCCTATATTATTTTTTTCTTAAATTTTCATTATATTTCTAACTATTTGACTTAACATTTACTAATGATCTATTTAGAATTATAATGTATAATCTAAGTGAAGGGTCCCAATTTCCATATATATTCATATATATTCAAGTTTGGCATTAATGAGAAACGATGCTTGACTTATAGGCTAATATGAGAAACAAAACTTTGTAAATGCTTTCTAAAACAGAACGAAAATAATTTAGCACATGACAGACTAATACACTTAGCCTAAGTATGTAGCGGTATACATAATAAAAAAAATATTTCCTCGCTTCAGTTCCTTCGGTTCAGGTCAGTTATATAAAAGCTCAAGCGGAATTAAATTTAAACCGTCTTTTGACGGTTAACGGCTGAAGGGCGCGTGACTTAACTTTAGGGAGACCTAAGTCCTAACGTGAAAGGAAAATACTTTAGGTCGGCTATTTCTAATCTATATTCATAGATAACTTATGTGAATAGATGAATATGTATTTTCAACATATAAACTACCTAATATGAACAAAAATCGATTCAGTCATCGTTCATTTCGGCTATTCTTTTGTGGTGTCTTAATCTAGTCAGCTGCTCAGCTAAACAGGATTTTTGGGCATCACAGAAGCGTCGCGAGTCACCTGAGGGGTTTTGGCGCGAGGCTGACAACAGTTTGGGCGCGTTGATGAACAAAAGTGCTGACTAGGTAGGTAGTTTATTTCGTTTTGAGACACAGACTTCGTGTTTTATGTGAATTAATAAAATATTTCGTCAAATACAATAAATAATTAAAATATTTATAAACGGAGGTTTTATTCCATTATTTGGACATACAGCAGTGTTAAAAAACAGCGAGTCTGTGATGTATGTAAAATATTTTCATATATGCCTACTGTATTGGGCCCGTTTAAATCTGCCAATGTAAGACTGCAAATAAAGGATGATTTTCGTTCCCATTTCATTTCTAGGATCAGAGGCCGTTGCTAAGATACCAAACTCAGAATTCATAAGTTCAGCGGAGAAATGATTGACATTTGCTTTTTGAGGTAAAAATGAAAACGGAATAATAATAGATAAAACGTCCCGTTTTATTGTGAGTAACAGTACCTGTTTGAAACCTAATCTATTTGAATGAAATTCAGAGAGCGGGCTGGAAACAAAATGACAAAAATTACAAGGTATCTACGTTAAATAGCCTATAATGTGTTATGTGTGCTTAAAAAAAATACAACTTGTCACTAACACCAATTTTAATAATACAAACATAACTCCTCCAGTACTGTCACTGGAGCTTCCACAAACAGGATGCCAGCATTAAGGAAACAATAGAGATTATACAATATTTTTAGAAATACTACAGTCCTAATGTAGTTTGTCATGTCCATCTGATATTTACAAGCTAGACCACAAAAGGATTTCGTCCTAAAAAGGGCAGTTTTCCAGAAGAGAGTGGCAAACCAAATACATTTTATTAGGCTACCACTTTCCTGACTGTAAATTAGCCCAGATGCATGCATCTTACAAAACTGAGCCAAAACACATTCAGAAGGTTTAATTTATAGCCACATCCTCATACTCGCACCCAAAGAGAATTGAAACACCATTTTAAGGCCTTGTTGCAAAAGTGCAAATGCATCTTGACATCATTCACATCTCATTCATGCACTCTCTATAAGCATAAAATGAATTATGCATATTGTTAATACTAAATCTGACTCTTTAAACATATTATCAGAACAAAGGCAATGCATCAAAAACTGCTGAAATATGCCCACAAAACCCTGTTTGCAGCATCTATCCTCACATTTTTAATCTGCAGTAGTGAAACTGGGATGCAGAGTTGGTTACATTTAATTCAGATTAGTATTAGACGTAGACAATAGCAGTGCTGCGTATGCCAGGTGCTAAGACAAGACTCCATCTGCTGGGGCCCCTAACGCAGGACCAGACACATATTAATGTGGGAAAATGTCTGGGGCGCCTCTCAGACAGGCCTCTCGCTGCACCTCAGATTCTATTTGTGTCATGCATCTATTACACGTCTCTGCCCACCCCCACAAATTTCAACATCTTATGATTTGTGCAAAAGAAAAAGAAAAAAAAAAAAATGTAAGCAATCAGCAATTATACCGAGACATATAACGATCCATATAACACTCATACAAAACCTCTTTTATAATAAAACAAATACTTGTGAGGAGAATACAAGGTTACTCTTATTGTGTCAAAGAACTTAAAAGTATTCTTTTTGTACAAAAGAAAAACGGCTTTTATGTGTAAAGATCCATCTCTAGCTGTCATATCACTCACTAACATGCATTTTAGGCTTTGCATTTATCATCATCACATCCTAGGATCAAAAATGGCTGTGTGTGATGCAGCACTAACCAGTCAGGGACATAAACTGCCAAGAACAACAGCTAGTATATGTACTACAGCTGTCAGATAGGCCTATAAATACCGGAGTGCATATCAGAGGCCTAGTAGTTTCATAAAAAAGTCTCAAGACACATTTGCGCACTGCAATGATGTCATAAGCAGCCTGTTTAAAATAGCCTTGACACTTATTTTACAGTGTGATTTCATGAGTGACTATCATTTTGGAACAGCAACCAAATTATGAAGAAAAAGACACCCACTCAGCACAATAATCCTCCTATAAGTGAAATGTAATTCTAATATCTTCCAAAACGCACACATTTTCACAGGTGTACAAAGACGAGGTCAGTCTTTTACCTGTTTTTGTAGTCAAAATACCCTCAAGGAATAAAACAGGGAACATTGTGTAGTTTATGTTTCATAATAAGCCACACATATGGATTATTTCCTAGTTAAGGCAGTACAATAAGACAAAGAGTGTCAAACCACACACCTCCGAGGTTTGACTTTCCCATATTATATGAGGACCACGTGACCCAGAAGATCCGACCAATCGGTTGAAACACCTCGATGAACCGATTCCTGTCATCCCGAATTCATACATCAACATCATCATCACGTCTATGATGGAATGTTGCCCAGCACAAGCACACTTGAGAATGAACGCGAAGTCCGTATCCGCCTTATTACATCAAGCCCTTGCGTACTATCCTAGTACTAACGCGTCCCTATGTAGCCGCAGGCAGATTCCACGTTAAATCCATGTCTTCCACATCAGCTTTAGGTATTCCAAGCCTTCCAGACCACTGAAACGCATTAACGCAGCGCTAACTGCATGCCTACCGGATTCGATGCTCTTTGTAGCGGACATCGCCGTCTCCCTCATACCCCGACCATCCACATCCCTCCGGCTTTCCAGCCTCGTTCCCATTCAAAGCGCTCCGAAGTCTTTGGAATTAGTTTATACATTCGGTTCTCTAGCTTTATGATATCACATAAACTCATACAGCTAGATAACCAAAGAGAAAAACTAACCCATGTGCCTTAAAGGGACCGCTGCGTACGCCAGATGCAGCTTCTGTTGTGGTCACATGGAGCTATTGCATTCACTGCCGTGTGTGCAGCTCCGATACAGTCTCACTCTCTCTTTCACGCGCGCGCACACATACACGTGGGCTAAATACACTCACATTATGTGCATTTGATAGTCTGGGGGCTATTGCGCATTTCATGCATTTGGACATCTACCACATTGCAATTGTTTACAATGCGTGTGAAACACATTCTTTTATGCATTTGGCCTATAGCGAAGTCGGAGCCTAGGATGTTTATAAAATTAAAAAAAAAATAAAAATAAAAAAACTCTAAAAACTGTCAATGATGGGATAACTCGTTGGAATTAGGCTAAGCAATACGATTACACCAAGTCCACGCGCGTTGACATTTTTACTCATGGCACGCTGTGCACTCGTTTGATATTGCATACGTACTATTTTATTTCAAACAGTGAAAAATATACCTTATTAATTATCGTTTGGATATTTTACAGCACAATTACGTGTGCTGAAGGCTATCGATACTCTGCTGGACGCATTAGGATATTTAGACTGGCATTAACAGGCCTACATTGGTTACCCAGATCTGGCCTTTTAAATGGCTCATCTGGTAAAATGAAATATTATAAGGTTTTCTAAAATGCTCTCAACAATTCAACCTGTCCTTCCCCATTTGGTTTGATCTGAATTAAAACGCTATATCCAACAGGCAACCCCTTCCAGAATTACATCTATACCTCAAATGAAGCAAATAAATAAAACTAAATTGCCTAAAAACAGCTATGGGGTCCTCAGCGAAGGACCCTAATCTCAACCCCTAAAAAACAAAAAACAATTTGGCTGTTCTTCAGTTATAGGTCTTTGTAAATTATATAGTTCATGATGTTTCATGTTCTTCACATCAGTGTTTTGGTTTCTGGGTTCTTTGAAGCACCAGAACACTGATATTTTCTAAAGAACTCGCGAATAAAACGTTCTTTTCATAACTTATAAAGGTTCTCATAATACATTTTTGGTTCTTAGCGGAACTTTTCTTTTTAAGGCTGTTATGTAAGTTTTAGTATGCTATATATCATCTAAATCAGTCTATACACTATGACTAAGAATTTGGAGATTGATTTGACAGATAAATATGCTACAACTTGACAAATTAACGAAACCCCCAGTTTTACACGAAGTTACTCTACACATTATAGGCCTACCTCTCAAAACAACGCAGGTTTAATGTCACAAAAAGATACGTACTCACAAGTGAATTTCCCATCCAGCGTTTTCCAAAACCGTCCAGAACATCCGTTTAATTCAAACGACAGCACTCACAAAAATCACTTAATCTCAAGGTTTACGTGGCTTACAGATGTCTTTTCGATGCCTCCGATTTATTCGCTAAAGTAAAGCCGTTCAAATGAAAATCAAATCTTTGTCGTGAAATCTTAGAGCTCAAAAGCCACGCACGAGGAAGCGCAATGCTCCGACAGCAGCACTGAACGGCAGAAGATTGAACTGAGGGGCTCCTCTGGGCAGGGCCACGGGGGTCACACCGCCAACACAACTGTGATGTCACCAGCATTAACCATTAATGCTTATTGATACACATGGCTGAGCAGGGCTGAGACACACGGGGGACGCGCCCGTGACCGAGCACTATACTCTGAAGACTGATGCTTAAGCTAAATATTGACCTCTTTAACCTGCAACGTAATCTGTCAGGTTTTTTAAAATACATTAAAAATATAGTTCATACCCATAATGAGCTACGTGTGTTCTATGATGAACATATAGGCTATTTTAATTTTCTAATTGACTTTGAAGTCATTTTGATGTTTTGTGGGGCTCAAATGTCTAGGTGGTGTAACTGTTTCAAGACTGTATAAAAAACGTCTCATTAAAAGGCTGACATTCTAGATTTTTTTTTTTTTTTTTTTTTTGCATTTTTACATATTGTAAGTATTTCTAATAAAGAAAAAAAAATCTGTGAATATTAATTTTTGAAAATTGTTTGTCCGCCAAATCAAAGTAAACGGTGTAACCAACATGCAGGAAGACAATTTGTTGTCATATGAACTCTTAAGACTGAGTCAAGATCAAGTTTTTAAAACACACAAAATCAACATGCAAAAAAAGTGTTTAGCTCATTAGGTTACATCCATATAACCAACACTAAACAAAATAAAAAAAAAAATAAAAAAAACTAATTTTATCATCTCGAACATTTATTTATAACCACCGATAGGTTGCTTTATTTGCCATTTTATTTTTTGTTATCTGTGTATTAATGTGTAGTGTATCAACGCAAATTTAAATCCAGTTTATGCTTCTTGTGGCGCGGAATATCACACTGCATTCTTTATGAGGTGCCACAGTACAAGTGATTCTGCATTTGTGGCCAAATAAAACGTTTATTGGTGTTGCTTGCAAACGTTAAACACTATGAACTCGTATGGGTACATAATACTGTATAGGGCATGAGAGCAGAAAGGCTGCACGGTATACTAGACGTTATACTATGGATCTAATGTGAAAGCAGGGCAAACATTAAATAACCGAGAGGAAAGAAATGAAGAAATGAGTTCCCAATAAATACATAAAATAAATAAACAAACAAACATTAAAAATGTGCATGGATGCAGACAAGCAGATGGAGTCTCTCCCTCTTTGTCTCTCTCTCTCTCTCTCTCTCTCTCTCTCTGACACACACACATACACACATTTGGCCTATCCTTATTTTCCATTAAAATATATTCCCCATGTTATTTAAAAATGGGATCTTCCGGTTGTTCCATTTAAAACAGAATGGGCTGGTCCATTTAGCAAGAGGAAAGCAAAATATTTCGTGCATGTGCACTAAGGAAACCGTGTAAAGCAAAGCAAAAAAAAAAAAAAAAAAAAACTTGATATTTCGGCTGATGTAAAAACTCGAGTCTGTGCTTTTAAGTCAAAGCCACAAAAAAAACAAGTGACTTTTTTATTTATATAAAAGGTCTACATAATGCAGCCTTAGCGCGTGGCCTAAATGTGAGAAATGAAAGCATTTATCAAAATAGATAATGATTAACTGTACAAACAAAGTATTATCTTGCTACTGCAATACACAGGTTAATTACAGTTAGTATTTAGAAGTTAAACGACACTATTTGAGAAATAAAGAATTACACATAGCCTATAGCAAATACTTCGCTAATTTAATTAAATTCGTGCTAAAACCTCTGAGACAAAATGTCTCGGGTCTAGGAAAGCCTTCTTGTTTTTTTTAACTTATTGAGAAAGGATAGTAGCTACAACGCAACGAAGAATGCCTCATTTTAAATATGATATCAAATATGTGTCAATAACATGAACGTTGTATTAGTCTCAGCATGAGGTTATTAAAGAAGAGAATTACATTGGCCTATTTTCTACGAGCATTTAACGATACTCTTCGAATTTGTTTTATTTAATTATTTTTTTTTAATTTCCAGGATGATTTTTAAACATCTGTTAATTGACAACCATTTTATTTCTTATGAGGCTAAAAAAAACTGTAATTTTCAATCTAACTTTAACAATGATTTTAGGCTAAAATGTCGTTCATTTTAGTTTTAGTTTGTTGCAGTTGTGCAGTTATAAATGTAACAAACAAATAGCTCTTATACTTTTATTATAGTCAAAATCTATAAAGACTCGATTTGTTTACAATGTTTAATTCTAATTAATGTTTTAAAACACTCCGTAAAAGCCTCAATTTTACTTTATTTTTGCAACCAAAGAATATAGCCTATAGGCCTTATTACAAAAATGCATGGCATATATTGTTCGTTTTTTGTCATTGTTTATAATGCTTATCATTAAACATACACAACTCATCACGACATATTATACATTCATGTAAATGCCACTGTGAGAGTCTCTCTCTGTCTTGCACCTTCTATCTCAACCCCCGCCCTCTGACACACACACACACACCTCCGCATGATTTAGACACTCCCGCTCTTTGCGTCATGTCCTGTTTCAAATATGCGCTTCCCACCATGCTCAAAAATAGGCTGTAACCCCATAATACAGGCCTACATTGGCACAATTTTAAGCAATACATCGCATCTTTAAAACAAATCATTTTCTGTTTATTTCTTGTTCTTTTATAGCCTATAGCATATTTAAGCAAGGCTAATTTCATACTAACTTAAAAAACAGCAATAAATAAATGATGAAAATTAAACTAATAAGAAGTGTATTTTGCAACATGCCTTGCAGTTTGAGACGCACAAAAGTTCATTCAGGTGAAGGGACCTGTCCTTGGTGCTGAAGTTCAGATTACAGAAAACACCACTGGAGTTGCTTATATCTGTCATAATTATATATCCTGTTGTTAACTTTGTAACTTTGACATATACCTTTTTTTCACAGTTGATTATTTTTATTCCCCCTCTTAAACAGCTCACATTCGCTTCATTACAGGACTTCGTTAATTGTTAGTAACAGTTGGTTAATGCAAATTGTCATTGCTGCGTTATCCAACATCAAGATAAAAAAAAAGATAATGTAAATATACAAATTCTAAAAATAAAAACGTGCAAGTACGAGAACATTTCGTTTTCAAAAAACAGTTAAAGATCATAGAAAATCAATTTAGCTTTACACAATTTATTTTTTAACTCATTTACACATTGAGGTGTTGTTGTTAGTATCAATTCACAAATCGGTCTTATAAACCGTAATATAAATATCTCTAAAAAAAATTTGCTAAACACATGGCTGGAAGTTTTTTTTATCTGTTTATTTTAGGATTTTAAAGGTCGCGTTAAATTATTAAGTGCAGCTAAACACTTCTACAGCAGGCAAATTAAGTTTCAACATTACAATTCATTCTTTTTACTCAATAATTATACTTAAGTCAATACAAATAACATTTTTATAGAAGACCCTTTTTAATCCGTCAAATCTTTTTCATTCTTACCTTTTAGTAGACAGTGATGACCTCTCATCTCTGAGTGCCTGGAGAAACATAAATTGTAATAAGAATCAACGAACAAACAATTCTTCCTTGAGACCGTCTCCATTTATTTAAATTTCTGCACGTTTGATTAAAAAAAAATATATATAACTATTGTGCCGCAATAATGTAAATATAATACGAGTATGGACGCTGCTTCATAATAACACTGTGAAAATGTAAAGTAAAATGTTTTGAGCAGTATGCGAGTTTACAAAGTCTGAAAACACACACACACACACACACACACACACACAAGCCTCATTTTAGTTCCAAAAACCTGTCCAAGCAGCACGTTTTTTTTCCAGGAACAGATAATACTTTTTAAAACTATAATGTTGTTATATATATATAACTAATAATAATAATAATAATGTGTAGCTTACAATGAAAAAAATTTCTTAAACTACAACTAGGCCTATCTTTCAGTCTGTTGTGGCTGGGAAGAATACAGTTTAGAAAAAAAAAAACGTTTGGGGCCTTTTGTGGGGTTCCAGGGATCCTCTTGGTCTCTATTGTTGGTCGCTCCAAAAGCCTGATTAATTAATTTCACACTGTAGCTCCGGAGAAAATTTTCCCACAAACAAGTGACCGAAAAAAATTCAGGCCTAAAGAAAGAAGTCAACATCAAGTTCAACAACGTGCGGGCTGCTCATTATCATGACAATAACGTCTGGGAGCACAGAAGTCCCCTTAACAAGAGGGTCTGGCGTCAATACACTCCACCTCCCGGACCCCGGAACATTTTCCCAGGCTCCTCTAACAATCGCACAACTGTTTGCTCCCCGGGCTCGCCTAATGATCACTTCATACAACGCTCAAAAGATGATTTAGTTAAAATACGCCACATTAACTCTGACAAATAGAAACTTTTTTCCCTTAACAAAAACAGCATGGGAATTAGATTGTGTGCAAATAGTTACATGGGAAATTTGCACACATTTTAGACAAATCTTTTAAAAACCTTTTTTAAAAAATGTTTAATTTTCTGGCAGCTGTGTTTACATTAACTTTAAAAAATACAGTTATGATGACAAACATATTGGATGCCATTTTGTTCACAGTATATTTTAGTTTCAAACTCTAACGGTAGTTTACAAACATATTTAATTTGTCAATTATTGTAAAGTTTATTGATAACAGCACAGGTGATACAGTGCAAGGACACGTTTTAAAAGTAGAGCACAGTATAAACAAACACAAAAACACAATCAGGGTAACACAATTGACACTAAAGATACTAGAAATATTAACCAAATAGCATAGAACGAAGGACAAAACACTCCAATGTCTTGTACGTAACTGATAAAAAAACGAGCTAAAAAATAACTTTATTAAATTGGCTAGTAATATATGAAGCCTATATCATTTTCACTGTAAATGATAAGCTGCCCAATTAACAGGCTTTAGATTTTTTTTACATTCTTTGCGTTGAAATTTCTAACATTTTACAGTTAAGTTAAACAAACATTGACTGATTAATATTGATAAGTCTACAAATGAGTATATTCACTTACCAAACTTGGGGTGATCCATTACACTACAAGATCTAATCCACAAGCAAAAATGCATTTGTTGAAAACAAGAACAACCATGAACTATTCCCGAGAATCGCGTATCAATGTCACTTTAATGGACAACACGAAAAGTATTGATGTCAATTAGTTACAAACAGCCGTTGGCGTTGGCTTGAGTGATCTGACGCTCTATTAGCTCAACTGCACAACTTGTTATCCAGATTCCTGCCAAGTATCCAGTGCTACTACTCCGAGGACTGCTGGGATCGGGTCTGGCGTTGGTCTCCATGCGTGGACGTGTGTAGAAACTCAAGCAGCTCGCGCTTAAACGGCGTCCCGTTGTATATTGATGAGTTATTGTTCCAAAGTCCGCGTGCATGATCCATTTAGAGTTACGCCCATCTTATTTCTCGCGCTGTTTTTGGGCTGGCATATGGGCAGACTAAAAAAAAGCTCGTCGGGTTCGTTCTATCCGCGAATACGCGAAGAAATAAACGCAATTTATCCATAGAATAAACTCAGACGCGCATGCAAAGCTTATAGCCTATTCGATTTCGTTGCACATCTATAATTGTTAAAACCATCACAGAACCTGCAGTTGCACATGCTCACACCTTTAGATTCCTGTACTGACAGCACACACACACACACACACACACACACACACACAAAAACAAACTAGGAAGTGCGTGTGTGCAGTGCAGGCCAATAGACTCGACTGTAATTTATTTATCAGTTTTCCAGTAGACATTCGTGTGGAGGCAGTTCCGTTACCTATCAATCCATATTTCCTTCTACTGCTTAGAGGATGTCAGTGAAATTTCGAAATGGAGGTGTGTGTGTGTGTGTGTGTTTGTTTTGTGTGTCATTCATTCACCGAAGCCAAAAGAGATTCAGGTTTAAAAACGTGTATGGTTGCGTACTGACGTCATAGACCTGGAGAATTTGTACCTATATTGTCATCGCGCGCGTTTTGCTGGTGAAGACATTCTGTATTTCCACAT